>JADLZN010005460.1:0-181625 GCA_018155175.1 Sinocyclocheilus anophthalmus | reverse complement strand
GCAAAACAGGCTGTAAAGTCACGATATTTGCAGAAAATGGTAATGACTCTTGAAAAATATACTGTACAAACAATTCTGTTTAGTGTAAAGAGCCATACATTGCTCTGTTCATGTCAATAACATATACCATATCCCAGCAGCAAATGGAAAAAGCCACCAAAGTCACAAAGCTCCATAATCTCTACATTCAGATCTACTTTTCCTTAAAGAAAAAAGCATTTACATCGCAATGTTTTTACAAAAAACATTATGACAACAGCATAAACTGTGCATGAAAAATAAGAGCACTTAAGATGCTGATGCTCAAAATGAAAAATTATTAATTTTGTCACGTAAGTAAAAAACATAGACCCCTTTCTAGAAATAGATAAGGTAATTTCTGTTTTTGCTATTAAGCACATTTAAGACAATGAGGGCTTCCTGTTTTACATCCAAAATATGTACAGCTCAATAGAGAAAACTCTGTTGAAATGTATTGTTCTTTCTAAATGTGTAAAACATATTACAGTGACAACAATAAATACATTTTCCTCCCACGTGTACATAAATGCATCAATACATTTACAAAAATATACAAGAACATACTTTTACAAATAGAAAACTACTGACAAAATCCAAGGCCGTTTTTAAAATATTCTTCATGTATCACTTTTTCCAATCATATCAAGTTTAGAAAATTAAGTACTACAAGGATGTTTTGAGTTCAAAACAATAATGCACATGTTATTTTACACGCTCTCAATTCTCTGGTCCAGTAAAAATATTCTGGGTTTGTTCACACTGCACTCAAATCTAATTTGGTCTTTAAATGTGAACTTTCTGACTGTGCTCACTGTCATTTAGCAAAGGATGAATTCTGATCGGTTTGCCTACAGCAGAGGCTAGTCAATATCTCGAAAATCTAACTGGATCCTAAGTAACAACCTGACATGATAAAAACAAAAAATCCTCCTAACGCGAAAACCACACCCTGTCAGGGTGAAGAGATGAGATAACAGCATCATGTTGCTTCTGTTCCCCCCCATGTCCACCTACTCTCACGGCAGTGCTGACCTCATGAGAGACATCATTGTGCAACATCAGTTCCCGTGTTTACTACTGCAAATTCAATGTGACCAGGTGCTATACAGTCAATTAGACTGAATGGACGTTGCACAATATTGCATCACTAATGATTTTTTTAAAAAAACCCTTGAGTTTGGGTAAGCGCCCAACTGAGATTTTTGCTAGCCGTGTCCTAAAACAAAGCCTTTGAATAACATATTCCCATTCATTGTGAGAGGAAGGAGTCACCCTAAATGACCACCCACATGCAGACACCCTGCCCCATCTCTGAAAACAACATGTGCATACAAAGTACATGTAGGACTAGACCGAATTCTTTTCATAATGAAGCCTAGACATACATAAGTAACACTGTTACAGTACCATCATTTACTGACACAAGGTAAACAATTAGCAAGAAATACACAGTTTACCTACTGAATAAAAACCATTTTTTGTCAGTTTTCGATGCAGACTTTAGAAGAATTATAAGGTGCATTATAAAGTGAAATGGCAGCATTTTACAAAACCGGTTGTTACCAATCCAGTTCTTCTTAATGTGTGTCATCTTCAGGCAGGTAGATTGGTTTCTTTGCTTGAAGGATGGGCTCAAATTTTTCTGGGGAATTGTTTTTACCCTGAGAGCTGTGCCTTATTCCATATGCAAAATAGATAATAAAACCTAAAAGAGACAAAGGCATGAAGTCAAAATTTAAAGCACAGTAATACAAAAACCATTCATGATAGCGTATAATTACACTACTGTACAAATGTTTGGGGTTGGTGTGATTTTTTATGCTTATACCAAAACTGATCAAAAATACAATAATAACTGTAATATCATGAAATATTATTACAAATTAAAATAACATGGTTTTCCAATGTATATTTTATGATATAAATATTTTTTAAGTATTTTATTTTTGTGATGCAAAGCTGAATTTTCAGCCTCACCAGTGTTCAGTGTCGCATGATTCTCCAGGAATCATTCTAATGTGCTGATTTGCTGCTCAATAATTTTTGTTTTTATTTTTCGGATTGCTGATAAACAGTTTGTGCTTTAGTTTTCCAATGCCTCTCCCCCTCAACCAATATACCATCTCCATACGGCTTCAACTCCCTGACCCCATTCGTAGGTCCACGCACACTCCCATTTGGCAGCAGAGGTCAACTATTCACCCAGATACTGACGCTCAATGGCAGAATGGGGAGCAAAGGCCCCTACAAGAATGAAGAAAGCTGGATTATTAACCCCGAAAGAATCTGACATTCGTCAATTTAACAAAGCACAAGCTTTGGTAAATTAGTCGTAAACCCCAATACTTTGGGAAAAGTAGAGAAACCTCTTTCCTCCTGGTGCCTGGTACGCCAGCATTTAAATTCCCCGCAGAAAGAAGACAGAACAGACAGGAGAACAACCAAAGTGATATAAAGAGCGCTGCCCTTCCCCACCTGCTCTCCGTACACTGCCAGCACCACACACAGCAGAGTGAACAGCACAGCTGAACAGAAAAACAGAAGGATGTTATCTGCCTGTTCACTACATAAACACCAACATGAGCATTTTACATTTCCATGAGCTACATGTTGCAGGAAAAAAGGCAAATAAGAATGCTTACATATGGTACAAGTTACAGCGTAAACAATGATGCCCGAAATCTTGGTGGGTACGTCACAGATGGGCTGCACCAGCATCCTGATGGAAAACCTCTCCTTGAGGGGCGTTGTCTCCAGCTCCTGGCTGTACTCATCCCCGCTATCCACATCTGCCATGCATCCTTTAGCCTCCAGCCTCTGCAGTTCCATTGGCTTCTCATTCGCACCACTGGAACCAAGACTGCCTGGCTGGTACCTGCAGG
Source organism: Sinocyclocheilus anophthalmus (assembly GCA_018155175.1). Taxonomy (NCBI): domain Eukaryota; kingdom Metazoa; phylum Chordata; class Actinopteri; order Cypriniformes; family Cyprinidae; genus Sinocyclocheilus; species Sinocyclocheilus anophthalmus. Next base: position 178,722 of record JADLZN010005460.1, on the reverse strand, counting down.
TGAAAAAAAAAAAAACTCAATGAAACTGATTTTTAAAAGTATCAAATTCCGGATTTCTTTTATGTTTTTGAAAGATGTCCCTTATGCTCACCAAGTCTACTTTTATTTGATCTAACGAAAACACAGTTCTCTACCAATTACAATTTAAAAATGACACCTGCTCGACTGTTTTTTCTTTATGTTTAGTTACTATACAAATGTAAGTTATTCTTGGGCTGCAAGCTGAATTTTTCAGCATCACTTACCTGACGTCCCATTCCTTCAGTGTCACATGATCCTTCAGAAATCATTCTAATATTCTGATTTGATGCTCAAGAAACATTTCCTATTATCAGCAGTGTTAACAACAGATGATCTGCTTAATAATTTTTAGTGAAAATCGTGATACATTTACGATTCTTTGATGATTAGATGTTTATTTGAAATGGAAAGCTTTTGTAACAAGTTTTTTTTAGTGTCACTTTTGATCAATTTATTGCAACCCTGCTGAATAAAAGTATTAATTTCTTTCAAAAATCCCCAGACTTTTGAATGTTAGTGTATGTGTATATACTCACCGGAGAATGAGTACACACACAGCAACTAGAGTGTATGCCAGTAGGGTCCCAATTGACATCAAGTCCACTAATGCGGCGAGATCAAACAGAAAGGCCATCAGAGCTACAGGGAGGAAATTAGCGAGATTCTAGTGTTAGTCACAATTATTAAGAGAGTTACATCATCCACTGACAGTCATTACATGAATAAAAATACAGTCTTACCTGCTACAATGCCAGACACAATGGTGGCCAGCACAGGTGTCTTGGTTTTCTTGTGCATGCGGGAGAGGGAGCGAAAGAGCAGACCATCCTCAGCCATGGCATAAATCACACGAGGCATAGGGAACATGGAGCCCAACAAGCTGAAGAACATAAAAAAGAAAAAAAATTCATGGTTACTATAAATAACTGAAATTGAAACCATACAAACTTTTTTTTAGTTAATTAAAATAAATATTAACTGAAAAAAAAAAAAAAAACTACTTAACAATATTACAACTTTTTTAAAACATTACTAAAACTTTAACTTAAATGGACATGAAAGCAGATAATATAAAATAATCAAATTCAAAATATTAACACATCTATAATAGTATCTCGATAATACTAAAATAAGTTTATGAAAATGTCAATAAACATACCTGGTGGAAAGGGCGCACAGAGACCCCACCGCTACAATATAGCGAGCGGGGCCCCATTGCACATATTGAAAGGCCTCTGGAAGTGGACTTTGAACATCCAGCTTATAATAGGGCATCATGAGTGTGAGCGCTGCTGACACTCCGAAGTAGGCAAAAAAGCAGATGAGCAGAGAGGCCACTATGCCAATCGGGATGGAACGCATGGGGTTTTTGGCCTCCTCACCTACGACAACACCAGAGCTGAGGTGAGTTTGCTTTTAAAAGTAGGACATAGTGGTTTTCATGACATTTTTTTCCTGAACTTACTTGTGGTTGCGATGCAGTCAAAACCCACAAATGCATAGAAACAAGTAGCAGCGCCAGTTAGGATTCCACTCAAGCCAAATGGTGCAAAACCACCCGAGCCGAATTCTTTTTCAATTTTCCTAAAATGGGAAAGAGTTTTCAAACTTCAAAAATTTACAGTGAATTCATATATACATATATATGTGTGTACATATTTTTATAATTTTATTTCAAGATTTTTACCATGTTTAATTTTCATTTAATTTTTCATCTTATTTATTAATTTTCCTAAGATGTGAAAGTTTTCAAATTTCAAATTTACAATGAATAGACATTCATATATACAGGGTGGTGTACTATTGTTTCGTTATGTAGTAATTTTTTTCTCGATTTATTAATTTTTATTTTCTTTTTTTTTTTTATTAAAATGTAATCTATTAATTTTTTCTAAGATGTGCAAGTTTTTCAAATTTACAATTAAAATACCTTCAATGTACATGTTTTTCCCCTTTCCTTTTTCATCTACATTTTACATCTTATTACATTTGATTAATTTAATCTTTTTTATTATTTAGTATATCTTTAAAATAAATGTAAATATGAGTTTTAATTTTATTTCATTTATTTACTTTTATGTAACTTTTCATTATCTAATTGTCATTTTAATCTTATCAAATCTATCTTTCTTGTAATTTAATTGTATAGCCTACCTGTAATCAGAAAATACGCTACTGACCCAACTGAGTGTTTCATTTATGCTCTAAAATTGTATTTTCTTAATTTCTATTGCTATGTCTGCATCTAAAAGTTAAGGCAGCGTGACTTACTCTGCATTGTAGTTGTTTGTGCTGTTAATGTAGTTCTCCACAGTGAGGTTCCAGTTGGCAGTGTCGCCTTTCACAAAGCCCGATATAATAACAAATGTCAGAACCACCAGGTTGATTCCTGTGAAGATCTTGTTGAACAATCGCAGATTCACTCTGTTTTTGAAAGAAGTCTCGTATGCTCATAAAGGCTGCATCTATTTCATCTATTTCATATTTACTCTTGTGAAATATTATTACAATTAAAACAAATGATTTCTATTTCAAAATGTAATGGTGGGAGATTTCTAAATTTATAAATGACAAAGTTCAATTTATAAGTTCAAAGTCAAAATCAATTTTCTTTTACTACAGACTTTTTTTGTTTGTTTTTTCTATATATATTCTATATATATATATCTATATATATCTATATATATATTATCTGTCTCTCTTGTCTATATATCTATATATATTTCCTGTCTATCTATCTTTATATCTATATAGATCTCTATAAGCTAGATCTATATACGGTGTGTGTATTTACAAGCTGAAAGTATCCCCTCGGCCAGTTTTCTGTCTATGAAATTGTTCAGATAATTTCAGTGTCATATGATCTCATAACAAATCACTCCAATATGCTGATTCTGGGGCTCAAGAACCTTTTCTTCTTTTTTATCAATGTTGAAAGCAGTTGTGCTTTTTGTGGAAACAGATGCATTACACCATGATAAATAGTTTTAAATACAAGACTAAATTTTGTAGTATTTTCAGTCGTCTATAAACTAAATGTATCTCCCCCAAAAAAACACATTTCAGACCCCAAAATATTGAAGGGTGGTATATCATAATGTGAATTTTACATCTGCAGTACCTTATCATATCTGTTCTTCAAACTGGCAACAAGTTTGGCCTTGTTATTATGAGCTTTCTGTGCTCGCCGGAAAGCCTCTTCAATCACCAGATCACTGTCTCCAGACATGTTGAAGTTACTGAAACACAAACACAAAGTACATGCGTGAATATATGACACTGTCCCTGATTGACTTAAATTGACATACTACGTCATTGTGTCTGGTGGGGGGGGGGGTTCAAATCTTCAGATGAGTTTTGCTTGTGTACAGCTCATAATCTGAACCCGTTCCAGTGCCAGCCTGCCGCCCCAATAATGTTCATGACCTCTTACCTAACTCTTACTCAAACAGAGTTTCCTGACTGACAATGTAGTTTGAGTGATGAATGGGAGCGACGTTCAGCTGATTGTATCCCTCTCACACAATTAAATAGTATATACGGTCATCCGTACTCACACACTGCATTAGTCTGTCGCAACAGACATGTGCTTACCCTCCTCCATCCCCAACTCATCCTTACACAGCCATGATCACTTAGAGTCTTGTCCACTGAAATCATCTATTGGCTAATCGTTGCTTAATCATATCCAGTCTCATTTACATACCTGTATTACTAATACATTAAATTTTATATCTGTTGCATATTAAAAATTCTGGTAATTGCATTAAGCTTTGGGGCTTTCTAACATCAGTGAGTTTTGCTTGTGGACAGCTCAGAATTTGAATCCTTCAGCGCAAAGCCTGTTGCCAAAATAATGTTCAGGGCCTTTGCGATACTATTAATCAAACAGAGTGATCCTAACTGAAATAAGCGTGAATTTGAATTGAACTGACAGGAAGAGGAATTTGGCAAACTATCAAACCTATTTAAATTCACATTACAATTCTAGCTCCTGCTTTATACTTCAATTCAACTTCAACTAAAATACAGGAACTGAACTAGAATTTCAAAGGCATTCTCAATTCAGTTTTGATTGTTGAATACCCCTAATTTGATTCACATTTGTACATTAAATCAAGTACAGATTTTGTGTACTTAGTCCACCACTGAGAATTAGTTGTAAAACTCTGACTACACGTTATTCCTTTAGTGTTGTCTGTACAAACATTCTCAGAGAATTGCCGGACCACATGAAATAAGAAACCCAAGGAATTTGCATGAACACTGGTATATTAGTATAAATTGGACGCTGGTATATTATTATGGCATCACTGGCTGTTGGTCAGTTTTTTTTCTAACTGGTTGGTTTTTGGTTAGATGAACTATATTGCAGACCAGAGTTACAGTAGTGTTTTCAGATTCTTTAAGTAAAGAACTACTTTACATATACCAATAGCAAGTCTTGCCAGGTCAGGCAGGACATACTTCTGAAGATTCATGGCTTGCTAAATGCCTCCAACCTCCCTCTCTCCTCCACCTGCTCTTGCAGTTCTCCTACCAGTTTACTGACAGGGAAAGGAGGAGGACGGGGGGGTATTATTGGGAGAGCTGATGTGGCCGGCTTGCCAGCCAGACAGGGAGACATTGATGGATGGAGGCTGGCCACCTCTCCTACTGTTCACTTGCTGACTGGGCCCCATGCTTTATTCATGAGATTTGGGGCAGGAAAGAGATGCCAAAAGGTTTAAGAATATATTAAGGAACTCTTTGAGATGTCAAACAAGTTGTCAGGTAGTGTTAAGCAAAGAGTCTCAAGAACTACATCCCTACACCCACATGCCGAGCGAAGGGATACATAGCAAGTCAGTGTTTTTCTTTTTTTTTTTGCTTTCAAGAGCCAGTTGGAAAACACCAGCTACCTGCTGTTTGAGCATCTCAATTTCCTGCTAAGAAAATTACAAGGGAAATTACATTTTCTGTGACATTTCTTTGCTTGGAGCTAAATGCATCCCGCCTTTGGTTCAGTACAATTCAGACCACCAGGATTTAATTGGACTATTTAAGATCTAATTGCTTCAATTTATTGTATGTATTTGTGATTTAGATTGGGATAACTCTTTAAAATGGGTATATTAAATGTTTAATTTAAACCAGACATGATCTCTCTTTCTGACAAATAGAGAGAAAAAAAATCTCTTCAGCTGAAGTGTGTAGCAGAGGGGAAAAAAGTCAAATAAATTAGATAAATCATAGTGCTTAATAATGCGGATTAGGCGTTTCAATTACGGCCTTACTTAAAATCACTACCCTTTTAGTGCACACATGACATTTTCCAATCTAAAGTACCCTTGTTAAACACAGATCAAAGTCATATTTTTCAGTTAAGACTATATTTCCTGACTCATGTCTTTGTTGCCACACCACATGACTTGATTTGGCAGACTTTTTTTTTTTTTTTACAATTCAACAGGCCATTGGTTTTTTGATTTGACTTGATTTTTTGAATTTGTTGTTATGTCCTGTACCACATCACTTTGTTTGGTTCACACCATAGCCACTTTTCCATCAAAATTACCTGGAAAAATTTGTCCTAGGAACTTTTTTTTTCCTCTGACCTGTTGCTGTCTGCTTTTCCATTACAGTCTAAAGTACCGTGAAGATTAGGAAAATAGTCTGGTGACGTAGAACTGTGCGCCACTGCTCCTCCCAATCCAGAAGGGGGTGCTAATATCGAACAACGATAACGTCATACAAAGTGACAGAAAATCATAATTTTTGTCACCGTTTCCAGTTCCTGCTGGATTTCAACATCGGCAATGAACTAGCACCGCATGGCAACAGTCTTTTAAAAAAATGGTGGTTGAAATACAATGCTACGTAGCGTCAACCAATCCAAATGCTGCGTGAACTCAACCAATCAGCATGTTCATTGCCCAATCCCCACCCTAGGACCTTTGAAAAGCACTACCTCATGAGCAGGAACTTTCTGAGGGGCAAATTTCTATCCAGAACTTTATTTAGATCCTGGTTCCTGCAGTAGAAACACACCGCGTATGACCGCCGAAGTCTATTTCCTGGGGGAAGTTCCCTGCGGTGGAAAAGGGTCTTCATGACTTCTTTGGCCGACAGTGGGTTTAACACTACCGCTAGCAGCTTTCACAATCTGCATTGGCGATGAACATTGGAGACGAGACTAGCGAACACAATCTTTATACAATCCAAGCACATGGTACATCCACACTTGAACCCGAAGTAAATACATGAACATATGAGTAAAACGACAAGAGGACAGACTGCACAGACTAGAACTTAAATCCAGGGGATGATTGGGGAACAGGTGCATGGGATGACTATCGATAACTACTACGACAGAACGAGGACAGGACCTGACTAAATAGGAAATACAGAGGACTACGATGGGATAACAGTCCAAAAGTCTGATCATATCAGAGCCTACTCCTGGCTGGACTGGGAAACGGGAGACCCCTCAGGGCTGGATGGGACCAGCGGGTACGAAAGAGAGAGGAGAGGGGGCAAGTTGACTTCTAGCTCTGTTTCCCAGTCTATTAAGTCCCCCTCGAAGTCCAGCAGACCCAAATGTATGATCAGCTCACCCTCAGCCGCGGTGCAAGGGCGGAGCTCCTCTCCGCACTCACACCGTCGGTGGCGAGCACGATCACCGGCTCTCGCACCTGGTCTGACAGGTTGAGCTTTGCTTCCGGTGCAATCCTCCACTCAGTCGCTCTGCAACGTGCTGGCTCGTTGATCGTGGCGGGAATTGGCTCTCCATCATCGGTGTGCTCGGGCTGACGCGCCGCACCGCGGGGAGATGGTGGGCTGGGCTCTGGTTCCGGAGTGGATCTGGCGAGATCATCCTTGGGAGTGACGGTGAGAGGTGATCCGTTTCTCGCCAGAATCCACTCCACGAAGGTGGCGAAATCCGCTCGAGGACCATCTTCGGACACGGCGCTATGCAGTGTTAGCTAGCAGCTGGAACGTCCTTGTAAGTTTACTCGCGTCGCTCGAGGGGTCCCTAGGTGACAACTGGAAACAAAACCACTGGGGGGAGCTAAAACGGTTAACAAAAAATGGAGGTAGACACATGTATGTTACTGTTTTGTCGTTTCTTCTGTCACAATCTGTGATGACGAGGAACGATGGAGATGAGGAATAGCGAACACAGTCTTTAATACAATCCAAACAGGGTACATCCACACTGGAAATGGAAGGAAACACACGAACATAAGGAGTAGAACCGACAGAGACAGACTGAACAGTCTAGGACTTAAATACAGGGAATTATTGGGGAAACACAGGTGCATGGGATGACTAAGCAAACTAATTAACAAAACGAGGACAGAGACATGACCAAATAGGAAACACAGAAGGACTACTGGTCAAAACAGTCCAAAAGTCTGAGACGCAACGCAGTTTTTTAAAGATTATTATTATTATATTATTAGCAGTATTGTAGTGATTAGTCGAAGTAGTAGTATTGTTGTTGTTGTTGTTGTATACAACAACAGCAACTGTTCAGAACATTTAATTGGTATCACAGACATCTTCAACGTATGATTGTATACGTATACTAGACATCTTCAAAGTATACAATGTATACAAAATAAATAAAAGTGCTAATAACAGTAATATCACAATTTAACTTAACAACTTAAAATAAAATATATAACATATCAAAATTATTTGGATTTTAATGCATTTTTAATTAGTCTGATTTATCTTTGTATCACCCCCCTTACCAGTAATTACAACTTAAACATAAAGTTGATTAAGTGTCAGTTGAGATTCAAGATTCAAACTTGCAACATTTTGCACTTACAAGTCAACACAAAAACTCCTGTGCAAGTAGTGTGCTGAAACCCCCAAAGACTGACAATCTAGAATCAGCCCTTATCTTGACAAACACTTCCCCATTCAAGCAGATGGCAGCCGTATTACCTACATAGAAAATAGCTCTCCGGAGGCATTACCAAGATGGCCACTGAGTGAACGGACCTGCTTTAAAGGAACCTAAAGGGACACAGGGTAGCTGTCTGCTGCTTTCCCACTTCCTACCATTTACAAACGCAGTTATAAACCTCCAAAATCCCAACAGCTTCTTAAGTGTCATCTTTAGACCATGAATCACTTTGAAAGGGAACAGACAGGAAAATATGGCGCCTGCAGGTAAAAGTGCAATGCCGCAGCACTGACAGTTTTCCTGAAGCCAGGATTTTTCCCTTTGAGTTGACTTCCACAATTTTAATGTAATTGCCAGCTTGAAGAAAGCCCTCCCTACAACCCAGCCTATTCTAATTACACAGTACAGTACATATTCTTTCAAAAAACACAAAAAAAGATGTGGTAAATACCAATGTCTGTAATATGATATGCAACATATTGGAAGAACATAACAGGCAAGGAAATGGAGATGGAGATGAAAAGTTGCTTTTATAACTTGCTCTAGGTGACATTGGGTGTTCTAGGATGTTTTTGTGAACATATATCTGGCTGGCTGTGAAAACTCAGCTCATGCTGTTTGAGTCCTGTTAAGGGCCTGAAGCTTTGTCGGCTGCACGCATGAAGTGATGTGTGGAATATCTGTCCTTGGACCAACAGTGGTAATGATCGAAGTCTCTGAGAAAATACATGAACTGTAAATGCAGGCGTGAAATGCAATAATCCAAAACAAAAAAACAACAAAAACAAAGGCATAAATCTTTAGGCATGTGATATGGCTCTATGTCAGCTGACAAGCAGCCCGTTGTCTGCTGTATATGAGTCTAAGCTGCATTATATCAACAGAGGAATAGGTTACAATAACTTAGATATGCCTGGACTCGTCAACCGGTGGCCCGCAGATCATCTTTATGTGAACTAGGAACTTTCAATGAGAAACCTTTAGTGTAAATGCACAGACGTGAAGGGCATTAGAACTCTCAAAAATGACAAATATTACAGTAGCACTTTATTTTACAGTCCTGTTCCACATATACATGTAGTTAGTTATTATATTACTTACAATAACTGGGTAATAACTAGGTACTAACCTTAACCCTAAACCTAACCTTAACCCATGTAATTACCTTATATTACAGTACAGTTTAGGTAAGTACACTGTAAGTACACATACTGTAAAATAAAATTACAAGCAATATTCCATTAGATCATCAGTGATACAGGTCTGTGTTATGTCATTTTCCTACCTTCACACGTATATTTGAAAATATTAATTTGTATGGATCTGACACACTATGTTAGATGTCCATATACAAGAAATACAGATTCAAATACATTGTTGAGAAATGGTTTACACATTGGGGAAATGGGGACATTGCTGCAAGTTAAACACTTACAACACTACTAATCCCATCTACAGAAGTCTATCAGACCACCTGCACATTGAAAAATGACGCTAAAGGGTTACCTGGGTCCTGACCAAGCATCCATACATGACAGGTTGGGAGTGAAAATGTGTTGACCCAAGACTGGTGATTAATGTGGACACAATGGATTGGACAGCAACTGACAACTGAGAAAGCTTTCATGAGCAGAATGAATCAATGTGACTCAATTTACATTAGCAGAGCATAGTTCTTTATATGAGCCCAATTAATGCAAAACAGAAATAATTAAAGCATGATTAAAATATAATCAGCAAATATATATATATTTTTGTTTTGTTCCCATGCCCAAGCTTTCATTGTCTGAAGTTTGATTAATTGCTCTCACAAAAATCAGTTTTAGCTGAAAGAATATTTAATTAATGGGAAAGTATTAAATTTAAAACTCTTCCCTGGGATGTTGAAGTAAAATCAGCTGAGATATTTGAAACTAAATGTCCCCAAACCAAAAAAAAAAAAAAAAAAAGGACAGGAAAAGTAAGTCATTTTTTGACTGCTTCTTGTTAGAACAGGACCAGACAGGTGCCACAAATTTCACACACTGGGATTCAGGTAACAATGAAAAAAAAAGGCGGCTGCTGCACTAGCTGCTGAATAAAGTTGTCATTGTTTTGGGTGAACAGTTCAGCCACAAAAGAAAATTCTGTTACCCTAATTTCACTCCAAACCTGTATGATTTGTTTCTCTTCCCTGGAATACAAAAGGAGATTTGAGCAGACTTTTTTGCACTTGTCTTTTCTATGCTAAAGCAGACAATGACCATGAGCTCTAAACATCAGCATAGGACAAACGCACATGAAAGCACAGTCCATATCACTTGTGCAGTACATTCCAAGTCTTCAGAAGGTATTTGGTAGTTTAGTATGAGCAACGGCGTAAAACTAAGGTTCTGAAAATGTGGAAATCTAATTTGTATATTTTGGTTATTCACATCTAGTGCTTCCAGACAGACAAAATGTGAATAGAGAGTGTAGATACTAAATTGTTACTGACGCTGGTTAACATGACCAAGACCACATCAATATTGTTCCATGTTTTATGGAGTTTTAATGTAGTTAACTGTAAGATTAAATATATTTATGACACAGTGCTCTGGAATCATTCTGATTGGTCACAGCATTCTACAATCAAATATTCTGTATATTTATACTGTATACTGACTGCATTATTGTCAAATCAGACTGTGGCCTCTTCACTTCTTTCTTCAAAAAATGTAAAATTGTAAAATAATTTAATGTAAGACCACGGAAACAGCAGTAAAGAAGTGCTATTATTTTCATTTTTGCTTATAGAGAAGTGAAAGAAAAATGAGAGGAACTCAAAAACCATGGGGAGACAAAGTGATTTAAAATAAAATATGTATTTAATCAAATAAGAAATATTAATATAATTGTGTGTAATAAGAATGATTATGTACAGTCAAATTGTCATTACAATTAAACAGACATTTTATTATATTTAATTAATTACTATGTGATCAATTATATAAATGTCAAATAAACATTTTTTACAATACTGACTGAACAAATTATATTATATTATTGTCAGGATCATGGACCTGTTTTGTTATGTTTTGCCTCTGTCTTGATCCTGTGTTCCCTTTTTTGGGTACATGTTCTGTCCTCGTTTAGTTAGTAGTCCATTCTTGTGCACCCTGTGCTGAGTTAATTATTCCCTTGTATTTAAGGTTCCTGTTTGTTTCAGTCTCCTTTGTCGGGTTCTAATTGTGTGAACGTTCATATTGTGCTCTGTGTCTCCATTTGGATCATTAAACGGGACTCTTGGTATGTAAAAATCTCCCGACTTTCGTTTCCTCGTGGCCCGGGCTCCAGGAATTGTGACAGAAGGACCGACCGAATAAATTTCTACGTGGTGTTTCCCTCGTTTTTTTGTTTGGTTTTTTCCTCTGTGTTTTTTGTTAACGTTGTGTATATGGATTTACCCTCTCCCGTCCTGATAACCTCCTCCTCCTGCGACACGCTCGCGGGGGACATACCAGGACTGTTTCTGGTCATCGCAGCCTAACCAGATACCCGGACGATGCGCTTTTGTGCAATTCGACGATGGCCAGTGGAACATCGTGGCAGCACAGGCCCCGCGTACAACTCGACGTTAGAGTCCTGGAGCCCGCCGCGGACTGATGAGCCATCGTACATGGAGCGACGTACTGAGGAGCGCCACGGAGCCGAGCTGCAAATGGGTCAGTCAAGGTGTGTGAGCCGGGAAACAACGCATGCCACGAGGGAGGAAAGCCGCGGAATGGTGTGAGACGGAGAGGGTGAGACTGTGTATGGCGCTGCGGGGGGGGGGGTGTGACTGTGTCAACACACGTAAGAGGAGGGCCTCCCGTTCCAAAGTTCTGGCAGAAAGCCCAGAGATCACAAAATGCCCTCCTCCCACCGCTAATACCTTACTCCTCTGCTGTCATCTAGCAGCCACTCTGCTGCCCTCAGCACACAATCTTATGCGGAGAGAGCTCCTGGGGACTGCCATACTCCCAGCGTCGCTGCGGCGGGAGTTTCCCTGACTCACCTCCAGACTCCGAAGCCCGGACTCCGCACGGCACGTGGACCAGTAGGCTCCACCATGGCTTTATACGACACACTCCTCTCTGGCCATGGCCCTGCAGTCTCATAGCTAACGCCAAGGCTCCCCGCATCCAGCTCAGCCTTGGAATGGCCCATAACATAATGCGACTACGGGACTCCCACCTATGTTTACCTAGTCCCTTCGTCCCTCCGGCTCCGTCCGGCTCCTTCATCCCCTCGCATCCTCCTAAGTCCTCTGTCACTCCAACTCCACCGCGGCTTCCCAGATTCACGCCTTCGTGTCAGTCGCCGGCGCCATCTGCTCCGCCTAGGACCTCCCGATCCTCCCCGTCGCCCTGGCTCATCAGCTCTCCATCTCAGCCTCGGGCTTCTCCACCACTTGCTCCGCCGCGTTGGTTGGCTCCATGGAGTTGGGCGGCTGACTCCTCCCTCCGTCCGGCTCCACTGTGGGTCGCCACTCATGAGGTGGCCTGGGTCCTGCTTGGTCCTCTGCGCAAGGTCTTCTGTTCCTTCTGGCTCTTATGTCCATTGATCTGCCGGGCTCCTCCTGTTTCCTCCCCTGGTGAGATCCTCCATCGTCACCTTCCTGGTCTCTGTCTGCCGGCCCCCTCCCTGGTGTCCGTCCTCCTCCTAAGCTGGAGGAGGACGGGAGGAGGACGGTGCCCCCCACCCCCCCTCTGTTGTTCTAAGGCACGAGGACATGCCTTCCGGGAGGGGGGCGATATGTCACGCCCATGGACTGTCTTTGTGTTTGTTTTGCCCTTGTTTCCTGTTCTGGGTTCCATTTTTTGGTCATGTTCCTGTCACGTTTAGTTAATTAGTCTTTCTGTGCACCTGTGTTAAGTAATTATCCCTTGTATTTACGTTCCTGTTTGTTCAGTCTTCCTTTGTCGGGTCTACTTGTTGTGAATGTCATCCTTGTGCTCTGTGTCTCCCTATTGGATCATTAATAGACTCTCGTTCTGTGATATCTCCACGTCTCCTCGTTTCCTCATGCCTGTGCTCCAGCGAATTGTGACTATTATATTTATATTATTAATTTTGTCAACTTCACTCACAAAGACAATTAGTGATAATGAGCATAGCTAGTGATCATCAGTAATGAACAAAGCTCTGTGTTATGTTGTTTTTTTTCTGGCTTCACACATATAATTGAAAATATAAATTTGCATCGGTCCAAAACACTACATCATGTTTGCTATGTACAAGAAATCCAAATTCAAATACATGAGCAGGAAATGGTTTATGAGAAACTGTTGCAAGCTAAACACTTCACCACAACTGATCCCAGGGGTGGAATTCAGAGGGATTGCTATTCTTATTTTAGAGTTTAATTGGGCATTTTTAGGTTCTTGCACTTGCAAGGTATCACAACAGTTCAGAAACAAGTAGCGTTTTACAGAACAATACAAATGGACAAATTATATACTTATACTGTATATATATATATATATATCAGGTTGTAGGAATTTCTTCATTCCATGCATAATACATGTGTGGCGTTAACTGAGAGGATATTTTTGTGTTTACTGGCTCAACTCGAAAATGAAGTGATTATAGCACTACCGTTTAGAGGCCTCTGAGAAACACATCTGGGGCCCCTACATGAAAATCCTGCATCATTGGTTCGTCATTAATTGAATGACTAACAACAAGATAGGCAGACTCTATTAGGAAACACTGCACACATGTTGCTGCTAATTACCTTGTTAATATCATTCTCCAAGCCACAGTGAGGTTGGCCTTGGCTTTCCTGGATGACAAATTGCCTTGCATTACTTTGTCTCCCCATGGTTTTTGAGTTCCTCTCATTTTTCTTTCACTTCTCTATAAGCAAAAAATGAAAATAAAAGCACTTCTTTACTGCTGTTTTCGTGCTCTTACATTCAAAAACATGCAGCAACGAGAGAAGATGGTGATCAATATGCTATAAAAAAAAGCTGTTATATTGTATCCAGCATGCAGAAGAATAAAAATATGAATTGTATTTGAATCTTCATAAAAATAGACCAAGAATAATTCCAAGAATGTTGTCCCAACTCTTCTCACAGGGTACAAACAGTATCATATTAAGCGATGTGATCTCCCAGCAAGCATTGCAGCATGAATTAATCATATGGTTAGTGTTATTTTAAGCTGTTGTTGCTGCTTTGTCATCCATTTTTGTTATATGGATGTTAATAACTTATCTTTGGTAACTGATTACTGCTGAGAATTGGTCCCCAAACTAAAGTGTTACCTCATCTTTTCACTTAACTCAATGTACTGTCACCATTAAGTTTGAACATTAAGTGTAGAGGTCTATGCATATTGTCGCGGGGTGGATGAGAACACAGACTCGGTACTGGTCGAAAGAGCCCCGGAGGGTGATTTATTTGCCCACACACACTGATCACACGTGCCCTTGATGACTGGTGCTCGGTGCCCGTCTCAGAATGGTGCTCGTGGGGTGAAGTGCCGTGGTGCAGATCCCTCTCCCTGGGTGCCTTCAGAGTCTGTGAAATAAGGAGAACAATCGTTAACGCTGCCTGGAGCTCTGGGGTGCTCCCCCGCTGGCGTCTCTTCTCCTGGCTTTTAAAGCCAGCGGGAACGAGCTCCAGGTGCGCCACTCATCGCGCACAGGTGTTGTGCGTCGGTGATCAGTGTGGCAGCGGCGTTTCCAGGGCGACGCTAATCTGGACTCGGGATACTCGCCACATTCCCCCCCCCTAGGCGTCGCCCTGGTCCTGTGGGGAAAAACACAACTCGTTGTGGGGGTATTACGGGGGGGGGGATTTCTGGTTACCTGCCAGACCTGCCCAACCGGACCAGGTCCGCATTCCCGTGATTGGCCCCGGCCCGATGTTGTACCTGGAAGCAGAAGTCCTGGAGTGCGAGGAACCACCGTCCTTCGCCCGGGACATCCACTGCAGGGCGCATGGTCAGTGACGAGGGTGAACCAGCGGCCCCACAGGTAATATTTTAACTCCAGGACTGCCCACTTTATGGCCAGGGCCTCTTTCTCCAGGGTGGCGTACCTGGTCTCCGCGGGGGAGAGTTTCCGGCTGATGTAGACTATGGGGTGTTCCTCTCCATCCCGGAGCTGCGAGAGGACTGCCCCTAAACCGGTGCCAGAGGCGTCCATATATAGGGTGAAGGGCAGCCGAAGTCTGGGGCATGCAGGAACGGGGAGGATGTCAGGGCCGTCTTGAGGGCCTGGAAAGCGGCTTCTGTCTCGGGAGTCCAGTCTATCCTCTCCGGCTGCCCCTGCCTGGTAAGGTCTGACAGGGAGCAGGCTCTAGAGGAGAAGTTCGGAATGAAGCATCGGTAGTAGCCCGCCAACCCCAAAAAGGCCCGTACCTGTGTCTTATTGGCAGGACGTGGGAACTCCTTTACCGCCTCAACCTTTTTATCCTGGGGCATGATGAGCCCTCTTCCAAACTTGTACCCCAGGTATTTTGCTTCGGTAAGGCCGAGGTGGCACTTCTTGGGGTTTGCCGTCAGGCCAGGCCGCCGGAGCTCCATCAACACCCTCCGTAGACGCTCCAGGTGAGTCTTCCAGCCCTCGGAGTGAATGACGACATCATCCAAGTAAGCTGCGGCGTAGGCTTGGTGGGGCCGGAGAAAGATGTCCATCAACCGCTGGAACGTGACTGGTGCCCCGTGTAGGCCGAAGGATAGCACCCGGTAATGCCAGTGGCCATTAGGAGTGCTAAAGGCTGTCTTCTCCCGGGACTAGGGGGACAGGGGCACCTGCCAGTAGCCTTTGGTGAGGTCTAAGGTGCTGATGTAGCGGACTTGCCCAGCCGGTTCAAGAGCTCATCCACCCGCGGCATGGGATAGCTGTCAAAGGCCGAGACTTGGTTGACCTTCTTGAAGTCGTTACAGAACCGGAGGGTGTTATCCGGCTTTGGAACCATAACGATGGGGCTGGCCCATGGGCTACGGGAGGGCTCGATGATTCCTATTTGGAGTATCTTCTTGACTTCCTCCTCTATAGCCTGCCGGCGAGCTTCCGGTATCCGGTAGGGCCGCTACCGGACTACGACTCCTGGTGGTGTGCGGACCTCGTGCTCAATGACGGTAGTTCTACCTGGGGTCTCACTGAACACATCCCGGAACTGACTGACCAGGGTCTCGAGCTCCGTCTTCTGGGTCGCCGACAGCTGCGGATCTACTTCCACTACTGGAGGGCCCGGTAGGCTCGCATAGGATACACCACTTTTTGAGCAATTGACGTGGTAGATTTGTCCGTCCGGAACGCGCCGGTGCCGCACCCGGTATACGTCACCGGTCCCCATCCGTTCCACTACGGTTAGGGTCCCTGCCAGTTAGCCAGAAACTTGCACGCAACGGGAGGGAACAAGTACAACCACTCGATAGCCTGGCTGGAAACTCCTGGCCTGGGCGGGACGGTGCTACAGACGTGTGATGGGCGCGATGGGATGTCACAGATGATTCCTTTTCAAACCAGCGGCAGGACCGGTCTTACTTCTCCCGCTCGCCCGCACGTGCTTGACGAGGCTATGAAGGGGGGCGGGTTGGTTCTCCCACGCTTCCCGAGCAATGTCTAGAAGGCCCCTTGGCTGTCTCCCAAACAGCAGTTCGAAGGAGGTGAAGCCCGTGGAGGCCTGCGGTACCTCTCAGACGCCAAAGAGCACGTACGGGATCATGAGGTCCCAGTAGCGCCCATCCTCGGCCACCACCCGCTTCAGCATCCATTTTAGCGTCTGGTTGAACCGCTCCACCAGGCCATCCGTTGCGGGTGGTTTTTTAGACCGACGTTCCTCAGTGTTGGACTGAGGAGGTGACAGAGGTCGCCAGGACCCGGGACATGAAGGGGGTACCCTGGTCAGTCAGGATTTCCTTCGGGATCCCGACGCGGTTGGCCAGCAGAAACAGCTCGCGGGCAAAGTTCTTGGCATTGGCCGCTCGCAGTGGAATGGCTTCCTGGTACCGGGTGGCATAGTCCAGGATGACCAGGATGTACTCATGTCCCCGGGCAGACTTCGGCAGCGGTCCCACCAGATCCATCCCGATCCGCTCGAAGGGCACATCGATGACGGGTAGTGGAATGAGCGGGCTGGGGGGAGGACGGCACAGAGACGTCTGCTGGCAGGTGGGACAGATACGGCAGAACCGTTTCACCTCCTCCTCTAGGCCGGGCCAGTGAAAACGGCCCAGGATGCGTTGGACGGTGTTGTCGGCTCCTAGATGTCCCGCCATTGGGTGGCCGTGTGCCAACTCCATGACCGTCTCCATCTTGGTGGTAGGCACAACCAGGAGGAATTTGTCCTCCCCCCGCCTGTGGGTGACACAGTACAGCAGACCATTGCATATTTCAAAATGAGGGAGGGGGTGAGGCCCCGGGAACCTGTCTACCTCATCAATGCGGCGCACTTGATCCCAGCAGTTCCGTAGGCGGTCGTCCTCGCGTTGTTCCCTTCCGAACGAGCCCCCGGTCGTGACCTGTGAAAACACATCGAGGTAGACAGACAGAAGGTTAGCTGGTTGATACTCACCCTCCCTCTCGCTGTCCGTTGTTAAGTAGGCCGGTCTTGGACTGGGCGGTCCCCAACGGTTTTGCCGTGGCCCGTTCCGGGCGGTACTGCGTGGCATCCTGGATCCGAGGAGGAGTTTCTGGAACCCCGGCCAATCCCGTCCCAAGAGCAGAGTTACAGGGAGGTCCGGCACAATGCCCACCTCGATGGCCCAGGTCCCGGGCTCCGCCGAGATCCGCACCGTCCGGGCCGCTACCCAGCGGGTGTCTCCGTGCACACACGTCAGCGGCAACTGGGATTTCTGCTCGGGCCTGGGTCGTACCAGGGACAGTTGCACGAGGGTGACTGAACTGCCGGAGTCCAAGAAAGCCTGGACGGGTTTCCCATCCAGTTGTACACTCCTGCTGGGGCCCGGGGGACGTCCGTCCTGGTGCAGGAAACACCCCACCACCCATGCCCGGGCCGTCGGAGCTGGGGGTTCCGTGGGCAGTGGGCCATCCACCCCGTCGGGGACAACGGTTCTGCTGACTGGTCGCGGTGCACCTTCGGGGCGCCAGGCCCGCTCTCTCCCCTGCCTCGCGGGCGTTCATTGCCACCGCCAGCTCGACCACCTCTACCAGGCTGTGGACGTCCTGGGGGTTTCGCATACTGACCGGGCGCCTCAGCGGGCGGGGCAGGGCCCGTAGCAGTCGGTCGATGAGTACTTTCTCAGCCACCTGATCCGGGGTTGGAGACCCCACGAGAAGCCACAGGTGAGTCAATCGGGCCAGTTGCGCGGCTTGCGCTCTCACTGGCTGCCGTTCATCATAGATCCATTGATAGAACTGTTGCGCCGCCCCCATGGGCGATAGGCCCACCCAGGCTAGGATTTTGGCTTTGAGCTCGTCATACTGTTCGTTCCAGGGTGCCCTCAGAGCATAATAGGCCCGCTGCGCTTCTCCGGTGAGGAAGGGGGCGATGATGCGAGCCCACTCTTCCTGGACCCACCCCTCCCGGGCCGCGATGACCTCAAACGTGTGGAGGTAAGCCTCGATGTCGTCGTTCTCGGTCAACCAGACGAGGTATTGGTGCGCTTTGACTGGCGCTTCCGGGAGGGGCAGGCGCCCCACCACGCTGGCCTGCAGCTGTTCCACGACCCAGTCAGTATACTCCTGCCAAGCTGCCAGTCGTTCGGTAAACTGCTGCTGGCGGGCCGAGAACTCCGTGAGGCGGCGGATGACCTCTTCCATATGTCCGGGGGGAGAGAGCGGTTTCTCCTAGAAGAAGCACAGATATCGTTAAGGCCACCTGGCGGTACCCGTCTGTGTCTCAATTCACCTGTTATGCCCGCATTCTCCACCATATGTCGCAGGGTGAATGAGAACACAGACTCGGTACTGGTCGAAAGAGCCCCGGAGGGTGATTTATTAGCCCACACACTGATCACACGTGCCCTTGATGAATGGTGCTCGGTGCCCGTCTCAGAATGGTGCTCGTGGGGTGAAGTGCCGTGATACAGATCCCTCTCCCTGGGTGCCTTCAGAGTCTGTGAAATAAGGAGAACAATCGTTAATGCCGCCTGGAGCTCTGGGGTGCTCTCCTGCTGGTGTCTCTTCTCCTGGCTTTTAAGCCACTCATCGCGCACAGGTGTTGTGTGTCGGTGATCAGTGTGGCAGCGGCGTTTCCAGGGCGACGCTAATCTGGACTCGGGATACTCGCCAACAATATACAAAACTTTCATGTAATGTGTTTTGCTTTACAATATCACTTCTCTGTATAATATATATTATGTTCTAACAGTGTTTTTTTTTTTCTTGAGATGAAAATCTATTTTAACATAAAAGTCATATGGAAACTGTATACCATACTCTACAAATGCCCCAAAAATCTATTTCTTAAAGTTGATCAGTTTCTTATTTTAATGAAATATTACTTCAACTCCTACAAACAATTCCAAAAAACATGTTCATAAAACCATTAAAAAAAATAAAAATCTAAACCTTCTCAACTAACCACTTGGAACAGCTAACTGTGTACATGTATTTTCCTTTCCATACAATTTATTTTTTGTCTGAAAAGAAAAAAAAAATCATTATTTATACATAGATGCAACTATATCAAGGCAATCATAGCTAAATAATATATTTGATGACACTAATAAAAATCTAACAACAAACAATTTCAATAATTTAAAAGTGTAATTAAAAACAAAAATATAATAAAAAACAGTCTTTTTTTCTCTGAAATTAAATGAAAAGCCATGGCTACACCATACCGTGATATATCAACCATAATTCAATTAAAATTGAATGTATTGCCATTTATGCTGTAACACTGTATTTAGCAAATGGGAATGTTCAGAATGACTAAACACCGAGGACAATTAGAAAGAAAGACTTCAGCTGAGATCCTCTCATGTTGCCTCAGCTTTATCAGAAATTTTATTTATTTTTAATTGTTTTGTTTACAGTGCTCGGGTGAGGCCAGAGATGAAGATCTAACATGCGTATCTGGCTCCAATATGTTAAAAGAGAAGATTGTATGCATGTGGAGGGTGGAAGGATAGGCATGTAGAGAGACTGAACAACAAACACCTCTGGCAAGCGAAGCAGAGAGTTAGTGTGGCGTGTACGCAATCCATCTGGGGAATGGTGGAGCTTTAAAAGACAGCGTTCAGTGTCTGAGAGCGTTTCTGGGCTTCAGGCTGCCTCCATCCTGTTTATGATTTCACAAGCATGGAACTCATTACACATCCTCTATGCGCTCTGATCCATGCTCAGTGCTCCAAAACTCTGCTAGAAACGCTGGAAAGAAGGCAATTTGTTTTCCACACAGGGATGGGAGGTTGTTGTTTCCTCTTTCTGTTTACACTCGCTGAACATGCCGAAAAGTACCTGACATCATTGCAATCACAGACGCAAAGTCTGATCAGTGTCAAATTCCCGGTGATGATTGTCTAAGCATGTTACAAAGTCAGCAGAGAGATTAGAAGTAAAAAAACAAACTGATCAACTTGATGCATTAAATTTGAGTGTTTTACTGTAGTAAAACAAAATAATTTACAGCGTAAATGCAAAATGACATTTCGAGGAAAACAGATGAGCATCTTAAAAACATCCTCATCTAGCATGAAAAATCTACCCTCCTCATCTCACCACACATGCAAGCGGTTTTTTTTTTTTTTTTAAATCATGCTCTCCAAAAATTAATTGCACAGGGATGTAAAGCACGCCTTGGTGATGTCTGCTCACTGAATCATCTTTAAATTTTTATCACACAAGATGAAACACTGGCAGTGTTTAACTTTAATCAAGTCTCTTTTATGCAACTTTTTGCATAGTTGTTGCCTGCTTAACTATCATGTAGGCTAAAAGCATCACACAAAAATAGCAATTCTGTCATCATTTACTTAACCTAAACCTGCATGCCTTCCTTTATTCTCAGGAGCCAGGGACCCCTTACAGGGGAGAGAACATCTTGTAAGGTCCTTACTATTAATTCTACTAATATATACGTATATATTATAATTGTAACAATTTATGTATAAGTAATAATATTGATTTATTTATTTGTTTGTGTGTTTGTTTCTGTTAAATTGTATTGTAGTAATCAAAAAGCATGTCTAATTCATACAATCATAAAATTATCAAATTTAGCAACAGTTTATTAACACTTTTACATGACACTATGAAATTAATGTATGTTTGTTTGTTATTATAAAATCTGTGTTGTGTAATTTTTTTCCCCCTGGATTTATGATTTAATACTAATGTGTTATCAAAAACAGTGGTAATCAAATTAAGGCATAAAACACTAACAAAACATTAAAGAAAAACCAGAATCTATCTATATCTAAAAATATCCTATCTATCTATCTACATATATCTACTATCTATCTATTTATCTAAAAAATTATCATCATCTTCCTATCATCTAAAAACTATCAATCTATCTATCTATCTATCTATCTATCTGTCTATCTATTTTTTTAAATATACTGTATGTCTGTCTATCTGTCTGTCTATATCTCTGCCTGTCCTACCTCTGTTTTATCAACTAGTTCATAACTACTGTACTGTAAGTTTACTCCTTACCAGTAGATGGAGCACACAAGTTTCTGTATGAATGAGAAATTAAAATGTTCTAACCCAATCCTGCAGTGAGAGGAGTTGAGACACTTGGCAGTGTTTGAAAAAGAAAAGGAGAGTGTGCTTTTTCTGTTTTGTTTTTTGTCCCCCCTCTCTCTTTTTGCCACTTTCTATGTTCATTGACCTGTGAGAAGAAACTCGTTGCATAACCCATAAAACAAGCAGCACATCAGCAGTCCACATAATGGTATTACTTACATCCAGGGGAAAAAAAGTGATATGTTCCTCAGCAAAAGCAATACTGTATGATTCCAACTGCTGACAATGCACAGTGATGGAGGCTTTCAGGTCCCTGATCAGTAACTCTAGCATCACCACAAATCCTGGATTTAAAAAATACACCAAATTACATTGCAGCAAAGTGGGATAGGCTAAGAAAAAATAAAGATAATAATAAAATGACTCTCTTGCATTTAATAAGTGGGACTGATGTTCTGTCAGGACTTTAATAATTTTAAACGCCACCTGCTCCAGTCTGAAGAGCTTCAAACACTTAAAGGGGTCATATGATGTTGCTAAAAATAACATTGTTTTGTGTATTTGGTGTAATGAAATGTGTTTATGCGGTTTAAGGTTAAAAAAACACATTATTTTCCACATACTGTACATTATTGTTTCTCCTCTATGCCCCGCCTTTCTGAAACGTGTAGATTTGTACAAAGCTCATCGGTCTGAAAAGCAAGGTGTTTTGTGATTGGCCAGCTATCCAGTGCGTTATGATTGGCCGAATACCTCAAGCGTGTGACAGAAATGTTACGCCCCTATCATACTGTGATGATGCCCTGTCAGGCCGGAGCGATGATTCAAAAACATGAAAAACATTATAAACGAAGTATTCGTTGCATCCAGTGGGGACATAATTATGGATTATAATGACTTATACTGTCTTTTAACGCGTTGCGTTTGCGACACTGCCACACAAAGACACATGTTTTTACCGCTCAATATATATTAAGATGGTTTTTTTATCTATATATTTGAGTTTTAATGGTTTTACATGTTGTCTTAGCCATTTTAATCCTCTTAA
Organism: Sinocyclocheilus anophthalmus; assembly: GCA_018155175.1. NCBI lineage: Eukaryota > Metazoa > Chordata > Actinopteri > Cypriniformes > Cyprinidae > Sinocyclocheilus > Sinocyclocheilus anophthalmus. The sequence goes on along the minus strand of JADLZN010005460.1, from coordinate 156,135 downwards.
TTATTTGATATGTGTATGTCTTTAAAATGTTCATGGGTCTGAATAAGGATGTAAACCAGTACAGAGCAAGCAGCATGTCAAACAATCAGGGTCATTGACCAAAGAACTACTCGCTGGATTGTGGAATTGATCATGGATTTACCATTCCAGTATCTCACTCATTTTGGATTATCACTTTCTTTGGATTGTATATACACGGTTGGACACTTTTACCTTGGGACTTCAACACACTGGGATTCTTACGGACTGTTTTAGGGTACGATTTAAATGGACAATCTGCTTTTAACAGCCTAAGTTATTCTAGTTTTATTGTGTTGTTTTAAGTTCCTTGTGCATTATGTAAATACACTATTTATTCATTCTACTTTTGTTGTTGTCTCATCTTTTTAAAACACTTATTTTATCTCACACAGTTTAATCTGACCCATTTTAAATCCATGTAACTCGGCCGATAAGTCTGAGCGTTACATATGATGGCCCGTAGGGGGAGCGTTCAAAGATTTTAAAAGCTGGGTTGAGAGAAGTGTTTTAAGATGACAACTAAACAAAATAATGCTGCTTCTTTTAATACATCTACTAGTTTTAATGATGAACGTTTTTTACAGCAATGTAAATGTGCACAGCTTCACGCTGAGGTGGCTGTTCTTAAAAACCTTGTTTTAAAACTGGAGAAGGATTTTAAAGACTCTGTTGAAAGTAATATAAATCGTGAAGTGTATTTTAGAGAGGCTGTGGATTTTAAGTTTGCCAAGATGGAGGAATGTATAAAGGATGCTGTGGCAACACTGGAGAGAGAGGTTACCGAGTGTTTCGTGAGGAGAGACAAAAAATGGGCATAACAACTGGAACAGATCAGGAAGCCAGAATTTTTCCAAAATCTCCCTTCCCACTACAACGACCAGCCCAGTGCCACTCATGTCGACCCCTGGCTTTCCTCTGGCCAACGTTCCCACTGCCTCAACCACTTTACAAACTGTCACGAGAGCAACAGATGGAGAATCCTGCACCACCACTCCAGCCGGGCCAGACTTTACCGCCATATTCTCCCACCTTCCCTTCTTCAGAGAGGAACTCACCAGCACACAGGGTGATGATGACACTCTGCAAGGACTTACCATCTGTAGCGTCTGGACCACTCAAACACACAATATATATTTTGTTAGCTAGATTTAACAAATACTCTGTAACACCCCAGGAAGCCGAACAGGCCCCTGGTTCCATGGCAGCCCTGACACCCGATACATTTACGACCTCCTGGAATTTAGGTGAAGAAAATCGCTTCCTTGCCCATAAGGAAAATCCACAAGGGAAGGACTTTTCTTTGCTAATTAATTAATAGGAAAACCTTTCTTTGAATGAAAACACATATCCTTCAGGTCATGGTATATGTTGTCATCGGTATTTGTCTTGAAATTGTTATACGTTATGAAGGCTTATAATCGAAACACCACTACTGTCAGCTACATCTATATATATATAAACCTACCATGTTTAGTATCTATGAATTCGTATTCGGATGATCTAATTGAGAGTGTATATTGTATGTTTACACCTACGCAACATATTAGTGTTCTAAGAGTCTTTAATAATTTTTATACCAAGTTTCATATGCAAATTACCATGCTTTCAAACAAAGGGCCATAAAAACGCCCCAGTACTCAGAACTCCCACTTGAGATTCCGGAATTCCTCATTGGACAAGCCCATCTTGAGAGGCGTGAATCTTTGCAGGCTTTAAAGGCAGCACTTCATGTGACCCGCCCAGTCGGTGGTTTGTTTTAATTCTGAGAGGATGTGAGAAAAACGCTCCCGGAAACCCTAACCCTAAGCTCGCGCCAGGCTTCGACCTAGTCCTTTCCATTCATCAAGTTACTCTGACGCAAACTGGTTCTTTTCATCTTTTCATCGTTCTTTCAGACAGACGAGACTTGTAAGTATCAAACTTAGTCTTATTAATTATGTATCATTTGCACCTTTTTACAAAGGGTGTTTGAACTAAGAATCTGACGTATCCCTCAGGTGTAGATCTGCTGAATATGCAAATGGTTCCATAATTCCATTCCTTATTTATCTTCTCTGTACTGAGTTAAGCTTTAACCCTTTCCTATACCAACTGTATGCGTGTGTGTGTGTATGTGTGTATGTTAGACCAGTTTATGTGTTTATGTAGGATGTTAGACCAGTTTATGTGTTTATGTAGTATGTTAGACTAGTTTAAGTGTTTATGTAGTTAATAAAACCTTGTATCACACTTGACGTGGTTCATTGTTTGCTCATAACTGGAGTCACTTAATCATGCAGATTTATGCTACAAGCTTTTGTAGAATTGTACAGTAAGGAAGTTATTTCCCTTAACCAGGAAATTAACGTTCTTAGAATTGACAAGACAGTTGACCCTGAGAGGTCAGCTAAATATCTACAGCGGATCTAAAATATTCATAATTAATTATAACTAGTTATGATTAATTATTCATATTTCCTCATGAGCTGATTCGTTACACATCTCTCCTTCCACACCACCGACCAACGGGATCTACGTGCAGGACGAACACGGATTGCTGTATCGGCGGATCCAGAAGGACAAGGACAGCTGTAAGATACAGCTCATCATCCCAAAGTCCCTGGTATTACAAACCGTACAGCACTTCCATCGGAGGACCCAGGATCGACACCATGGACGGCTAAAGACCCTCCTTCGAATCCTGGATGTTACCTGGTGGCCCACGATTCGCAGAGACGTCTGGAGGGTTGTCGGGGCCTGCAAGTCATGTGGTGTGGAGACTAAGGAGTGTGTCGTCATCGCCCCTAACCAGAAACCACCTCACCGTTCATCCATCAAAAAGACCCCCAAACCGGTTTGGAGGAAACGCCAGGGAGGAAGGCCGACCAGCATGGCTGGGTGCAACGTCATCCTGGGAGGATCGGTGACACCTACCTTAGGACACCCAGGCTGGTATGGGACTCGACCTCTCTTTAGTGCTCGCCTAAATTCCTCCGGCAGACTAGATCCTGTGTGGCAAAGCCTAGTTTTTATCTATATATTTGAGTTTTAATGGTTTTACATGTTGTCTTAGCCATTTTAATCCTCTTAATTATTTGATGTGTGTATGTCTTTAAAATGTTCATGGGTCTGCCTGTCATGTGGTCAATCACATGACAGGAAAGTCCGAGCGTTACACGTTGCATCGCGCCGCGTAAACATAAAACCATGTCTGCATTTGTGATCGGAGAAATGACAAACAACAAGCCCTACTCTACACTGCCCAAAAAAACTCACTTTAAATATAAAAAAATATCAAATATAAAAACTCTTTAAATATAAAAAAAACATACTTACAGTCTGTGAGTCAGAACAGCCGGCACTGTAGTCTACTCTATCAGGATCAGGAAACGGTCCTTCATAAAATGTGCTGCACACATCTGAATATTTGGGTTGAAGTGTTCTGGAAAAGTGCTGTAAATACAACTTAACCACTGATTTCTAGTCGTGTCCATTTTTGGAAGGCCAAACAAAGTAGTTTCGCTTTCACAATGAAACACAGCTTCACACACGGCGGGCTAGAGTGAGCGGAGGGCGGTGGCCTAGAGTGAGCAGAGGCCGGGGGCTAGAGTGAGGAATGGCCGGAGGGCTAAATGGAGCGTGGCGGCCTAGAGTGAGCAGAGTACGGGGGGCTAGAGTAAGCAGAGGTGGCAGGCTTGAGAATGGCGCGACCGGCGGATTCGATGAAGGAGCATCTGGAGGGCTTGCGGCAACCACATGTGACGACCCCGGGCTGGACTCCGCTTGTCCACGGTGAAAGCTGATCCGGTGATCCACAACGCAAATATGTTGTATTTCCTCAGGGACCAGCACGAATCAGCTCCAGGCATGACAAAGCAGATATCGTCCTCATTTGGAAGGACACAAACAGTAGTTTTGCTTTCACAATGAAACGCACAGCGTCTTCACGACATGGCGGCGGCAACAACAACTACAGCGAGAATAAAAGTTACACCTTCTTTCTTTACGTGAACATTTGGGCGGTGTTATGCAATCTTCCCATATAGTGACGTAGATATGTGGGGGGGTGTTAGAACGAGCCGTTTTAGGTAGGCGTGGCTGAATCAACTTTTATAAAGAATATCTCTTTGGATTTGAGATTTTAGTCTTTGCAACTTTACAGATCTTCTTTATGTACCATGAGCTTGTAACACTCCAAAGAGAAAGGAAAAATTGAAATCGCATCATATGACCCCTTTAATAAATCCAGTCACATCACAGCTCTGCAGTGCTATTGTACTGTTGTGTTTACAATCCTACATCTAAATCACTACTTAAGTGCTGACTTAGCTTGAGATGGTGCTATGTGGATTTGTGTTTATCAAATAGAAAATGGTACTTTGCAATTTTCATGTTTCAATTGCTGATCTGAACAATGCTTTAATTGCTCTTTAACGTGAAGGCCTACTCATGGAAAATAAAAGACAAAGTGTGAAGAATCTGTACATCATGATATATAAGGTAATCATTTGATATCAATCTATATATTAAAGTTTCAGTGGTATTACCATCTGATACCATGATTGTGCTATGGTACCACCCAAGTTCTTTTTTTTTTTTGAGAGAGTAAAGGATGGTCTTTTCGATAATTTCTTTTGTCCATGCAGCACAGAATGATATCTGATTTTGTGGTATATTGTAATACAGGGCAGACAGCTTCATAATAACTGATATCATATGGATCTTGGTCTGTCTAGTCTAGTTTGATCTGATACAAATTAGAACCTCTTTTCAAGCCGAGGGGAATAGTATTAGATACTCTAAAGGCGGAGTGGGGTTTACATATGGTCTGTGACAGTATCTTTTGATAGAATTTACTGCAAAACAATACTCTCTCCGCTCTGAGGTCAAACACGCACATTATGGAAGCAATCTGTCTAGTCCAGATGATGGAAATGTGTGAAACTAAATGTTTAATCTCAGTTACATTTTTATATGATGTAAAGGCAATTGGCACTTAAAGTGCCTTTTTTATTACCCTTATTATGCCAGTTATTTTCAAAAGCTCAGTTTAAACTGCACTGGAGCTGTACAGTTTTGAGCTCACTCCAAGGTACCACAAAATCTCTATTATGAAAGAATGAAATCATATTATTACTGTCATTCTGACGACTGCAGAGAGACAAACAAATTCAACTGGCAAATTTGAGTGAAATAATAATAATAGAAAATAAACTGGTCAGAAAGGGAAAGGAGTAAGTAAAGAAAGACACTGAAAGGAAAGAAGAAAAGAAGGAGATATTTTGGGAAGGAAGGAATGACACTGAAAGGGGGATGTACAGCAAGGAAGCAAGGACGGGCATTTAAGGATAGAGGGAAGAAATTACATTATAAAAGAAAGACACTGAAAGAAAGGAAGTAGTAAGGGAATGAAGTACATTGGAAGGAGGGATTTAATGAAGGACATTGCAATTAGGGACAGAAGAAAGGGCATTATAAAGAAAAGATAGAAGGAGGTTGATGGAAGGAAGGACAATTAAGGAAAGAAGAAATGACATTGAAAGAAAGAATGGACAAAGACATATTAGGAATGTGGATATAAGGAATAATGCTGGAAAGAAGGACCTTATGATAGAATGGAGGAAGAAAGAAAGGACGTTGAAAGAAAGGAAGGAATGACACTGAAAAGGGACGAATGATGTAAGGAATGATATTGAAATGAAGAAACTAAATTATAAAGGATTCATTGAAAGAATCTGGAATGATGGGATATTGAAAGGAATGAAGGACATTATAAAGTAAAAACAGAAGTACATCATCGTCATCAACAAAAACAAACACTCAACATACAAAGGGAAGGAGGGAAAATATATAACACACTCACACAGTGCACCATAGTTGTTTTTGTGAACTTAAAATTGGCCCTCCAACTTCTTGTTTCACTGCTGTAAAAGATCCACTGCAGTTCTCGACAGCTCTTCCTGTCTTGTCATTGAAAGGAAACAAAAAGGCAAAGTGGTGGTGATCATGACTCGTTGTTTTAATTATCCCTGGCAGCGTAAACAGCTAGCTGTCAACATAGAGTAAAATATTATCATGACTTGCCTCAGACTACTGTTTCATTCTCACCACACTGATAACCATGATAAATGCAACCATTAGGATGTTAATAGAACGTTCGGAATGCTTTCCATCTCCATAAGATAATTGACCTAGTATGCAATGCAAAGGTCAGACGAAATCAATGCATGAATGCATTATTAATCAGAGTCTTCAGTTTGTTTAAAAAAGATCAAATGACCTTTATGCAACATTGAATTGATCATCACAGTATGAGCTGCCCTCTGAGAATAAATAGACCTCAAACTACAGTATGAACCCTGCAGGATAAATAATCACTGGCCACTGACCTCCAAATGGGTTGTCAAATTCTGCTCCTGGAGCAGGGGTGTTCAAACATGTTCCTGGAGGGCCACAGTCCTGTAGAGTTTAATTCTAACCCTAATTAAATACATTTGAACCAGCTAATTAAGGTTTCTGGAAACTTCTAGGCAAGTGTGTTGGAGCTGGTTAAAGCACTGCCGTGTGTGTATATCCAGTCGCAAAATGCGGCAAAAAGTCCTACACGATGGTAATAATGTGATTAAGGTGTTTACATGTCTATACTGGACTTCAGTAATGTGACTAAAATAGGAATACTCCACATAACTTAATTCAATTTCTGTTTACTTCGATTATGACTTTAGCCGGATTAAGGTAATCAAAAATATCTGTTTACATGGTAGATTCTTAATCAGAGTATTGTCTTAATCGTATTAAAATCGGAGTATCATTGTCCATGTAAACGTACTCACTGAGAGTGATTGTACTGTTAGTTAGGGCCACCGATAAGGGGGAGCAAATGGACCTTTTGTGCCGGGCTTGAGGAGGATCCTGGAAAGCAACTGTGATTTTAACCGGAGAGTCCATGATGAAGGTGTTGTACCGGGCCCAAGGATTTCTTACTGTGACACTGTTGTCAGTTTCTAAGAGAAGAAGAGTATCCAACTGTTTTAGCAGCAAGTTCCACTGTCTACACTCCCATTGGTAGTCATCTACACTAATTTGCATAAAATTTAATTCTGCTCAGCCAACATTTGTTGTTGCTTATGGTGCCTTAAATTGCCAACACTTATTGAAGATGAATAAGTAAAGGTCACTTTATTCCTGCAAAAACTAAGTGTGACTGCAACAGCATTGAACTGCATTTGCTGCAATGGCTGTTTGGGGAACCTGTGGGTGTGAATAGCCGCCTTGACTCTTGTGAAACAGATTAAAACTCAGCAGTGCCCTGCCTTTCATCCTTGACCTTTTCCTGCTGGAGAATCACTCCTGACTCCACTTTACACCTCTAGTGAAAGCAAATCTGGATTTAGGCATGAAATCTATAAGGCAGATCAAATCCATAAATCACTTTCACATGGATAATTATTAAAGTGCAAATCTTTTGTTTTTATACACTGAATTTGACATTTGGGACAAGAAGTTTGCATCACATCTCACAGCTTTGACCAGCCACTGCAGCAATGTCCCGTTAAAAAATTATCCTTTGCAAACCCAAGTGTCATATATGGGAAATGTAAGGGAATTGGCGAAAACTCTATCCCAGATTCAACAGGTCTGAATGTGAAATGCTCAGCACATACATTCAAGGGGAAAGTTGGATGCAGTTTTGCTGCAACTACAAGCTGCAAGGTGTGTCTAAGCTATATCTGAAAATCCCCTTTCAATCTTTCATTCCAAACCAAATCAGCTGCTGAAGCACAAACAAGAGAATAATACAATAATGCAATGCATGGTGTTGTCTCAAAGTAAAGGAGAAAATGGCTCACAATCCTGGCCACCATCTGAAGATCAGCCCGCATCCCACATCACACAGGCGCAAAGCAACACATGCTCCCACTAGCTTTCTATCTGAATGAAAATCAGCCCTCTCCTTTTATTGCAAAGGCACCCTCAGGGACAATGAATGTTAGTGTTTTAATTTGAGTGCTTTCCGCTGTAGTTTTTTTTTGTTTTCGCCTGTTGCAACTGTCTCGCGTACACATTGAGATTCTGATTCTGAATCACAGCAAGTGTGATTAATGCAAATTCCAGGATGTGGAATCATAACAAGAGCTTCCACACTACACATACGTGTCACAGTGTGCCTACTGTGAGGAGCGAGGAACGAGGAGAACGCAGGAGAGTACTAGCATAACAGTCTTTATTAACATCAAGAGAAACACACATAGGACACGGGATCGATGCTCAAGACAGCACAGAGAACTCAAAACCCGGAAACACTTTAAATACACAGGACTAGAGGAGGGACACAATGAGGAACACCTGAAACAAATGATCATAAGTAAAGGAACGGGAAGGACAAAATAAGGGCATAAGAGGAACACAGGGGAAAAACCAGGACAAGGAGCATGTGGGGAACAAAACACAAGACACAGGACTGACATTACTCCCCCCTCCCGGAAGACGAGTCCTCGCTCCACACAACATCCAACGGGCAGGGGGGTGGGCGCTCTGGAGGCCCCACAGGACAGACATGGGATGGCAGGCCTCCAGAGCGGTTCCCATTCCGGGACCCATGGCGGATCAGGCAGGTCGGGGCACAATGGCAGATCAAACAGGCAGTTTGGGGTGCCATGGCAGATCAGGCAGACTGGGAAGCCATGGCAGAGCAGGAAGACTAGGAAGCCATGGTGGAGCAGGCAGACCAGGAGGCCATGGCGGAGCAGACAGTTCAGGAGGCCATGGAGGAGCACACAGTTCAGGGAGCCATGGTGGAGCAGAACGGGAGTCGGGGGCAGCCGGCCCTTTGCATCGCCCAGCCTCCACGGACCCTAACCTCTCTGGGCTAAACTCGGGGACTCAAGCCCTCTCTGGGCTAAACTCGGGGACTAGAACCCTCTCTGGGCTAAACTTGGGTGCTGGAGCCCTCTTTGGGCTGGATTCAGGGGCTGGAGCCCACACTGGAGTGAGCTTTGGGGCTGGAGCCGACACTGGAGCGGGCTGGTCCTGGCTCGGGGCCGGACGCTCTCCAGACAACAGAGGATCCCTTCCCTCCAGCTTAGTCCTGTGGTGTCTGGGAGGTCCACGGGGCGATGGTAATTGGCCCCGTGCCAGAACAAAGAGTCGATGGTGGCGTCATCTAAAGCCGTCACCGCGGCGAGCACGAAGAACTCCCTGGCATACTCGACGAAGGGAAGATCTCTACAGGCTAGCGCAATGAAGCATGCCGCGATCTCCATAATCGCGGGGGGGAAAACAAGAAAACTAAATACTTTCAAAACGAAAACACGGGGAGAGGGGGCGCCGCTTACTTTTCTGTCTTGGTCCGGTATTCTGTCGGTGTTGCTGTGCCTACTGTGTGGAGTGAGGAACGAGGAACGAGGAGAATAATAACCAACAGTCTTTAATGACATCAAGGAAAAACACACGTAGGACACCGGGATCGACAACTGTTCAGACCAGACTTTAAATACACAGGACTAGAGGGAGAGACACAATGAGAACAACTGAAACAATATCATACACAGGAACAGGAAGGAGCAAATAAGGGCACAGGAGGAACACGGGGGGAAAACCAGGATAAGGAGCATATGGGGAACAAAACACAAGAAACAGGACTGAAAATAAGACATGAATTAAGTACATTAAGTACATTTTTGGTATTGATTCCATTCCATTGATTCCAGCTTCCATTGAAGTACAAAATGGTTTTTGGAACATTCTCAAATAATTCTCATATCATAAAATTGCATGGAGAATACAAAAAAATGCTGAATTGCAATTATTATTTTTATTCAACTTTTAAAACAAATGTTTATGATGATGATATCATTTGTAATGTGAAGCAAAAAAGGACATTTTACCAACTTCAACTCCACTTTTAAGTAATATTAAATAATAAATAAAATAATAATAATTGTTACGGGGCTGACGAGACGTGAGACTTGCGGATCCATTCGCAGAGCTTTATTTTAGAAGACAGAGACGTGATCATACAGCAGGCATAGGTCAGATGGCAAACAGGTATATGGTGGGCAAAACACAAGAAGAGTCCTAGGGCTAGCGCAGGTCGACGAGCGGCAGACAGAATCAAAAAGGGGCAAAACTAAGGGAGAAATCCAGGAAAACAGGCGAAGATCAGAAACCGAGAAGGCTAAGGCTAAGGCTAATGAATAGGGCTAAGGCTAATGAATAGGGCTAAGGCTAATGAATAGGGCTAAGGCTAATGACTAGGGCTAAGGCTAATGACTAGGGCTAAGGCTAATGACTAGGGCTCCGTAAGGTAGCTATCTCTAGGAGAGGGATAAACGCTGAAACAATACTCGGCAGAGGGAAGGGATCAAAGTGAGTGTTAAATAGTGAGTGAGTGAGTGATATGAAACAGCTGGGTGCAATCAGTGAAAACAGGTGTGTGCAATTCGTGCTGAGTGCAATCAGGGCAATGCATGATGGGAAATGTAGTCCGGGTGATGTGCAACAGTGTGTAGTGCGAGAGCCAATGAAATGAAAGTTTTTTTTTTTTTTACTGGACCGGATCTTGACAGAGACACCCTCCAAGGAGCGGCTCCAGACGCTCAAAACCCGTTACGATTCGGGAGGGCGGTGGAGTGGAGGCGGAACAGGGGGGGGGACGGAGGGCCAGGTCCAAGGATAGTAAAGACCAGGGACTGAGGCAGAGCCGGCGGAGCTGAGGACCCCCACAGCAGAGCAGACGGGACCGAAAATCCCCACGGCGGAGCAGAAGACCACCAAAGCCAGAAAGTAGACCCAACACGTTGGGGCAGAGAACCACAACGGCGGAGCAGAGGACCACAGAACCAGACAGTAGACCACCATGGCAGGGCAGAGGACCACCAGAACCAGACAGTAGACCACCAGAGCCAGACAGCAGACCACAGCGGCAGAGCAGAAGACCACCAGAGCCAGACAACAGACCACCACGGCGGAGCAGAAGACCAACACGGCGGAGCAGAGGCCCCACGAAACAGGCAGATAACACCACGGCGGAGCAGAAGACCACCAGAAATGGACAGTAGACCACCACGGCGGGGCAGAAAACCACCACGGCGGAGCAGAAGACCACCACGGCGGAGCAGAAGACCACCAGAGCCAGACAGTAGACCACCACGGCGGAGCAGAGGACCACCAGAGCCAGACAGTAGACCACCACGGCGGGACAGAGGACCACCACGGCGGAGGAGAGGACCACCACGGCGGAGCAGAGGCCCACCAGAGCCAGACAGACCACCACGACGGAGCAAAAGGAACAGAGAACCCCCTTGGTGAACCATATCGATCAGGAGACCATGGCGGAGACTGTAAAAACGAGAGAGCAGAGACAGACAACACAAAAAGAACATTGGGGTTGATAGACAAGACAGAGCATTCAGGGGCAACCTCCCTGGCAGACACAAAGCACACAAAGGATTCACAAACGGCCTCCATAGCCAGGACAGGACAGGCTGAGGACTCCCCGACGGCCTCTATAGCTGTGACAGGACGAGCAGGGAGCTCGCAAACGGCCTCTATAGCTGTGACAGGACGAGCAGGGAGCTCGCAAAGGCCTCTATAGCTGTGACAGGACGAGAAGGGAGCTCACAAACGGCCTCTATAGCCGTGACAGGACAAGCAGGGAGCTCGCAAACGGCCTCCTTAGCCGTGACAGGATAGACAAAGGGTTCATAGGCGGCCTCCTTGGCCGGAACAGGACAGGCAGGAAGTTCAGAGACGGCCTCCTTGGCTGGAACAGGACAGGCAGACAGTTTATAGACGGCCTCCTTGGCCGGAACGGGACAGGCAGGAAGTACAGAGACGGCCTCCTTGGCCGGAACAAGACATACAGAGAGTTCATAGGCGGCCTCCTTGGCCGGAACGGGACAGGCAGGAAGTTCAGAGACGGCCTCCTTGGCCGGAACGGGACAGGCAGGAAGTTCAGAGACGGCCTCCTTGGCCGGAACAGGACAGGCAGAGAGTTCATAGACGGCCTCCTTGGCCGGAACAGAACAGGCAGGAAGTTTGTTGCTGGGCGCCACCACCACGCAAGGAACTGAGACAAGTGTCGCCATCTCGGGAGGTTCTGCAGCCTGCGCCGCCACCTCTGAAGAGACTTCAGTGGACACCATGGCCTCTGGGAGCACGGCAGTTGACACCGCTACCTCGGGACGTTCTGCAGCGTAAGCCGCCACCTCTGGAGACGTTGTAGCCGGTGCCGCTGCTTCTAGCAAATCGGCGGTGGAGTATGCGGCCCAGATACACCATAAGCAACCCCCCATATGGGAAGTGCTGAAGACAGGGGAATGAGTTCAGGAACAGGAGGGGTAAAGTGAGTGGGTTTGGGGATACCAGCTGCGCGTGCAGACACCAGCGGTGCATCCCTCACACTGGACACCAGACTGGGATACCGGCGGACCGACCCCGACAATCTGGATGCAACAGACAGGACGTGACAGGACTCTGGATGATCGGCTGTGATGTGACACGTTGGAATCGGATGAATAAGCGGAAGACGTGACGAGTTTTTTTTTTTGGCTCTGGATGGAAACAGCTGAGACGTGACGAAGGCTCTTGTTATGAACAGCTGAGCGTGACTCGGACTCTAGAAGCGTCAGCTGGGAAGGACGTGGCTCCGGACGACAGCTGAGGACGTGACGAGGGCTATGACGAAGATCAGCTGTGACTTGACTTGTTTCATGAAGATCAGCTGTGACTTGACTAGACCCGTGATCATAAACTGTGACCTGACTAGACTCATGCAAAGGAACTGTGACTTGACCTGACTCGTGAAGATCAGCTGTGACTAGACTTGACCCATGATAACGAATTGTAACTTGACTAGACTCATAACCATCAACTGTGACTGGACAAGACTCGTGAAGATCAGCTGTGACTTGACTTGACGCATGAAGATCAGCTGCGACTTGACTTAACTCATGAAGATCAGCAATGACTTGACTTGCCTCATGAAGATCAACCGTGACTTGACTAGACTCATGATAATGACTTGTAACTTGACTCGACTCAAGACGATCAGCTGTGACTTGACTAGACCCGTGATCATAAACTGTGACTTGACTTGACTCAGGATGATCAACTGTGACCTGACTAGACTCATGCAAAGGAACTGTAACCTGACTCGACTCGTGAAGATCAGTTGGTGACTGACTGAATCAGGAAGAAAGCTGTGCTAGACCTGGCTCAATATAATATATGTAACTGACTGACTCATGACGATCAACTGTGACTTGACTAGACTCATAACTATCAGCTGTGACTTGACTAGACTCATAACTATCAGTTGTGACTTGACTAGACTCATGAATATCAGTTGTGACCTGACCTGACTCGTGAAGATCAGCTGTGACTTGACGGAGCGCTGTTGTGTCCGCCATTTTGTGATCAGGCTCCTCTGTCGCCGCCATCTTGTGAGCATGCTTTGATACAGCCATCACTTCAGTCACAGACATGGTGTCGCTTCCCTCCTCTGCGACACCCACCGTGAACGCTGAACCAGCAGTCAGCAAGGCATAATCTATAAAGTCCTCTAAGCTACAGTTAATGTTACTTTTTGGCATCCAAGATTTTGTGGGTTCATCAAGTCCAAAGCGGAACAAGTCTTTAAATAAAATTTAATCATATAGTGGTACCTGATAAGAGTTCACAGAACCGGTGAACATACTCCTCAATAGAAAGACCTCCTTGCCGAAGATGTAGTAGCTCGGTGACTGGGTCCATACCAGGCCAGAGTCCATTGAGAAAGCCGCTGGATCCTTGTGTGGCCGAGTATTCTGTTACGGGGCTGACGAGACGTGAGACTTGAGGATCCATGTGCAAGCTTTATTTGATAAAGACAGAGACGTGGTCATACAGCAGTCATGGGTCAGATGAGGGCAAACAGGTATAAGGTGGGCAAAACACAAGAATAGTCCTAGGGCTAGCGAAGGTCAACGAATGGCAGCCAGAATCAAAGGGGCAGGACAAAAGGGGTGAATCCAGGGAACCAGGCGAAGATCAGAAACCGAGAAGGCTAAGGCTAAGGCTAAAGCTAAAGCTAAAGCTAGGGCTAAGGCTAAGGCTAAGGCAAAAGACTAGGGCTAAGGCTAAGGCTAAGGCTAAGGCTAAGGCTAAGGCATATGACTAGGGCTAAGGCTAATGACTAGGGCTAAGGCTAATGACTAGGGCTAAGTAAGGTAGCTATCTCTAGGAGAGTGATAAACGCTGAAACAATACTCGGCAGAGGGAAGGATCAGAGTGAGTGTTAAATAGTGAGGGAGGGATATGAAACAGCTGTGTGCAATCAGTGAAAAAGCTGTGTGCAATCGCTTGCTGAGTGCAATCAGTGCAATGTATGATGGGATATGTAGTCCGGGGTGAGGTGCAACAGTGTGTAGTGCGAGAGTCAATGAAATGGAAGTTCATGGACCGGATTCGTGACAATAATAAAATTTAAATAAATAAGTATATGTAAAAAATAAATTAGTAAGTAACTCTTTATGTACATTAAATAGCAAACTTTATGTAAACTTTATGTACATTAAATAGCTATATGTCAATACAAATCAATAGTGATCAACTGTATTAATGAGGGATCATGTTGAATAAATTAATACTCTCTGTTGCATCCAATATAAACAAAATATGATATGAACATACAGTGTGTTGTGTGTATCTCCTATGTAATGTGACTCCCTTTATATTCTACTGAGGGGCCAAATAAATTGTAATATGAGAGAAAATTCACTTTGCAAAGCTCGTTCTATTTATCAGTACATGCCATAACAATGCAGAGAAATTAGCCCTGCAGAGTCTTCTAACCTCTGTTAAACGAAACTGTAAATAAGTATTGAGCCATTTTTTTTCAATACGTAGACTAACTGCATTTTTATTATAAAGCTTTGGATAAGTAAATGACTACTTTAAAAAAAAATCAATACGTAAATACATTATAAATACATTATACATCAGTCGTCTATAGACTGTCTTTGCAGTCAATTTTAGTTCCATTATGATGGTGGCTTGGCATTAGAGGCCTGTCCCTTCACTACACAAGAAAATATTCCAGAACCATACACATTACTGATGGATAAATCTCTTTGATGTATGGCTAGAATTCTCCCCTGACCTGCTTTAGTTTTCACGTTTTGAAAGATTCTGAATTTATCCCTTTACCACACATTTGCTGGCAGCAGAAGCCGACTAATGAAAAATGTGCTTAAGGTTCAGCGGCGACAGAGTCGGCTGCGCCAGGTGGGGCAGATATAAACCAGCCTGTGTGCGTACGTGTCCGGCACCTATTTATGGAAAATATGAGTTTGACACTGTCCTCCAGCCAAATCATACATTCTTTCACAAAGTCCTCTAAAGGAGCCACATGGAGAGCTGCTTGAAGTGGAACAAACCGGAAATGCGCAGCCATCTGTGCAGAAACCCAAATGCTCTCAAGTGATAAATGAATCAGTGGTATAAGCCAGGTCCAGACCATATTCTCAGTATCCGTGTGCTTTGGATACATAGAAGCACGAAATTACCCGCTGTCTGCGTACACACTTCTCGAAAGTCTCCCGAGGCAAATCACAGATGATATTTCACTGTAAGTGTATTCCACTGCCTGAGCCCTCGCGGCATCGTGATGCAGGAGATCTCCATGGCCTGTGGTAAGAACTCCAGTCCATACTTCATGCAGAGAAGCATCTGACATACTCTGCATCCTGGCAACTACTGAAATTAATGAATGCATGTGGGGAATTACAGCGGAGGAGTCGCACTCTGCAGTGCTCGACCGGCAGAATCAATTTTCAGATTGCCTTGCCCACTACATTGAGGCCCCAGGCTCCCTCGCGTTTTAGTCAAGTCACACCCTGATTGAGTAATCCCTCTTTTTTTTCTCTCCTGGCCTCCTGCTGGAAAACAGGTGAAGGACTAACACATGCAGAAGGTCTGAGTGTGAGTGAACTCACAATAGATATAGTACATGCTGTGGAGGGTGTTATTACTTCATTTCAGGAGTCCCCACTCCTGGAGAGCTACTGTCCTGCAGATTTCAGCTCCAACCCCAATCAAACACACCTGAACTAGCTAATCTAGATAATACAGACAGGTGTGTTGGAGCAGGGTTGAACTGAAGTCTGCAGTATGCTGGCTCTCCAGGAGCAGGGATGGAGAGCCCTGGTTTATTTGATATAAGGCTAAAGTAGAGACAAACCCTGTCTTGAAGGGAAACATTCTGTCATCATTTACCAACACATGCCATTCCAAACCTAGTCTCGCGTAGCCAGAACTTCAGATTGATGGCAGAAAGTCTGGGAGTCATAGCTGCTTTGAATGGCCAAGGACCACCCAAGAGGCCATATAACTGAAAGGTAAAGCAACCAATCAAGTTTTGCATTGTGCCGTGTCATGGTTAGGGGCGTGGAAATGTCCGACTTTTGAAGACGACTTTGAATCTGCTGAAGTGTTTCCAGTTAAGTGTGCCAGTGATGACTGAAGCTGAGACTATTCCAAACCTGCATACCTGCCTTTCCTCTTCAGAACACAAAAGATATTGGTAACCAAACAGCTTTGGTGACCTTTGACTTCCACTGGGTGGATAAAAAAACTAAACAAAACATTGAGACATATCTCAACATATCTTCTTTGATGTTCCACAGAAGAAAGTAAGTCATACAGGTTTACATGACATTCCAAACTAGTATGCTTTTCTTTCATCTGCAGATCAAAAAAAGGTGATATTTGAAGATGTGTCAGCTGTTTTTGTTCATAAAGTTGAAGTCACTGGGCTCCATCAGTTTTAAGCTCCAAAAATACACATAAACGTAACCTAAAAGTAATTTGTACAACTCCATGCATCTTCCAAAGCAATGCAATCACTTTGTATGATGAACAGACTACAATTTAAGTGGTTATCCACTCTCTAATCAAATCACTGATCCACTCAAATATGGTGATGCATCAGTAACATCTAACTTCATTGGTTCTTGTATATCATGTGACACAACATCATGGCGTCATGACACAAGCTCCAGTATTGTTTTGGCATTACACTTAAGCTCTGCGGACCCGGATACGGGTCCAAAACCACATAAAAAAGGTTTATGCTTCATTTGCAAAGCCTTCCTTATATGGTATCAAGTCCATATATGGTATCATTTGAAAGCTTAGAGTCTCTTCTTTACAAAGAATGTACTTTTGGTTTTATGATAAATAAAGCAGTAAAATGAAGCTTAGAAATGTATCTGTCCCACACACGAATTTCTCCCTAATGATTGCGAATACATTTTAGGAAGAATGTGTATTTTTTATATTTTTCGCAAAACAGTCAAGTCATAGATCACAAGAAAGATCTCATTCTCAGGAATGTATTTATTATTATTTATTTCATTTTGTGACAATCACAGATCGAATGATCTTCAATAGAAGATGTGAAATTTGATACCTCTGACGAAACATTCAGATGCGCCACATTCCTACTCGCACCATTCGGTCAGCCACAAACAGCCAAAAACTCTATATTATCTTTTAGATTAGAATCTCTTCTTCCAAACGAGACCATTTTCACGTTTCTGTGTGCTCGCATTGGTGAAAAATCCACAGTTTTGTCGCAGAAGCGCAACAGAGGCGCACCAGAGAAAAAAAGATGCTCTTTTGGCAAACACGTGCTCTCCAAATCATAGCAGCTCTGGTCAGCGGCTCTTATGTTCTACAATAGGTCAGATTACACGCCACTCAAGTGTGCCCAATAGACAGGAGGGAGAGAGTGAGGATCCGGGTCAGCGCTTGAGCTGTTTTGCGCTAGTGATTTGTAGTTTTTTTGGACTATTTTTAAGGCGATGATGGCACGCTGGCATGGATGAAAGCGATACTTGAAAGCAAAATCAAAAGCTAAAGATGATGAAGAACGTTCAGCGGTGCCATGGAGAGGAGAGGAGAGGACGCGTGTCTGGTGAGTGCATATGAGCGCTTTTGCTCCGTTTTTGATAGAATCATTATTTTGAAACGTAAAAAAGCACAGCTAACAATCTGCTAAACTATGTATTGACAGTAAAGTACAGTACAGGATGTGTTTCAGTAAATATACATGGATATTATTACAGTGCTGTGTTTATAAACAGCTATTTCTTTGTTTCACATTCTGAAGACCAGATAGCAGCCGCGAGCTCGTGGCAGAAGCAGTTAGCTGCGTAGCTTGTGTCTCATCTTCAGGAGGCATGATGCTGCAATAATCCCCAGCTGCAGAACCCAGAACCCTTACGTCACAGCAGTCTGCATGACAGCAGCGCGCGAGGCCACAGCATCAAGGGGAAGTTTGCTGAGCAAAGTTATCTTACGGAAGGCATAGCGCCACATAGTTGGTTGGAATCATTGTCACGTAATTTTAATCACGTTTTTATGTGATTCCAGATTGTGTTTAAGTAACGATTTTAATCAATTATAGATAGGATGCAATAGTAGCTGATCAAGGAAACAAGGTGAGATTATATGAGGCGTTTCATAAACAAAAGCTCTACTAGCGCAGTAATGTGTTTGTCGATATTCTTATATCCAGAGTACTGAAGTGAGTGGTTCGAGTATTTGTAGATCTGTTACCACAAGGCAGTGTGCCTGTTTCTCCGTGGGACTGTTGGATCTTCTTGATTGATTTGGGTTAAGAAGGAATAGTATATATATATATTATAGGGGTATATAGTCAACATACATGTTCATCTCACAGATAATTAGAATGTCGTGGAAAAGTTCTTCTTTCAGTAATCTCAACCAATTGTGAAACTCCGTGTATTCAATAAATTCATGCACACAGACTGAAGAGTTTAAGTCTTTTCTGGTTCTATTTAATTGTGATTGATTTGGGCTCACATTTTAACAAAAAACCCACGCAATGCTTCTAATCACAACTACTCGCAACCAAATTATAAATATCATGACCTCCCAAGTCAGCTAATCACTCACAACAATACCACAAAGTTTCCTGAGGCCTTCAAATGGTCTCCTTTCTTTAGTTTGGTTCCCGTACGCTTACCGCCAATCACTTTTGGGGAAGACTGCTGATCTGACAGTTAGTTGTCCAGAAGACAATCATTGACATCCTTTACAAGGAGGGTAAGCCACAAATATTCATTGCCAAATAAGCTGGCTGTTTCACAGAGTGCTGTGTCCAAGCATGTTAACAGAAAGTTTAGTTGAAGGAAAAAGTGTGGAAGAAAAATATGCAAAACCAACCGAGAGAACCGCAGTCTTATGAGGAATGTCAAGCAAAATCGATTCAAGAATTTGAGGGATCTTCACAAGGAATGGACTGAGGCTGGGGTCAAGGCATCAAGAGCCACCACACACAGGACGTGTCAAGGAATTTGGCTACAGTTGTCGTATTTCCTCTGTGTTAAGCCACTTTCCTGACACAGACAATGTCAGAGCTCCTTACCTGGTCAAGGAGACAAGAACTTGGCTGTTGCGCACCGTGGTGCCCAAGGGAATCAACTTCTTTCAGATGACCGCAGCTGGTTGTATTTCATTTGGAAGCCAAGGTCCTAGAGTCTGGAGGAAGGGTTGGAGAAGCTCATAGCCCAAGTTGCTTATAGTCCAGTGTTATGTTTCCACATTCTGTGATGATTTGGGCTGCAATGTCATTTTCTGGTGTTGGTCCATTGTGTTTTTTGAAAACCAACGTCACTGCACCCTTTTACCAAGAAATTTTGGAGCACTTCAATGCTTCCTTCTGCTGACCAGCTTTTAAAGATGCTGATTTCATTTTCCAGCAGTATTTGGCACCTGCCCACACTGCCAAAAACACCAAAAGCTGGTTAAATGACCATGGGGTTTGTGTGCTTGACTGCCCTCAAACTCCCAGACCCTGAACCCCATCGAGAATCTAAAAAAAAAAAAAAAAAAAAAACAAGAAGAACAATGGGGTATGGGTCAAGAGGAAATGAGAACAAGAGACCAAAAAATGCAGATGATCTGAAGGCCACTGTCAAAAGAAACCTGGGCTTCCATTCCACCTCAGCAGTGCCACAAACTGATAATTTCCATGCCACGCCGAATTGAGGCAGTAATTAAGCAAAAGGAGCCCCTACCAAGTATACATGTACAGTAAATGAACATACTTTCCAAAGGCCAACAATTCACTAATTTTTTTTTTTTTATTGGTCTTATGAAGTATTCTAATTTTTTGGGATAGTTAATTGGTGGGTTTTTGTTACATGTGAGCCAAACTCATCACAATTTAAAGAACCAAATACTTAAACTACTTCAGTCTGTGTGCAGTGTGAATTTATTTAATACACGAGTTTCACGATTTTAGTTGAATTACTGAAATAAATTAACTGTTCCACGACATTCTAATTTATTGAGAGGCACCTGTATATATACATTTTTTATTTATTTATATCTATGTGTGTGCCGTGCCGTGTAATGATGAAAATATGATCAAAGACTATTGAAAGGGCTTTATATGATTCAGGGCAACAACTCCTTAAATGCAGTTATGCCCTAAAATTCAAGATATTGGGGCAAAAATACTCCTGTATGAGTTTTTTTTTGTCTCATATTTATATAAGCGATATCACACGAGCAGCGAGAGCAACACACGAGTGCTGTTTGAGTGCAAATGTGATTTTACACAACAGTTCAGTAAATAATAAGTTAATATTGTGTTATATTTTACAATATACCACAATTATAATATAAATATACATTTATTCATTTTGCAGACACTTTATCCAAAGCGACTTATATTATATTGATATATTATATTATATATTATTATATTATATATTAGATTTATAAGTTTTCACAATTATATATACAATTATATTATTGGGTATTATATATTGTATACTATATCATTGTGTAATTATATTATTGTGTTATATACAATATAACACAATATTGTCTGTTTTTTGCTGTTTTGCCAACAAATATTTCCTATAAAGCCACAGCAGAATTGTTGCACGTCTGTGAGAAACACGGCGGTGTTTCGTTTCTGAATGAATCCGCATTTTGAACAAATCGGGTGAATCAAAAGATTCAAAAGCCCATTCATAAAGTGAGCCGTTTACTTAATTCCTGAATGAATCAGCCATTTGAAGAATCAATTAATGAATGACTCATAAGGACTTACCGCACTTTTCCTGGCAGTTTAGTTTCTTATTTGGAGTATTTTTTTTAAAGGGGTCATATGATGCGACTTCATTGTTCCTTTCTCTTTGGAGTGTAACAAGCTCTTGGTGCATAAGATCTGTAAAGTTGCAAAGACTAACGTCTCAAATCCAAAGAGATATTCTGTATAAAAGTTAAGAGTCAACCACGCCCTCCTTAAACGGCTCGTTCTAACACGCCCCCCATGTCTACTGTCACGATGTGGGAAGTTTTGCATAATGCCGCCCAAATGTTCACACAAAGAAAGAAGTCGTAACTTTTATTCTCACTGTAGTATTTGTTGCTACTCCATGTCTTTAAGAGTGTTTTTCGTTTTGAAAGCGAAACTACTTTGTTTGGCCTTCCAAAGAGCATATCCGCTTCGTCATGCCTGAGCTTGTCCTGCTGTCGTGAGGAAATACATTTCTTGTTGCACTGTGTAATTGCCGATTGGCTTTTCACCGTGGACGAAGGTACGAGTCAGCCCGGGGTCCATCACATGTGTTGCCGAAAAGCCCGCACCGGTCCTCCGTCTAATTGGTCGGAACGCCACTGGGGACTCCACTCAAGGCCAGCCGGTGCTTGTGACACTGTGTTCGTTGTGAAAGCGAAGCTACTTTGTTTGTTCTTCCAAAAGAGGACACAACTAGAAAATCAGTGTTTAATTTGTATTTACAACACTGTTCCAGAACACCTCAACCCAAATATTCAGATGTGTGCATTACATTTTATGGAGGACTGTCTCCTGATCCTGGGAGAGTAACTACAATGCCGGCTGTTCTGACTCACAGACTGTAAGTAAGTTTTTTGTATTTAAATAATTTGCCAATGATGATTAAAACGCGAGTTTTGAGCAGTGCTTGTTGTTTGTCATTTCTCCAAACACAAATGCAGACATGGTTTTATGTTTATGCGGCGCGATGCAACGTGTAAAAATACAGTATAAGTCATTATAATTCGTAATTATGTCCCCACTTGATGCAACAAATGCTTCGTTTATAATGTTTTTTTTTTAATGTTTTTGTCTCGTCGCTCTGGCCAAAGTTGCAGGGAGCTGGAGCAAATAGAACCTAAATAACAGACTTTCGAAAAAAAAAATTCTGAAATTTTTTTTTTTAAAAATCATCCATGTTTTTTTTTGTGTTTATTGTAATATTTAAAACATATATAATGTTATTTATGAAGAATTACAATCATATGTTGTAGTTCAAAAGGTTTTCTATACAATGACACCATTTTTTTATTTTTTCCATTGTATGTGTGTACTTTATATATTTATTATCTTTAATAGGATAATCACCATCAAATATTTAGATTTAATTTTCCATCAAATATTTAGTTATTATTTTAGTCAAGCTTTATTTCAAATCGTGTACTATACAGTTGGTCATATAATAATAATACTAATGACAAAAACCACTGATATGACTAATTTGAGTGTACATCATTTTGACAGAACTAATATTCATCTCTACATGTGTACAACTTTTTAATGAGGGCAAACTGGCTGAGTGCAGCTTTATTATATTTTTTTCTGCCCACATGGCCTTGAACACAGGAGCTGAAAAGTCCTTTCAGAGGAGGAGAAAGTCATTACATTTTGATACAATTTTTGTTTTGTAAACTATTGTGCACTGATGAATCTTACACAGCAACACCACATCAATATATTTAAAAAGTAAATAAAACACTTTCTTTGAATATATGAGCTACAATGTTAAATATTTAATGTCACATTATTTGATGCTAAAGACATTTTGGGGAGTACAAAAAAAATAAAATACAATAACTGAAGAAAGGCAACTGCTAAGGCTTCCTGTAGGAGAGCAGTGCACTCCTTACATAATGAAAACAGGATTTAACAGTGTCGTGGAGCTCTTCCCCACCATATGCTGCTGAAGAGGCACATTTACAGTGTGTGTGAGACTTTGAGCACATCCATAAGTGTAACTATTTTTTTTCTTCTCCTTTTTCCTCCCATTAGTGCTCGAGGTACTCAATGCAGAGATCAAAGTGACATTTAAAATGCCCTGCAGGCAGCCATGGGCAGGGAGATGTCACACAACTGAGAGAGAATGACAGCAAGAGATTGACACAGATACAGTCTAAAACGAATGAGGGAGACAGACCAGAAGAGAAAAGAAAGGTGGAAGTGAGGGTGTGATGTTGGGTTTTGGGTCTTATTGGACTCCCAGTGAATCTGTAAAAGCAGTGGCATTAGGATACTTCCAGGAGAGCAAAGTGTAATTTTTTTAAAAAGGATTTAAAAAAAATAAATACATAAAAGGATATTGTAATAATTTCCTCACCCTCGTGTCATTGCATACCCTTATGATTATTTTCTTATAACTCTTCAATGGAACACAAAAGGATAAAAAAAACAGTTATAAAACTATATATATATATATATATATTATATATATATATATAATATATATATAACTTGAGGGGGGGGGCATAATTCTTCTTTTATGTATCCCACCTATTTGATATTGTTAGCAATTAAATATATAGTTCTGTCATGAAACTCTAGATGGCGCATTCTGACGGGCTGTTAACGTAACTGATGATATTCAGAGATTTAAACGACTTGGCACAAGCTGATTGTTTCATGCTGCATATGCAGCCAATGAGCTTACTGCCTTGCATTTTATATGGCTGGCTAGCATTCACTTGAGATTTTTGCAGCGCGCTTTCAGAGTTCTCTGAAACTCAACAGCTAGATAAGTAAACGGTTTTCACTCTGATTTCAGTGCATTATTGTGTTCGTCAGATGTACATTTTTAAACTAGAAAACATACAAGTTGTAATACTATGTGCAGGTTATTCGCGTGAGGAGTAATTACTAAGCATGTATTGTTCATATAACGCCAGTGGCATTAGCAGCAGCAGCAAGCACTTTTTCCTAGTTCATGTATGTGAGAATACAACGTCAAGCATCGCGGATTTAGAACAGTAAAGTGGGATTGGGGATTACCTTATTTGCCCGAATTTTCCAGTGCTTTTAATATCTTCTGTGGGCATTCATTTCTACATTAACCGTGAATGGATTGCTTTCAGATGCACACCTCACTAGTGGGGTTGGTTTGCAGTTGGTGTTTCACAGTTGTTCACAGTTTTAAGTCAAGGTGAACCCGTATAACTGTCTTTCATAAACGTCATACTGTCAACAGCCTTACCTATTTTAATGAGCAACAGAAAATAATATACCCGCTCATACATGTACTCATGCCGCATTGCAATGCATTTAGTCAGAAGAGGGAGCGATCATTCTTAAAAGGGGCCACACCACTATTTCACTCTTTACCTTGGTTCAGCGATAGTGAAGAGTCTAATATAAAAGTCATGTTTAATGATAATTATGATTTGATTAAAATATAAAGATACTACTAATAATAAATAATTTCCTATCAGTAGCCCATGTACAATGTAGCTAATAGGACACTCTTAGACTTGAATTTACTATTTGTGTATTCAGTTGGGCTTACAGCAATTATAGTACTTTCATTGAGTGTAGCAGCAGTGTCAGAATTCAGATCACGTCATTAGCGATTTGTTAATTGCAGTATGCATAGCAAATCAAGTCAAATTATTACTGTTGTTTATAGCAGCGGCAACAGGAAATATATGGTTGTAACTTGCATGAAATTTCAGTGAAAAAACACATGGGGTAAGTAACTCTTTTAAATTGAAATAGGCTTTTATAACTTTGTTTATTGACCAGGGCGTACAGGGATTTTGTGATCTCTTCAAAGTGAAATAGGCATTATTTGTTTGCGTTTCATTGTTTAATAAAGACGCTTATAGTAATTCTAAGTACTTTCGTGCAGCTGTAGCAGCAATTCAGATCACAATTTTTAGCTAATTTAATAGCAGCTGAATGGCTTAGCAAATTCAGATGCATATTAGCAACCAATTATTATTGTTAATATAGCAAGGGCAGCAGAAAGTACTTTAGTTACATGAAATTTCAGCGATAATGCATGGATGAGCTACAGCAATTCTAGTACTTTCACGGAGTGTAGCAGCAGTATCCATATAATTTCAGATTGTGTTATTAGTGAATTATTAATAGCAGTATGCATAGCAAATCAAGTTATGCATTTAGTTGCGGCAGCAGAAGGGAGACTGTAGTTTATAGTGACTTAAAATGGATGGTATGTGAACTCTTCAAGTGAATAGGCATAATTTGCATTGTTTATTTAAAATGGGCTTATAGCAATTCTAAGTACCTGTGTGCAGATGTAGCAGCAGTATGCATAGTATTCAGGTCGCATGTAGCTAATTTAATAGCAGCATGCATAGCTATTTCATATGCAAGGTTAGAAATTAATATTAGCAGCAGAATGTCAAATATATATACTGCCTATATACTGATTGGCTTCTTCACTCCTTCTCCTCTCCACCAATAAGCTAGTGTGTGGTGGGCATTCTGGCGCAATATGGCTGCCGTCGCATCATCCAGGTGGATGCTGCACACTGGTGGTTGTTGAGGAGATTCCCCCCTTCTATGTAAAAAAGGGGGGGGCGCTTGGAGGTCCCAGAACAGCGCTATATAATTTCGGGAATTAATTTATTATTATATTATATTATATATTTAAATTATTATTGCTAATATAGCAGCGGCAGCAGAAACGTACTTTAGTTGCTTGAAATTTCAGTGATAACGCATGGGGTAAGTAACTCTTTAAAGTGAAATATGCATTTTATTTATTTGCTTCTTTAACAGGGCTTACAGTAGATTGTGAACTTTTCAAAGCAAAATAGGCATTATTTGATTGCATTTGCTTGTTAATAAAGATGCTTATAGCAATTCTAAGTACTTTTGTGCAGCAAAAACGAGGGGGGGGGCATAAATAGCATCATTATGGCAGTATGCATAGCTATTCAGATCACAATTTTTAGCTAATTTAATAGCAGCAGAATGGCATGGCAAATTCAGATGCAATGTTAGAAAAATTAGCAGCAGTCTGCATGGCAATCCAATTATCACTATTGCTAATATATCAGCGGCAGCATAAAGTACATTTAGTTGCATGACATTTCAGTGATAAGATAACGCTTGGATGGTAGTGAATTGTTTAGGTGAAATAGACATTTTATTACTTTGTTATTCAGTTCAACAGGGTTTATAAAACTCTTCAAAGCGAAATAGGCATTATTTGGTTGTTTATTTTTTTAATAAATGGGCAGTAGCAATTCTAAGTTCTTTTGTGCAGCAGTATGTATAGTTATTCAGATTGCAATGTTAGCTAATTTTATAGCATGCATAGCAAATTCAGATGCAAGGTTAGAAATAATAGCAGCAGCATGCATAGCAAGTCATTATTATGGCTAATATAGCAGTGGCAGCAGAAAGCGCTTCAGTTGCATAAAAGTTTAGTGATAACTCATGGTGAGTAAATTAACTCTTTAAAGTGAAATTGGTATTTATTACTTTGCTAACTCAAAAGGGCTTACAGCAGGTTTTGTGCAGCAGTAGATTATGCTTCACAAATTATGATTAAATATCACAACTGCAACAGCTCGCACAATAAATTCCTACTACAACATTGCGAATATCATTAGCAGGAACAGCATGAACTTCAACTCTGTATTGAAATGTTAGTGAATATTATCAATAGTAGCAGAAGTTTTGTTGCGTTGGCCGTATCGCACTGCACACACGCTTTATCTATCGTTACGGGTCTATTGATTTGGTCATATTGTGTCGCTCATGTCTGGCGTAGACACCATGTTAGAGTAAAATAGACATTCGCCTAGCTACTTGTATGCCTGATTAACGGAGCTCTCAGCAGTTCAGTCTCTTGTGCAGTTGCAGCAGCTTGCATAGGCATTCAGTTATCGAGATTTTTCTCAGCAGCATGCACAGCATTTCTATGTTGCAAATTTTAATTTAGACACAATTAATATAAAAGCAACTGCATTTAAATATAGTCACTGTGATGTCCTGCTCAAGACCATTTTGGAACGAGCCATGCCTTTAGCAGTGATGTGTTCATACAATGCAAACATTGTTGTTAATAATATGAAATATAAATATTTTAAATTATCAAAATAAATGAGCAGCTGCTTCTGAAGCAGAATTAGTCCTGGGCATATGACACCACAACTACAGGGTGTACAGTATGATTTATTCTTTTGCCAAATATTTTGTTAGCTTATTAATAAGTTAAAGGTAAGTATTTCCGCTGCAGTAACGTTGATGAACGTTAATGGAGAAAAAAATAAAATAAATGATGACAACTCTTGAATGACAAATTTAAAACTATTTGCTCAGGCTGCCTGAGCCAGGTGGTTGCTGGGGGTTATTTCATCTATCAGCCTACAGTGTGATTTCCTGTTTGTTAATGACACACACAGTGCGCGTTTCTACCTAGACAAGTTTAAGTTATTGGCTCCATGACACACATAGTATTTAGGCAAGGCAGGCAGTTTATTTGTATAGCACATTTCATACACAAAGGTAATTCAAAGTGCTTTACATAAATAAAATAAAAACAATAATCACAACATTAAAACAAGGAATTTAAAAACTTTGAGGAAAAAAAAAAAATTTTGATTTAAGAGGTTTAAAATGAATTTAAAACAGTTAAAATATAGTGCAATCAGTTCGGACGTTGCACAGTGCTTATTCAATAAATGCACAGCTAAAGAGATGTGTTTTGAGTCTGCATTTAAATGTGACGTTTTAATGTTTTAGCACATCTGATCTCTTTTGGAAGCTGATTCCAACTGCGGGTGGCTTGATAACTAAAAGCACATTCCCCTTGTTTTGTGTGAACCCTCGGTATTTCGAACTGACTCGATCCTAACGATCTGAGTGGTCTGTTAGGTTTATAATCAGTGAACATATCTGCTATATATTTAGGTCCTAGGCCATTGAGTGTTTTATAAACGAGTAAAAGTACTTTAAATTCAATCCTAAATATAACTGGAAGCCAGGGTAAGGACCTGAGGACTGGTGTAATATGCTCAGTTTTTCTGGTTCTAGTCAGAATTCTGGCAGCAGCGTTCTGGAAGAGCTGCATCTGTCTAATGGTCTTCTTGGGAAGGCCGTTGAGGAGACCATTACAATAGTCTACCTTGCTGGTGATAAAGGCATGAACGAGTTTCTCCAAGTCTTGACTGGAAACAAAACATCTAATCCTTGCAATGTTTTTGAGATGATAGTATGCTGATTTAGTTACAGCTTTGACCTGACTACTGAAACTAAGGTCTGTCTCCAGAATCACACCTAGATTCTTGACTTGATTTTTAGTTGTTTGACCCCTAGTGTCAAGGTATGCATTCACCTTGAGAATTTCATCTTTGTTTCCAAATGCAATGACTTCGTTTTTTTCTTTGTTTAACAGAAGAAAGTTCTCTCGCCATCCAACTGTTAATTTCTCAATGCATTGGCAGAGGGAGTCTATGGGGCTGTAGTCATTTGGAGATAAATCTTGGTATCATCAGCATAGCTGTGAATGGCAATTTGGTTCTTTCTCATTATTTTACTTAGTGGCACCATATACAGGCTAAACAAGAGCGGTTCAAGAATTGAGCCTTGTGGGACTAAGTCCCCGCCTCGGCCTCGCCGACTTCAACCTATGTCATGGACGCCCCATGGAAGGAGACGCGAGGTTAGACCTTAATGCTCTCCTACACTACCCCCCCCCCCAAACGATAATAACCGGGTCTTCTTGCCTTCTAAGTTGGACTGAACCATTTAAAATTACCACGCCCGAACGCCCAACCAAGTTTTCCAGTTCTCTAGTATTATTTTGATCCGACAGTGTCAAACGCAGCATTGAGATCTAGTAGTACCAGCACTGATTTTTTGCCAGATTCTGAATTTAAGCGAATATAATTTATTATCTTAATGAGTGCTGTCTCTGTGCTGTGATGCGGTCGGAAACCAGATTGAAAATTGTCCAGGTATCCATTTGAGTTTAAGTATTTGTTCAGCTGATTAAAGACTACCTTTTCAATAATCTTTCCTATAAAAGGAAGATTTGATATTGGTCTATAGTTGCTCAATATGGTGTTATCAAGATTGTTCTTTTTCAGAAGTGGTTTAACAACTGCAGTTTTCAGGGATTTTGGAAAAGTCCCAGAAAGAAGTGAGACGTTCACCACTTCTAAGAGATCTGCTTCCCAACAGTTAAGCACCCTTTTGAAAAAATATGTGGGAAGTGTGTCAAGATAGCATGTTGACGATTTAAGGTGCTGTGCTATTTCTTCCAAAATTTTGCTATCAATTTCTTCAAAAGCAGACATAGTATCTTCTTTTTGATATTGCGGTCAAATCTGTCTGACCTCGGCATTATTTGGGGATGTGCTAATCGCCTTCCTGATATTATTGATCTTCTCAGAAAAGAAGGAAGCAAACTCATTGCATTTGCTGTCGGAGAGCATTTCACTGGCAATCTGATTTGGGGGTTTTGTCAGTCTCTCAACAGTAGCAAAAGAGTGCGAGTGTTGTTTGAGTTACTGTTTATAAGGTTTGAGAAGAAACTATGTCTAGCTGTGGCTAGTTCTACATTGAAAGCACGAAGGCTGTCTTTATATATGCTATAGTGCATTTCAAGTTTCGTCTTCCGCCACATCCGCTCAGCTTTTCTGCATTGTCTTTTCATACTCTGAACTGCTGTTGATTTTCTCCAAGCTGATTTCTGTCTGCCAGTCTTCCTGCTGACTTTCAAAGTTAAATAAACCTAGGGGTACATTAGTTAAATAAACCTAAGGGTACAGCACCCAGGTTCACATTGTTAAGCCACTAGTTAATTTATATGGGCTCCATTAGCCCAGAAACACATTTAACTCAGGTCACTAGTTTAAGCTATCTGGTTAACCGATCAGGTACACACAGCAATAGTTCACTAGCGTTAAGCCATTCGGCAAAGCCGGCCCAGGCTCACATAGATAGTGCAAACACGGTCTCACGGCTCTCCGGAGCTGCAGCAGTACATATGTCTTGGCAATATGTCTGCTTGTTCTGGGGGTTTTTATCTTTTATATTCCTTCTGCCTTATAGGGATGATTTTAAGCATATTATTGTATAGCAGCAGCATACATATTTAAATGTTTTGTTTCTTTTTCTAGCTTTGTTGGGGGGTTATTTTATATGCTATTTGTGCAGCAGCAGCATGTCTTAAATACTCACGGCACTGTATTGCCATATGCATTGCCAGTAGCAAGTTCCTGTACTTGCTTGCAGCAGCAATAATCTACAACTACAGCAATAACCAACAGCAGCAGCAATTCAGCAGCAGCGTAGCAGATCTGTTCCGCCAAGACCAAATACATTAACAATGTCATATCCATCACCATGCTAGCATGGCTGGCTAGCATTCACTTGAGATTCCTGTAGCGTGCTTTCAGAGTTCTCTGAAACCCTCCATCCTTCCCCCAGCTCCACCTGTATAGATCTGCTATGGGTTATTGTATATGCTATTTGTGCAGCAGCAGCATGTCTTAAATACTCACGGTACCGTATCGCCATATGCATTGGCAGTTGCAAGTTCCTGTACTTGCTTGCAGCAATAATCTACAGCTACAGCAATAACCAACAGCAGCAGCGTAGCAGATCTGTTCTGCCAAGACCAAATACATTAACAATGTCATATCCATCACCATGATAAAATGTTCCGAGAGTTGTCATGATTGAAAGATACAGTATAGTTCAGTCATGAACTCTAATGGCGCTTCTTAGGGGTGGTTAACGTAACTGTAGGATCTTCAGATAGCTAAACGACTTTGCACAAGCGAGGTTGAGTTTCATTCGTGCATATGCAGTCATGAGCTTACTGCCTTGCATTTTATATGGCTGGCTAGCATTCACTTTGAGATTCCTGCAGCGCGTTTCAGAGTTCTCTGAAACCCTCCACCTTCCCCAGCTCCACCTGTATAGATCTGCTACGGGGTTATTTTATATGCTATTTGTGCAGCAGCAGCATGTCTTAAATATTCAAGGCACTGTATTGCCATATGCATTGGTAGTAGCAAGTTACTGTACTTGCTTGCAGCAGCAGCAATAATCTACAACTACAGCAATAACCAACAGCAGCAGCAATTCAGAAGTAGCGTAGCAGGTCTATTCCATCAAGACCAAATACATTAACAATGTCATATCCATCACCATGCTAAAATGTTCAGAGAGTTGTCATGATTGAACTAAAGTTAAACATGTGACAGTTGTTATAAGAGTTCTTTCTTTCTAAATCCACAGGTGTACTTATTGACAGAATTGTAATGTTTGGGGTGAACTAATCTTTCAACAAACATTGAAATTTTGGTCATGATTCAAAAGGTTCTGTTTGTTAACATTAGTTAACTACATTGGTTAACATGAAAAATGCTTCCAAAGCATATAGTGATCATATTTAATGTTAATTTCAAGATCTACTAATACATTTTTTAAATCAAAAGTTGTATCTGTAAATATGTTAAAACAAGTTAAATAAGTACTGTAACAAATGTAATGTTTATTGTTAGTTAATGTTAATTAATGCATTAAATAATGTTAAGTAACTGGACCTTATTATAAAGTGTCACCGAGCTGTTAAATACATGTCCTCTCCTCACCTGGTTTTGACCTTTTATTGTCTTGAATCAGTGACTGAGTGATGGCAAGGAACTTCTTCAGATAATTTACTTCTGGTCTGCAGGTGGTTCCTGAAACATATTTTCAACTACCATTATAAATGAATTTCATTATCTTGAGTGAAAAGAGACAAATCACTCTGCTAGTGTCCATGCACTCCTACTCCAATCATGTGTGTGCTGAAGGAGGAGAAAAGGTGAAAACTGAAAAAATGACATGCTAATTATTTTTCAGTTGCTACAGAGAATAAATGCCAGGAACATGTTTGTCTTCATCACAAATGCTATTTTTCCCCAGTTATCTCTGCTGTGCAGCAGTATAACCTGGTCTACTTTAAAACGAACAGTTTGTCCTATGTATTTCAGCAATGCTATCCTCGCGTACAGTATAACCGATGGGCATGAGGTTGGCATGCTACTGACATCATCTCCCACATGCATCTCCACTCAGGGAGGTTAATATGCTCTGGGCTTCTTAGAGACGCCTTGTATAATCATTTCATTTCATTAGCCACAAGCTAAGCCCATGCTAAACCCTCTCTGGGCCCACCCCACCTCCGTTAGCATAATGTGCTTTTAATTGGATTCAGAAATATTCTTTTTAAAGCAGTCTAAGATTACAGATATCAACAAACCAAACCACGTTTCTCAGGAGAGTGTAGTTTATGATCATCAAGAGGCCTGCAAATTGCAACTCTTATTGTTTAGGATACATACAGAGGGAGAGAGAAAGAATAAGCTTGATAGTTATCCAATGCATTCGCATGCAAAATATAATGGGATTGTAATGTTATATTACGTGCAATCATATGAAATGGCACTTCCAGTAACAACAATCTCTTTTAGCACAGAAACGTTTATGTGGGAAAGCATCACAAAGTACCATCTAAACTGTAATAAGCGAGACATTCAAGTGCACAAGATTCTTACTAAGAACTACTTACTAAGTGGAAAAGAAAAAAGGGAGAAGCTCCACCTCACTTGTTCCTGAAGTTCATAAAAAAAAAATAACAGAACTACATGGGAGTGATTATGTAATATAAATGAATATATAATATAATATACAAATGCAGTTCAAAATTTGAGGTCAGTAAGACTTTTATTTAGATTATGCTTATAAATGTGAAAATACAGTAAATCAGTAATATTGTGATACATTTAAAATGACTATTGCCATATATAATAGAAGACTTTTGTAACATTATAAAACATTATTTTGATCAGGTTAATGAATTATTGCAAAATAAATAATAATAATAAATACTGTACCACAGACTTTTGAATGGGTTACCCAGTCATTCATTCATTAAAAATGCTATTTGGTTTAATTTTGCAGTAAAATACTGTAGCGTATGGACCACTCAAACACACAATATATATTTTGTTAGCTAGATTTCACAATACTTTGTAACACCCCAGGACGCCGCACAGGCCCCTTTGGTCACCATGACAACTAATCATGATATCACTGTTTTTATGACCCCCCAGGAATGTGAGTAGAATAACCCACTCATAACCCACTCAAGGAATTGACTTTTCTACTAATTAAGTCATAGGAAAACCTTCTTTGAATGAACACACATATCCTTCAAGTCATTGGTATATTATTGTCATCGTGTATTTTGTCTTTGATATTTTTTAGACTATTTTAGTATGCTTGTGAGGGAACCTATTCCTGATCATCCCTTTTCACTATATGTAATCTTACCTTGTTTAGTATCTATGAATTTGCCTTCTTATGATCGAAACAAGCGTGTATATTATATGTTTGTACATAGGCAATATATTAGTGCCCTGATAATCTTTAGTAATTTAATTTCAAGTTCCATTTGCAAATTACCATGCGTAGAGAACAAAGGGTCGTAAACCCTCAAGCAATTGCCACCTCCCGCTCGGAAATTCCATTTTGCTCATTGGACAAGCCCATCTTGAAAGGTGGGGATCTTCTCCGACCTTAAAGGCCCGGCTCCAGGGACCCGCCCCAGTCGGTGGTTCGGTCAGATGCTAAGATGAAGATGTGAGAAAACGCTTCAGGATACCAAAGCATTGTGCCAGGCTTCGGCCTTGTCCTTTCCATTCATCAAGTTTCTCTGACTCAAACTGGTTCTTTTTATCAACTAATTTCAGCAAGATCTTGGTCCTTAAGATTGCATCAGGAATCTCTTTCAGACATACGAGACTCGCAAGTATAAAACTTAGTCTTATTAATTGATGCATTAAGTATCAGTTACACCTTTTTACAAGGTGTTTTTGAACTAAGAGTCTGACGTATCCCTCAGGTTTAGATCTGCTGAATATGCAAAGTGTTCCATAAAATTCATTCTTTATGCCTCTTTCTGTACTGAGTTAAACTTTAACCCTTTCCTATACCAACTGTATGTATGTGTGTGTGTGTGTGTGTGTATGTTAGAAAGACCATTTTATGTGTGTATGTATGATGTTAGGAACCAGTTGTGTTATGTCGTATAGTAGACCTAGTTTATGTGTATGTGTAGGTTAGACTAGTTTAAGTGTTTATGTAGTTATAAAACCTTACTTGTATCACACTTGACGTGTTCATTGTTTTCTCATAACCGGAGTCACTAATCATGCAGATTTACGCTACAAGCTTTGTAGAATTGTACAGTAAGAAAGTTATTTCCCTTAACCAGGAAATTAACGTTCTTAGAATTGACAAGACAGTTGACCCTGAGAGGTCAGCTAAATATCTACAAGCGGATCTAAAATATTCATAATTAATCATAACTAGTTATGGTTAATTTTCATATTTCCCATGAGCTGATTCGCTACAATAGATGTTCCCCTTCAGGAACTCCAGCTGCGTCGAGTCGCTTTGGGAAC
Organism: Sinocyclocheilus anophthalmus; assembly: GCA_018155175.1. Taxonomy (NCBI): domain Eukaryota; kingdom Metazoa; phylum Chordata; class Actinopteri; order Cypriniformes; family Cyprinidae; genus Sinocyclocheilus; species Sinocyclocheilus anophthalmus. Next base: position 121,560 of record JADLZN010005460.1, on the reverse strand, counting down.
GCCCCTTGCGTGACAGCGTTCTGAAGCACATGTCAAATCCGTCCAATGGAGCAGCAAGACGTCACGAGCAGGGTGACGTGAGCACCAGGAAGTATAAAAGTGCATCCGGCAGAGTGCAAGTCAGCTTCTGCTCTTCAGTAGCGCTCTGTGTATGTGTCTGTCTATTTACTTTTGTCTGTCCGCACAAGCACTCATATATATAAACAATGAGAAAGTCTATGGCGAGCGAACGGCATTGCAAACGCTGTGTTTCTCCCTGCCCACTATATCTGGCGGCGGGGGATACACACAATCTTTGTGTTGTTTGTTTGGGAGCGGAGCATTCACGGTCAGCTTTCGAGCAGCTGATTTTCATCACTGCGAGCTCTCGCTGCGCATGCTCCGCTATCGCCTGGCTGCGTTTGATGACAGCGTCCAGGCTCGCGATCCCGCTGGCAGCGGTCCCGCTTTTGCCGAGGCACAGCGCAGACTGTTGTGGGGATCGCGGGTGGATTTAGCGGTGGGATCCGAGACGGGCTCGTCCTTTTCTCGTTCCTCACCCGCTAGATCCGCGGCTCTATCTCTCGCGCCCGCCCCCCTCCCGCGAAAGAGAACGAGCCCACCTCTTCATCTAATCTTCCCCTCCGCAGAGGTGGATGTGACTAGTGGCGAACAGAGATACCGTGTGGACTCGACACCCAGTCCCTCGCAATAATGAGTGCTGATTCGGGCTTATGGTGTGATTCGCGCCACAAATAAAATATCGTTTGGCCACCTAAACTACCTCGTCTAAGATATTGACTAGCATGTTCGGAATCCAGATCACAGCCTTCACGACGGGGGCCTTCCGTTTTTCCCCGATCTCCATGCTGAGTGCCAAGATCGTTGGAGAAACCGTACTCATCCCGTATTACAGCCCCACAGTCTCGAATTATTCAAAGAACATCGTGGGGCTGAATGATAAGGTATATGGGGCGATGCCAGTGGTGGAGCAGATGCTTTCGAGCTATCTCTCCCCATCCTCAGCATCGTCCCTGAAGGCCCGAGGCTTCCCACCAGGCCCGTTAGGCTTAGTCTGGTTGGGAAAGCTTATACGGCTGTAGGTCAGGCTGGCGCATGTTTGCAAACCATGGTGGTGTTACAAGCATACCAGGCTGACCTTCTCAGGGGTGGGGCTGCTGAGCGGCAACAGCCCAAGCCATAAAGCTCCTCATATCGCCAGTCTCAAAACAGAGCGTTGCACCCTCACCCCTCCACAGAAAGATCGGGGGTCGGGGCTATGCTCTCAGTTGGGGTCTTCTAGAATGAAAACGGATCTGCGGACCGTTATTTGTCTAAGAGGACCTCGGCGAAATGGTCCTACCATTGTCAGGTCCCTGAGGGCAGCCCACCTGGCGAGGAAAGGATAACACCTCAGTATACGGTGCCCAATCCTCCTCAGTGCCCTCACGTAGGTTCATTGATACCCCTGCCACCTCTGTGTTTCAGGGCTCAGTGAGCTCCGACGAGCAAAAATTCCAGCTGCCGCCCGGCTACGGTACGGCACGGGAGAGCTCGCCCCCTCAAGTGAGGGTGCTACAGCAGTCAGGTCGGTTGTTCCTTCAGTGCCCTCACAGAGGTTCAATAATTGTTTTTATACCCCTGGCCAACCCTCGTCGTTTCAGGGCTCAGTGAGCTCCGACTAGCGAAATTCCCAGCTGCCGCCTGGCGATGGTATGGCACGGGAGAGCTCGCCCCCCTCAAGTGAGGGTGCTACAGCAGTCAGTTCGGTTGTTCCTTCAGTGCCCTCATGGTGGTTCATTTATACCCCTGCCACCTCGGTTTTCAGGGCTCAGTGAGCTCCGACAAGCTAAATTCCCAGCTGCCGCCCGGCAACGGTACGGCACGGGAGAGCTCGCCCCCTCAAGTGAGGGTGCTACAGCAGTCAGGTCGGTCGTTCCCTGCTGGTCATCCGCTTCAGGGCACCGAACTGTCTCCTCTAATAATACCAGACGCCAGCTGTTCCCTTAGTAGATTTTCTGGTAGCGTGGAAACTTCTACCAAATATCTCAAAATGGGTCCTGCAGATTGTAGAGAAGGTGACAGAATCCAGTTCGGTTCTCGTCCGCCTCGTTTCAACGGGGTCATCCCCACACTAGTGGGCCCCGAGCAGGCTCTGGTAATGGAACAAGAAGTAGATATTCTCATGAGGAAGGGGGCCATAGAACGTGTTCCTCCTCTCGAGAGAGCGTCCGGGTTCTACAGCCGTTACTTCATCGTTCCGAAGAAGGATGGGGGGGGTGCGACCTCGGTGCCTCAGGGCTCAGTGAGCTCCGATGAGCGAATTTCCCAGCTGCCGCCCGGCAACGTTATGGCACGGGAGAGCTCGCCCCCTCATGTGAGGGTGCTACAGCAGTCAGGTCGTTTGTTCCTTCAGTGCCCTCATGGAGGTTTATTGATACCCCTGTCATCTCGGTGCTTCAGGGCTCAGTGAGCTCCGACGAGCGAAATTCCCAGCTGCGTCTCTTTGCCATACTCCCTGCATCCCTGCAGGCGCTGCTTCATCGAAGCTGGTTTGCGCTCTGCTAGATGCGCTTTTATTCTTTCTGGTGCTTACGTCACCCTGCTCGTGACGTCTCGCTGCTCCATTGGACGGATTTGACACGTGCTTCAGAACGCGGTCACGCAAGGGCGTTCCCAAAGCGACTCGATGCAGCGTCTCGTTCCCTCGGGAACCATGGTTACATACGTAACCTAGAGACGTTATTTTTGTAGACTAAAATTAAATGCCATTTTTTCTAAAAAAAAAAAAACAAAACTGTAAAAACATTCAAGACATTTTTATTTTACCATAATCAACATTATTGTAACACTACCATTGCAGTAGAGACAGAAACTGTCTTTAAGTGTCCTCTAAACAGAGTCCATGTTAATGAATGAGTCATTCATAGTGTCCCTTTTAATATCTGGCAAAGAACAACTTAAAGGAAAAGAAAAGGAAACTGAGGATCATTCAGCAAACAGTTCTTTCCAGTCAGTTTTCCCATTGTGAAATGGCAGCATATCTCTAACCTAAGACCTTCTTTATTCTCGCACTGATGGTATGAAGCACTTTAAATAGCCTGCTAAGGTGACCACTTGTTCAAAAAGGGCATTAATGGGTATGTGTTCCGCCACCCCACCACCTCCTACCCATTACATTCCCATCTGCAAAATGACGACGTTAATGATTAAAACAGGGGGTACAAAGGAGGGAACATCACCCCCTGATCCTCCCCACTCCTCCCATAGCACAAATAATGACACACACCATCCATTTACCTAAACCAGCGAGTGGCTCTGCTGAGAGTCCATTAGCAGCAAATGATGTTGGTAATATATTCCAGCACCACACACAAAATTAGGTCCATGCAGCATTGCACAAATTAACCTTAGGTGATGCTGATATATCACAGGTGACACCCATGCAAAATTAAACCCCCTTCCATTTCAAAAAGAGGTCATATCCTTGGCCTTTTATTCATTAATGGCTTAATGCATTAAAATGCAACATCTAACTTGGCTATTTCATGATCACATTGTGTGTGTTGAATAAAATTCAGGTTATGCCAGGCTTTTGCTTCCTTAACACTAGAACCGCCAGGGGTCGCAGAATACTTAAAAGCGCCAGCGGGTAAATTTTACACACGCACATGACAACTGCATTTATATGACTAAAGAACATATTATTTCACTGTATTATGCTACTGTCTTCACAAAGAAGTGTCTAGAGTCATAAAATGACTGCCTAGTCATCAACTATTTTTTTATCCTGTTGTTTTATGTTCAATACTTTTTAATGCAGGCTACACTAATCCATAACAGTCAGTAGCCTTAGATAAAAAAAAAAAAAGCCTGCACTGACAACGGAAATTAAAAGGTAGTAGCTTAAATATTTGGGTGGTGTAATATTATAATACAATGTCATTAATCAATATATTAAGATAACCCATGCTATTTAAATTACTAATGACATACTTACAAAATTGTCTATATTATATATTGTTTTTGCTTTTTTTGTACATTGTCTATTTTTATATTATTCTTATATTAATTATTTCCTGTCTTTCAACTGTCATTCTGTTGCACTGTGGACTTCTGTCCTGAAACAAATTCCTCGTATGTGTAAACATACCTGGCAATAAAGCTCATTCTGATTCTGATTCTGATTCTAAAATAGCCTATAGACAATAATGAGCAATAATAATTCACCACACTGCATAAGATGATGCGATGACAAATTCAAGCGCACAGTTTCACCTAAATATTTATTAATTTGTTTAGTTATATATACTTTTATAATTTGAATAAGAGAACAACACTATTAAACTTTGGTTTTATTCATTACATCATATAGACCAGATTTTTTTTCTTCTTCAGGAAATGGCCAGACTAGAATAGCAACACTATTAGTGAACAATACACGATATGGCAAGACAAAAATTAAATAATTAAACCAAAGTTTGACCAATTAGAGTAACATTTGGCTAAAACATGTAAATATAATTTCTGGATCACTGTCAGATGCTGAGCTGACCCAGGACGCATAACTTACCATCAGACTCTCCATCACTCATGGCATTTAGTGTTTCCAATACCTACCTTCCATAAATCAACTTTTTAAAGTCATTTTGACTATTTATGAAACTGATAACCGCTAAATCAGTGAGTGAAAGGCATTGCTTAGAAATGTACAATGTTAAAACATAAGCGGCAAGAAAATACATGCATTATATAGGTGGGCAAATTTGACCCGCTGGCGCTTATGGGTATAAATGCCCCATTTTTTGATCTGGTTTTATCTAAATCATTTTTAACAACATTGGATTGTAAATTACATAATTTTAGTAAAATGCAATGACTGGGAGATTTGAATGTTTCATTTTAAATCTGTTATGTACATTTGAAAAACAGCCGCGGGTAACATTTACCCCGTGGCAGTTCTAGTGTTAATTGTGAAAACAAATGGCTTAAACTGTGTCTTTTAATGCTCTGCACTTGTTTAGGTCTTTTGACTTGGCATTTTAACATGCAAACACCTACTTTTTAAAATACTTTTTAGCTTAGTCTTTTTTTTCTAAAGAACCAAAAGGCTAAGCTAAACTAAGCAAATCGATAGCTAATTGTAGACATTTGCACAGAACACAGTAAATATATTTTTTTAAAGACATATTTCACAAGGTTAGACTTAAGTTAGTTCCAGTTATCCACAGAGAGAGAAAAAAAAATCTTCTTTGTGAATTTATTGATGGTATCCAGCAAAAAAGTTCAACCAAAACTGGCTTCTGGTGGCTGCTTTTCTTTCTCTTTCTTGGTAAAAGCCCTGTTTTTGGTTTATTTTTGGAGTCTTTTGCCACTTTATTAAAACTGTAAGAGAAAAGTGACAGGAAATCATGGACTGACAGGAATTGAAATCAAGCCCGCATCTGCCACACAAGCTTAGCAGTTAGTGTGCTAGACACCAACTCCAAAAAAGCCTTCTGCTATGTGTTAATGTCAAGCCCAGTCACTCTTTCACACTTTCGGAGGCTGGACGTTAGAGATGATGGGAACGGGATTCAAAAGGGATAGATTTTGGAGAAAACTGCGGAAGGAAATGTTGTTTGATGAATATCTCATTCTGTGTGGAACTGTGGGTAAAGGCCTGAAAAACCTTGTAAAAAGGATCAGAGAATAGTCTCATGATATGGCTCTTTCATGTTTGAGGACCTGAGCTGAAACGGTTCCTGCAACATGCTTGCATTACAAAGAAACTGAATTTTAACTTGAATGATATCTGAAATGCATTGCAGTATACTTTCCCTTTTAAATCTGCCCGAGGACAACAAATAATACTGGAAAATATATGTCCTTGGAAAACTGTATAACCACACAGCATCCGTAAACTCCACAGAGGTACAAACTATGATTCATAATGTCATAACATTCTGACATAATCAGTTGCAATATGCATGAACATTACAGCTAACGTATTGACAAATTAGTAAATAACAACCCTATATCAAAAACTATTATATACAATCTAGATTGGAATTTTGATTTGATGTCCATGCTGCAATTTTCAATGTCTATTTGTATCATGCTTAAGGATTCTAAGATTATTATTTACCAGAATTAATAAACAATCTGAAGAAGAGGAATGATAGCTGGCTTTATACTAGGTTTACCTTAAAAGATTGCGGAGATTTAGCTTTCTGCACATTTGGAAGCATTTTACCCCAGCTAATATGTTGGATGTTTTGGAAGCCCTTGTAAAAGCAGTATTAGCTGGTACGTTTAGTGTTGTTTGTTGGTTTTGAGGGGTTTTTGGGCACTTGTCATCTTGACCAGGCTGAGAGACTCACTTAAACATGTTACGACCAGCTTAACCTGCATTTTCAGCAGAGAAATTAGGCCCTTTATATTGAAATAGTGACAACAAACTTCATGGGTAATGCATGCCTTTCCTTTTGGTTCTGTTTTGCAAGTTGTGATAGATTCCTCGACCGTTCTTGTGGATAATAATATTGTTTAAAATCTGTGGGCCTTTTTACAACTTGATTACTCTGAAAGGGCTAGAGGCTGGTACACATTACCCTGTCAGAATTGTATTTCCTTTTCCAGATGAATAAGGGGCCAGTCAAGACCATTTTATTTCCACATTGATAAAATGATAAAACTCATAATAGTTTACAGCACTGGGACTGCTGTTAGGCTAACTAATGCCACGCTCCCACATTAAAGGCTTATTTGTCGCAAACGCAACATCTCTGTTTATTTTACACCATTATTCTAGGTACTCTATTGAGGTTACTTCAGCTTGTTGTGTCAGTGTTCAATATATGCATGAACACATTTCATTAAAAGCAGTTTCTGGCAATTCAGGCATCATGGGAGATGGTCCTCACTGCAGAACACAAGATCCAGGGGGCAAGGTTGGATCCAGATCCAACTCCTCCCACCTTACATATACCTAAACCTACCCGTCTCCACCCCCGATCCCTAAACCCACCTTACATATACCTAAACCTACCCGTCTCCACCCCCTGATCCCTAAACCCACCCATCTCCACCCCTAAACCTACCATCTCCACCCCCTATATGTGAATCCAACCACGCCCCCTGGATCTTTGTTCTGCAGTGAGGGGCTACTGCATCAAGGCCTAAATATGTGTCCAACATCTATTGTTTCATTAGCTGTATGGACATCTGTAAAAGCTTGGGACTCATGCAAGCAGAATGGTTCAATGTTTTTAGTTTACCAAAGCGTGTGCTTGCAAGCAATAAACTGGTTTAAATTGACTTTATAGAACAGCAGACAGCATATTATTCATACACAGTAGCATGACCTTTCTAATAAATCTTATGTTAGCTCATATACAGATAGAGTCTGATAATGGCTCATAATGAGTAGGCTTGTGGTTCTGTAAAGATTGACTTACAATGTTTGTACTTTTTGGCAAATGGCATACACACAAGTAAACACTTTAAATTAAGAGAGCTTTCAGATGTGTTTACACAAGAAAATAAAAATAAAACAACAATACAGAAATGACCTATTTTTTTTTTTATTTGAATAAATGGTCTAAAATATAGATACGAACATATATCAACGTGTTGATGTCCTTCATCTGCATGTCCTCCACCCCTGGCTGGGAAGAAAAAAAAATGATGAAATATATTGAACGCTGAGAGATCTGTTACAGAGAATTAATATAAAGGGTAGAATTTATGTATATATTTGCAAACTAGCCTTTCAAACTGTTGGATGTTGGCAAAAAATTGTTGATACCTTTTTTTTCCCCCTCCATCGGCAGTAATGTAGTGTTCTAGTGTCTAAAAGTGTCATCATTGACAATACAGCCATACTTTTATCCTCAGTTTTAATGCATATCATGGTATTTACTTTGATGAGATAATCATCAAGTGTCCTAAATTAAAGTGAGCACATGCCAAGGAAAAGATGAGTATATGGAAACATGCCACATCAGACCAACATCAACATAATGTTGCATCTCCAACTTCATCTGGTGAATATAAATAACAAGTCTGCCCCTGTATGTATTGAAGGGTTATTTACTGTCAAAGTCTGATGTTATGTACTTACATTTTTATTTATTTATTTATCTATTGATTGATTGATTGCACAATAAACAACCTTGTGAGGTCAGCATTTGGAGAACACCGGAATCACCAGACATGGCTTTTTCTACACCTATGGTAATAGTAAGTGATAAAGCCGTATTAGTCAACCTATACTTTATAACACATAATTACCTAAATAGGCTAGTTGAAGAGGCTGCGTAATTCTGTCGCCTCTTTGGCCATCTCCTCTTCTGATCTCCATTTGGAAGGACCATCCTCGCTTTCCCGGTCATGTTTCTGGAGCTGCAAATACAAAACCAATCATTAGCACTTCCTATGAGAGCCCCGGTGTCAATGCCCCATCGTTATTACAGTGCTTGCCAGGCAGTAATGTTTTCATATTCCTCCAACATTCAGGTTAGCGTTTGTGCTGAACCTCTGACCTCAAGTATTCAACTAAAAGGCTGTGCAATTCAGCCTGAATGGTTTAACATACAAACTCCATTAAAAATTAATAAATAAAAATAGATAACAGTCTTGTTTGTTTTATTAGGATTAAAATGTAAAAATCGGTAACACTTTATTTTAAGGTGTCCGTGTTACACGTTACATGTTCTTACAATTATAATAACAATTAATTATGCATAATTACATGCAAATAGCCCTAAGCCAAACCCTAATCATATAGTAAGTACATGCAGTTAATTAATATTACTCAGTACTTATATGTATAATTACACTGTAACAAGGACACCGTAAAATAAAGTGTAACCTAAAAATCTTTACTGAAATAGGTGTATTTGAGAACATTAATGATGTTAATACATAAATAGTAGATTTCTGCAAGTTAAATGACTGCCAGTTACATTCACTTGTTATTTCAGCCAGGTCGTGCTTATTTCTTTGCTAGTCGTTGTGCTGGTCATGATGTTTCTCAAAAGTGAGAAACATCATTACCAACACACACGATATCTTAAATCCACAAAATTACACCAGATGCACAAAGATACCTTTGGTTGATCTGAGCCATGGTCTAGAATTTGAAAAGGCTCATTTTTCAAGATTTCAAGTAGTAGCCACAATTGAAGAATCACCAGGCTCTGAAAGCATGCTTGATTGTCAAATGGTTTCTGAGTATAGAAAGAACAAACTGCTCATGACCAATGACTACAGCTCAAACCATTTGTCCCAATGGAAAACATTTTGAATGTAATCCACAACTGCTGACCTAAACTCACTTTATTTAAGACTCATAGTCCAAAAAAAAAACCTACAATAAAGCTCTCAAGATCTTGAAGAGGTAATGTTATCTATCTATCTATCTATCTATCTATCGATCTTTTAATATTCCTACAAATAGGAAGGGAGAGGGATACCAAGGGGTCAAGGTTTGGCTGGTTCGCATTACTCCGTTAGCCCATGTTGGATGCCATAACTAGACAATGTGTGCATCGTTTCCCATTCATGGCCATTCAAATGTCGGCATATATTCTAATGATCAGGACTCTCATGTATTCCAGAGAGACGTGTAATAAACAAATACAAATATTTATTTCCATGTATTTTATAAATGTAATTATGGTAAGGCACCACAGATGAATAGTGTTTAAAAGTGCAACTAATATATATTGCAGGTATTTAATCTCAGTAGGTTAAGAAATGTATTTTTGTATTATAAGTTTTCTGAAAAGTTATGTTTAAATATATGATGCACTAATAAATAAAAAATGCACTAATATTTCCAGAACATGATGTTGGATAAAGCCTGGTTTTTAAATTCTTTCATTTTGTTGACCTTTTCTTGAAATTAAATAAAATAAGATAAAATAAACACTTGTTTTTGTTCTACTAGTTTGAAATAAGACAAATCATTATGTTTTGTTATGGAAGCAAAATAGTCCAAAAAATTAAAAATTCGAAAGTGCTTTGTCTGTAGTGTCTTGCCTTAAAAAAAGTGCATGACAAAATTGAAAAGCAATTTAGACAAAGGGCTTGCTGGATTCTCACTAATATTTGGTGAGACAGCACTACAAAAATAGGGGGTTAAATATGACTGCCATATAGTAACATTGAATTACTGCAGCATAGTTTTTATTATTACACTGAACAAAATTATAAATGCAACACTATTGTTTTTGCCCCCATTTTTCATGAGCTGAACTCAAAGATCTAAGACTTTTTCTATGTACACAAAAGGCCTATTTCTCTCAAATATTGTTAACAAATCTGTCTAAATCTGTGTTAGTGAGCACTTCTCCTTTGCCGAGATAATCCATCCACCTCACAGGTGTGGCATATCAAGATGCTGATTAGACAGCATGATTATTGCACAGGTGTGCCTTAGGCTGGCCACAATAAAAGGCCACTCTAAAATGTGCAGTTTTATCACACTGCACAATGCCACAGATGTCGCAAGTTTTGAGGGAGCGTGCAATTGACATGCTGACTGCCGGAATGTCCACCAGAGCTGTTGCCCATGAATTGAATGTTCATTTTCTCTACCATAAGCCGTCTCCAAAGTCGTTTTCAGAGAATTTGGCAGTACATCCAAATGGCCTCATAACCGCAGACCACGTGTAACCTCACCAGCCCAGGACCTCCACATCCAGAATTTTCACCTCCAAGATCGTCTGAGACCATCCACCCGGACAGCTGCTGCAACAATCGGTTTGCATAACCAAAGAATTTCTGCACAAACTGTCAGAAACCGTCTCAGGGAAGCTCATCTGCATGCTCGTTTTCCTCATCGGGGTCTCGACCTGATTGCAGTTTGTCGTCGTAACCGACTTGTGTGGGCAAATGCTCACATTCGATGGCGTCTGGCACTTTGGATAGGTGTTCTCTTCACGGATGAATCCCGTTTTTTCACTGTACAGGGCAGATGGCAGATAGCGTGTATGGCGTCGTGTGGGGGAGCGGTTTGCTGATGTCAACGTTGTGGATTGAGTGGCCCATGGTGGCGGTGGGTTTATGGTATGGGCAGGCGTATGTTATGGACAACGAACACAGGTGCATTTTATTGATGGCATTTTGAATGCACAGAGATCCCGTGACGAGATCCTGAGGCCCATTGTTGTGCCATTCAACCACGACCATCACCTCATGTTGCAGCTTGATAATGCACGGCCCCATGTTGCAAGGATTTGTACACAATTCCTGGAAGCTGAAAACATGAAAAGTTCTTGTATGGCCAGCATACTCACTGGACATGTTACCCATTGAGCATGTTTGGGATACTCTGGATCGGTGTATACGGCAGTGTGTTCCAGTTCCTTCCAATATCCAGCAACTTCGCACAGCCCTTGAAGAGGAGTGGACCAACATTCAACAAGCCACAATCAACAACCTGATCAACTCTATTCGAAAGAGATGTGTTGCACTGCGTGAGGCAAATGGTGTTCACACCAGATACTGACTGGTTTTCGGACCACCCAATAATGTAAAACTGCACATTTTAGAGTGGCCGTTTATTGTGGCCAGCCTAAGGCACACCTGTGCAATAATCATGCTGTCTAATCAGCATCTTGATATGCCACACCTGTGAGGTGGATGGATTACCTCGGCAAATGAGAAGTGCTCACTAACACAGGTTTAGACAGATTTGTGAACAATATTTGAGAGAAATAGGCCTTTTGTTTACATAGAAAAAGTCTTAGATCTTTGTTCAGCTCATGAAAAATGGGGGCAAAAACAAAAGTGTTGCATCTATAATTTTGTTCAGTGTATGTTTCTTACATTGTATGTATGTATGTATGTGTGTATAGTTTTGCACTGTCTTGGCATTCATTGTGGACAGCAAAGTAAGAATTTCCTTGCTCAGGGAAACTTGTTTTCCTCACTGGGCATATGACAATAAACGCTTTGAATCCTTGATTCTTTTGAATCAGTGACTGTGGATGTTGCCACTAAAAGAAAATTCCCATCTACTAATAAACTATCCAGCAATTAAAAAAACAAAAAAAAATTTAATGCTCTAAACCTTTTAAATTGTTTAGATGTCATTTGATATAAACACTGCATTGGGGAAAATTGGTACAATTCCCGCAGTTTCATCTCAAGTCATTTGAAAAACTTAGTAATAACCCTGTGAGAATGAACACATCATTGTTATATATGGTTAAGCTGCCATAAGCCTTGTTTGAAAAGACAAACAAATCCGCGTTGCAGCTGAGTGTGTCAGAGTCAGTTATCATCTGGATGCTCTCTGCTTGTCTACATTTGTTCTCCATCTTAAAGACAAACACAGTGTGCGCTAAGAAATCGTTTTTTCATTCCTTCAAATGGCATCACAGCGCCCTGAGGTTCCCCTTGACGTTATCTCAATCTGTCCATAAGATGAACTTTGGGGTGGAGAAGTGTTTCAGATGGGGGTGGAATGTACTTTCCTATTTGTTTTCAGAGCTTGTAAAGCTAAATGGAAAAGCGTTTCTCAGATCTGAGTGATTCAGAGCAACATTTCAAGAGTAGAAGCTCGTCAGTATTACATTTTTGCCGAGAGCAGAGAACAGAGGGGAGGGAAGTTCCTGGGAAAGAGCACAGCTGCTGTGAGCAGGAAATTCAGACTAGATCATGTAACACATGTAAGGATCTATTTAGAAGTACATTTGTTTCACAAATAGCATTTAACACCACTGGCTTACAAAACTTAATTTACATGCATGCATGTGTGAAATGAGGCTCTTTCGGAAAACATACCAATGTGGTGAAAAATGCAAAAGAAAAAAAACTTAAACCGACCTGGGCTGCGTTTCCCCAAAGCTTCGTAAGCCTAAGAAGTTTGTAAAAACGATCGTATGACTGATCTTAATATTACGGTCTGTTTCCCAAAAGCATCGTAACTTAAGTAGCACTTGAAAATCATCGTACATCTACAAGTGCTCTGGAGTAATCGTAAAGCCCTAAGTGCATCGTAAGAAGACAGATTTATGCGATCACCTGCAGGACAATCGGCAGATTACACCTTTAACTTTATTCAAGTGCAATGTGATTATAATATAAAGTGTATAATATACACTTTATTAGTTGTTTTTATAATTTAATAAATAAATAAACAAATAAATAAACAAACAAACAAACAAAAAAAAATTATAATAAAATAAAAAACTTCCCATTTAATATATTTCGGTTGGTTGAATGTTGTCGCTTACATACACTAATGCATTTAAGTTCTATCAAATATTATTAAATAATATATTATTAACAAACATGATTTAACAATAAACAATAATATAATAATACATTAACATTAACTTCAATTAATAAATGTTGTAAAAATGGTTGTTGTTAATTCATGATATAATGCATTAAGTAATGTTAGATCATTGAAGTGTATTGTACAATTTAATTTAATTTAATTTAGTTACGTCTCTGGACATATTGTTTGTGTATTATGTTTGGGATTGTAAATAAGATTGTTGCTATGTTTGTATTGGTGTTTTGTTTCTCTTCTTTTCCTTCTCAGTCCTCCATGCCTTCAGCCAACAGGTATTAACGACTACCACCTGATCCCAATTACCTTGTTGGGTCTTCTGGTGCGTTCGAGTCATGTCGGATAGATCGTATTTACGAGTTTGAACGCACATGAACGCCACCACAAAGTTGTTATTGCGAGTGGGAAACTCTAAATTTTCTTTAAGCCCAGAGTTTCCGAGTTGGGGGCGTGTCAATGAGAAACATGGCAGAATCGATGGATGCAACATCTGTAGTTGACGGTAAATTTTTGTTTAAATTGATAGTTTAGTTGTCCTATAAACTTAAATTGGTCATGTTCTTGTTACGCAGCTGAAATCCAAGTAAAAAAATGCAGACCCTGTTGTATTTTCTTGTAATTCATTAAAAGAAGGTACACCGCCATCTTGTGCCGACTAAACTGACTTGAACGCACCTGACGTTGTAATTACGACTTGTCAACTCTTAAGTACGAACGTCCCAGGACGACTTGAATGCAGAATTCTACCTGTTGAGATGACTGGAAGGATGAGATCTAAACCTTCACTGCTCATTGAGAAGGGAGAGAGACAGAACTAAGTGCGTTCAGAGGAGAGGGTTCCTTTCTCTTGCCCAGACCTACTTGTTGTGGATGTTGCTTACAATGCTGGACTGAATCTGTTGTATGAGTATGTGATTGGTGTGCTGTGTGCCACCCAGTGTTAGATTGAATCTGTTGTATGATCATGCGATTGGTGTGCTGTGTGCCACCCCTTGTCAAATTGTGAAGTAATTCAACATATTGTAACAAATTACTACTTTTTGAGTAAGGAGGTGGGTGCCAACTTTTGTTTTTGATAGTTTTCTCCTGTTTTTGATTTAGTAAGGGAGAGAGGGAAGTTCCTTGTTCATTAATTTGTTTCTTTTAAGCAGGTAAATTAGTAAGGTTGTTTTTTTTTTAACCATTGTAGCGTCTGGACAATCAGACACACAATATATATTGTTTTAGTTATATTTAACAAATACTCTGTAACACCCCTCAGTTAACAAGCCATATGAGGAACCATGAACCCTTCCCCCCGAAATGCGCAACACCCCAGGAAGCCGAACAGGCCTTTTCGGTGTGAGGGTTTGTGTTTTGGTTCCATGGCAACAATGCTGATATCACTGGTTTTATTGCCCAAAGGAATGTGGGCAGAGAAACTCACTCATTTTCCTCATAGGAAAGACACATAATGCCCAGAGAAATGGACTGTTCTCTAATTAATTCATAGGAAAACCTTTCTTTGAATGAACACACATATCCTTCAGGTCATTGTGTATGTTGTTACTGTCCTTGTATATTGTCTTTTATATTGTATACTGTTTTATGCAGGCTTATGATAGAACCACTCGTTCATGTCATCTTACCTTTATGTAATCCTACTGTGTTTATTATCTACGAATTTGTCTTCTGATGATCTAAACGAGAGTGTATATTATATGTTGTTACATAGGCAATATATTAGTGTCCTGAGAATATTTTGTAATTTTGATTCAAGTTCCATATGCTTTCACACAAAGGGTCATACAAATCCCCAGTATGTCCAACCTCCCGCTTGGGATTTCAGCCTTTCTCATTGGACAAGCTCATCCTGAGAGGCGGGAATCTTCTCAGACCTTTAAAGGCTCACGCACAGTTCCGCCCATGTCTTTTGTTGTCCTCCAACACCTAGCTTTCAGTCCCCCCCCTTTTGCTTAAAAAATGTTAGATTCTGAGAAGATGAGGATGTAAGCTAAAACGCTCTAAAAAGGCCACCCTAAGTTCGCGCCAGGCTTCGGCCTTGACTTTCCATTCACCAAGAAACTCTCTGACTCAAACTGGCTCTTTTCATCAACTAAATTCAGCAAGATCCTGGGCCTTAAGATTTTATCAGGAATCTCTTTCAGACAGACGAGACGTGCAAGTACCAAACTTAGTCTTATTAATTGATACATTAAGTATCATTTGCACCTTTTTACAAAGTTGTGTTTGAACTAAGAATCTGATGTTTACTTCAGGTGTAAATCTTCTGAATATCAAATGGTTCCATAACTTAATATTTTTATTTCTCTTCTTTTTACTGCCTAAACTTTAACTCATTTTCCTATACCAACTGTATGTGTGTGTGTGTGTGTGTATGTGTATGTTAGACTAGTTTAAGTGTTTATGTAGTATGTTAGACCAGTCTCACTTGTTCACACTTTGACGTTTGTTCATTGTTTGCTCATAACCGCAGTCCTTAATCATGCAGATTTTTGCTACATGCTCTGTGTAGGTATTGTACAGTAAGAAGGTTATTTCCTTTAACCAGGTAATTAACGTTCTTAGAATTGACAGACTGTTGACCCTGAGAGGTCAAGTAAATACAGCGGATCTAAATATTTATGATTAATTATAACTAGTGTAAGGATAAAATAAACTCAGATACTTTGATCTCCTGAGAAACAGACAATACACTGGCATCTTCAAGAAACGCCTCTCTCACATATGCATCAGTGCCTTTTCATCTGCTCCCTCCACTGTATTCACTCAGCATGGTCAATAGTATAATTTTCTATATGAATGCAAATAAGATTTACAGTCATGTTTGGTTTCATTTGAATAGTCTCAGGGTGAGTGGTACAATGGTCGTAAGCTTACAAGTAACTATTACCGTAGAGTGTCATTCCATGCAAATTAACTTCTGTTTCCTATTGAGGTGTAAACTAGCCACCCAGATACCAATGATTTGTAAATGCCTCCACTTGGGGGACGTTTTATCTTGGTTTTGTATTTAAAGGATTGCAGCAAAAGGGTCGGCGCGATTCTGTAGCCAGAGAGCCCGTAGTATGAAGTGTGTCCACACACTTCACACTATGTATTTTTCTAAAAGGTCAGGTATGCATCTTACTCTTAGATTTGTCTATGAGAATTTGATGTATCGTATTGATTTGATATCTTTGAATTGGCTATGTAGATAATTGGCATAATACATATTTACCTGACTGATAATAAATTGTTACATTTGATCTATTCTGACTTACTCTGAAATTATTTCCTCAAGTAGATTAAGTGAATGCATATCCGCAAATCTGCAACCAGGGTTACGTGCATACTAGATCTCAGGTTTAGATGAAGCATGGGGCACATCAGGTGAGATTATAGATTTCTGACTAACCGCTTGACCTTAGTTTAAGTTGTACTCAGTTACGTTAACCATGCATATAATTTCAGCTTTAATTAAGTTGTACGTAGTTATATTAACTGTTGGGGTCTAGACAAGGGTTCTAGAAGAACCGCTGATTAATGTTTGGAGCGTTAATTAAGTTGTGTGAAGCTATCAGCTGTTGGGGTCTAGACAAGGGTTCTAGAAGAACCGCTGATTAATGTTTGAGTAATACAGATTAGATAAGATACTAAAGTGGAGTCAGACTTGAGTTAAACCTAAATTGAATAACTCTGCGCGCTGAAAAGACCGAACACGCAAGTGACCTTCATCCACCACTGGATACCTTCCTTGGGCCAAGTGCGTGGACCTTGCACTAGTTATGATTAATTATTCCTATTTCCCCTTCGAGCTGATTCAATACACCATAGAGTTGAATTTTTGTTTGTTTTGGCATTACCCACTCCTGAGACTATAACTACTTCTGTTTCCTCTTTGTTTCTTACTTAAAATAAAAGTCTATTTTGTTTTATTTTTGGCAAAGTAAGTGTCTTGGTTGTATTGCTGGGGCTGGAGATTGGAAGTCCTCCTTGTCTCTCTCAAATTATTTAACCCTGTTCGCCATTCCTAATACCCTTATATTGGGGACGGACGTAACAAATTTAATAATTTGATTTAATGCAAATGCAATGCAAATACAATGCAATGCAATTTAATTACTCTTCACACTATATTATCATTTAGTTTGGTTTTATGTTGATTTTACAAATACCAATACATATAAGTTGTATAAAATAATATTAGTTAATATATTATTAATGAACCTGAATTAAAAATAAACAATGATTTAATAATGAATTAACATGACCTAGATTAATAAATGTTGTAAAAAATTGTTTGTTGTTAATTCATGGTATCTAATGCATTAACTAATCTTACATAATTTAACATAATTGTAAAATGTTACAATTTCATTTCAATTAACATTGGGTTAGGGTTAGTATAGTACATGGATACGACACGTTTGAAATATATAGTCTTTCTCTTCTAGAAAAATAAAAGATTCATATTACACTAATTGGTTTGATATGTACTGCTCCAACATCTTTTTGAGCTGTTTCATGGGGGCTTGAAAAATGGCATCATAGCCCTCAGCCGAAAAAAAAAACATTGAGCAGAATTATTCTATCATGTCTAATCTCCACAGGGAGACAGGCACTGAAAAGGCAGCACATTTCAGGATTGTCATCTTAATCCGTCACATAAGCGCTGTGGATGGAGCCTCTACTTTCTGACACATCACTGGAGGATCCACTCAAATGTTCGATGACATGCACCGCTACATCAGACTAGCAAAAGAGGAATGTTCAGCGGGCATGAAGCTTAGAGCGGAGCTCCGCCGAGATATTTACAAATCAGAGCTGGAGTCGACCACGACTGCGTGGGGACGGACGCTCCAAACACAAATTGCACCATAACAGCTTCACCTAACAGTTTTCCTAAAAGTGACGCTGCCTATGGCACCAAAAATAAATGCAAAAATGTTTGCATTCACTGAAGACTTTCTGTAGACGGTTGCCAGGGTGTTTCTCTGCTGTTGCTAATATGTTGTGAGAGGTTTTCTTAGTATTTGGATTGCACCATAAACAAACTGATAACATTTTACGTATATTTAATAATTTGTCAAACATTGAAACGCTAAGATTTAACTAAAATAAATAAATGATTTTATTATTACCTATTTTAATCTATTATATATAGAGATATATATATATATTAGTATATATATATATTATAATTATATATATACTTTTTATTTTTTTCTATCAGAAGACCCCAGAGGCGGGGCAAGTGTTGCAATAATTTATTTACAGGAGCAAGTTGGCATGGCAACTGTTTTATTTTACTATAGAATACCCAAGACGTGTCACCGTAGTTTTTGAATAGGACAAAAAGAAGAGCTCAATAGGCCCTATATCGAAGCATGAGTAAAAGAGACAATTACTAATATGTAAAGTCAGCGCATCACTGTAGCTGCCATTAGAAGTACCGGTTGCTATAGAAACAGTCAGCGTTCAGAGACGTGCGCTTTGGACTGCGCATGCGCACTGGCTGGTCTAGCCTTGAATAATAACCTTTTTTAATACTATATGAGCAAAAGAAACAACATTTATGAGTCGTTTTCAGATTTCATTGGCGATTTCAAATATGAAATTTAATCGTAAGCTTGGCAAACAGTTCCCATTCAAAGAGATAGGAGCTGCACTTGCACGCTCGAGGGGTGTTTCAAAGATGGCCGCCGAATGAAATGACTTGCCTTAAAGGGACTTTGCTGCTACATGGCGGAGGAGGCATTCTGTGCTGCACTTCTTCTTTTTTTTTAAACGTTGTGTCTCGCGTTTTTAGACGGAAAGTTGCATTCTGTATGAACGGCCCCTTAAAATGATTTTGAATCAGCTTAAATCTGTCGATTTAGTTGTGAAAACAATTACATTTATTCAGCTAAAAAGTATAAATATTAATCAAAGGATGGCAGCCATTGGATTCAGTGGATTAACTAATGATACATATGTAAACCTGGTTATTGTTTTTTAAAAATGCATTCAATTTATACTGTTACAGAAATCTTACCCGTTTTCAGTAAGTTTATTATAAATTATTGCAAATGTAAGTTTACTAGTTTATTTATTATTATTTAGGTCTAAATATTTTTGAGTGTATTCTGCTCCCTAGATATGGCCTTCACTGCAAGCCTGGGATTTGTTTCACTCTTTTTATTGTTCGCCAGACAGAAATCCAGTCGCTTAGAAAAATATTAGCAAAGTGATATGATTTGAGGAAGCATCCTGTAGTACGTTGCATCAAAAACATTCCATATTTCACCTATAAGGCCACTCAAATTAAGATTCAGTTATATTAATGTGGTGAATGATAGTCTAGAACATGCAAATAAGCATTTCCAGTAAATAAATGCCTTTCATCTTCGAAAATCATTAGCCAATTATCAAAGTCCTTTTGATCACTTATTCAAAGAATGAGAAGGATTAGATAAGAAACAACACTTTGAATGGAAGAATTTGGTTATATGCTGCTGAATTTGATTACCTGATTATTGTGTAAAAAAAAAAAGTATACCACAAACTAAAATTTTATTTTTTTTAAATTGGTGTTGCCATCTTCTACTTTATGTAGGCATCTGTTTCTTTAAAGGGATAAATTAATGAATGAACGAATGAATGAAAATTCTGTCACTCACCCTCAAGATGCTCCAAGTTGTATGTATGTTTTTCTTCTGCTGTAAGAATATATTTTGAAGAATGTTAGTAGCCAAACTGTTGACGGTAGCCATTGACTTCCATAGTATGGAAAAAATACTGTTGAAGTCAGTGGCTACTGTCAGCTGTCAACTGATTTATACAACTTGAGGGTGAATAAATTATGTCAAAATTTTCATTTTTGGCTGAACTATCCCTTTGATATATCCAGCATAGGTTATTTATCCATAAGCGGCCCCATATGGCAAATCTGTGAGGCCCTCCAGCTGTTCAGCAGACAGAAGACCAGCATGTTCTTCAGACCTTGTGAATATGGCGGTTTTATCTCGGCAGGGACCAGCTAGATAATCTGTATAGATGTCTAAACAACTGCTTTCCCATTTACCCTGAAGGCATATGCGAAGCTCCTACACAAAGCTTCCTGCCGAGGGGACGAATCCCTCACTACCTCATCCAATACACTTCAGGAGCAGAAAGGGCCTTTCTAGCAACACATGAAGTTCGCCACCTAGTGTAAGAAAACATATGTCAGATGTTGAGGCTTTCCCTTAGGCTCATGCTAATGTATGAATGTATGTGCTCATTAAAAGACACACATTAATGCAGAATAGGGAACATAATGGGTTTCGTGGCCGCTTCTTGACATTTAACACAGCGAAGCAATAAAGAAAGTACATCTTGACTATCTGGCTGGCTCTTGACATCGGGACCTTGAGTCGCATTCAGCGGCTTATGAACGTGACACAGAAGGTCATCGTATAATTATACAGCAGAACAAAAAGAAATTCAGAGGACAATCTTTTGTTCTCGGTTCAGGAAGAGGAGGAAAATTGAATAATTGATTACATGAAATGTACTTATCTGTGCACATTTGAGGATTTTTTTTTGGCAAGTCGGGAAGTTATCAACACATTATGCTGAAACAAGAAAATGAACAAAGAAATGTAGTTGGGTGAATGTCACAAATCACTTGCAGGTCATATTTCATTCCAGCATCAATGAAAAAAAAATCCCTTAATTGTAGTGAAAATAACGTCATAAAAAATTGCCATTAAAACATTATTTTCACAACAATTAAGAAATATTTTCCCCAAAATAATACTGTAAGGTATCTACATTTCTTTTGGGTAATTTTGTAATTGTCATTATAGGCTATCAGCATCATCATTGAGAGATGACTATGATTACAAACAAACAAACAAACAATCAAACAAATAATTAATTATTAACTTACCATTAGGAATAAATATTTTATAGTTACATTTATTAAATTGGTTAATAGATATAATAAACAATATCTAGTTTATTTTGTTATATTTTCATTATGGTAAATATTGGGATGGCATGGGATGGTTTCTATTCAGATTTATTATATTTTCAAATGTACTTATTTACATGAATGAATATAATACATAATATGCTTGGTTTTCAATTTAATTTTCATTATGATAATGAAAACTGGACATTTGGGTGGGTAATTAAAATTAAAATAATGGCACAAAATAAAATAAAATAAATAAATAATACATATCCCTCACTATGTTTGTGGGAAGCTGGCTACACGTTTTTGGATATTGAATAATGTTACTAAAATGTTAAAAAGTTATTAAAAATAATGACAGCTGAGATGCCTATAATGTTACAAGGGCTGAATGAAAGTGATATGAAGCTGTTTTCTCCTTTGGTATGATCTTTCTTTGAAAATATATACAAATATTTCATAAAGGGAGATGTCAGTGTGTTGTCAGTTGTGAAATGAATTGTGGAACCCTGATGCTTGACAAGTCATAATTATCAGCGTTCAGAGTCCAGAAAAGTGTAGGGCATGAAAAGTGCATATACAGTTCATAATTTCTCTCAATCTATAATCAACAAAGAAATATTCAGCTGGCAGGTGTGTATTTCATAACTTAGAAACAAAGATAGCAAGTTAGACCATCTATGTTTACCAAACCTTTCTTAACAGAGCTGACAGCTGTAGTGAGCAAAAGCAGGAAAGAAGTACTTCCCAAATGTTCCCTCCTGCTTTTCAGGGACAGTGCGACATTGGACGTTCTTCACAGCCCCCTGGACACCTGCTCTTTCTCATATGGTCACTGCACACTGACATCTCTGACTGTGCAGTGCAGCCACACCGGGACGAGATGTAAGAAAGAGACATTGTGCAGACTTCCGGCACACATTCTTTGTGATTTCCGATGGAAGCTATTTTAATGGCATGTAAACACATTTCAACAGCTGATGTTGTAATTACCAGGAAGAAGTTATATTCCCCAGATTGTGAGGAAAATGTCCCTTGGTTGAAAACTTGTCAAAGCATATCTGTTATCTCAGCGATACTGATGAAGCCAGAGAAATGCAGTGATGTAGGCTCATTAAGCAAAATACCAGAAGGAAACAGAGAACTGCGTATTCACACCAGTCACACATATTGTTGCAGATATCCAGATTTTGAATCAAAACAATGGATTCCTCCAACCTATTCACAGCAGACATAAACATTTGTCAGTCAAAAAAAAAAGTTAAATGTACAGTATTAATATTAAAGGAAACTGATTGATTGCTTGATTTTTTATTTTTTTATTTTTGCAGTGCATTGGGTTTTAAGAGTTTATGGACTTAGTGTTTTTTATTTTTAAAAATAAATAAAAGATTAAATTAACTAATTAATAAATTAAATATTTATTAATAACCAAAAAAAATATGATATCCATTATTAAATACATTTATTATTAAATATTAACACTTTAAATAACACTTTTGTTAAATATGTAACATTAAATGCATAAAGGCCTTGAAATAAAGTTGATTTTACATATAAAACTGGTCATAATACATTATATTAATACTGATAAACTGGAGCACATCTAACACATACATATTAAATAAATTATATTGACTATAAATTACAATTCAGTTCAATATTAGCATTTGGTGTCAATAGTCCTTAACTATCATAAAATAGTACTTGCTCACTTTTAAAAGAATGCCTTTTCTGTAAAGTGACCCAAAAATGTAGGTATCTTTATATAACTACATGTAGAATACTTCCAAGATTGCTGAATGAGATAGGAAGTAATCAAACCTCAGATTCATTCAGAATCAGGATGAGTGCTAATTCACTGAGTAGGCAATGAAAGAGAATAAAAGACACAAAACATCATCAAATTCGCTGAAATGCACTATGCACTATATGTTTAAAAATAAAAAAATTAAATACAAATCTGAGCCAGTCACTGTTAGCATTTATAATCAAAAACAGGCATTTGAACAGCCCCATATTAAAGTTGGATCTATCGGGGAGACAAAGTCCTTCTCCAAAGTCAGGTCAGAGAACAATGAGAGAAATTGGACATGATTAACCCAATGTAACCCCATTTTCTTCTCTGGTGACTTCGTGTCACAGCCCATCGAAAGATCCTGACCCCCTGAAGTACTGAAGTAGACAGCACATGCCTGTGTTTAGCAGTGATCCCAGCGGTGAAAACTAACTGAACAGTTCCTCAGATAACCGGAGATCAGTGCTGCTATAACAACTTTTTGAATAATGTCACATTTCCCTTGGTCTCTATGGAATTAACAGCTATCAATCAAATGTGAATAGACACAAAGTAACCCTTAAAAATTGGAAGGCTAAATTCTCGATTGCTTAAACACCATCACCAGGCTTTTGAACTAAAATTTCAAAACCATAACGCCATTTATCAAAAAGCACACCCATTTCCTTAAACTATAAAACTATTCCCCTTTTTGAAAACATGAATCAGATTTGTTGAACTATCACTGCAAAACTCTACACACAAATCCCTTCATTTCTCATTGCCTAGACCATGTTGTCATTTAGAAAGCACTAGCATTCAATACTGTTCATTCAAGTCAGCACAGCTTGAGCTCAATTTGCAAACAATTACCCTGGTGGAAACACTAAGAGTCAAAATTGATCACCAATCAGAACCTTCAATAGATAGATGAAAGAGCCCAAGTCAGTTCATTCAGTTTTAGAACAATGTATCCAGAGAGATGTGATTGAAAAGGTCGAGGACACCAGAGAGGAGGAGGAGGAGGAAGAGGATGAGCAAGAGCAGTAAGGAGTGGAGGAAGAGGAAGAGGAGGAGAATGAGGGGCAAGGAGACAAGGAGTCTCAGATGAAATTCGTGCCACTAGTTGACCATGTCCTTGTCCATGGTATGACTATGAGGGAGGCTGGTGAGTTCAGTCAAACTTAAGTTGCTTCACCGTCGCCTCGATCATAAGAACCTTCAGGGAGGAAAAGAAGGTAGGTGTACCTCAGTGTACTCTACTTTAACTTTTGAGTGCTGTACTTTGTTACAACACATGCATCAAATTGCCTTACATACAGATAGAGTTTCTGTCTGCTTCCATTTTGTAAAAAGGATGTTACAGTAATCAGTACTTCTATTTTTGTAGGACACAGACACGATGGAATGGAAGAAGCCTGACTAGACATTTCAGCTGATGCCAGGGGGTGGATCAGGCATGCAAGAGGATCCCCCCCCGCTGCCTAGCTAGGGCCAGTATAGCCTGTGATGTTGACGAGATTATCTGGCCTGACCCAGAACAAAGATATGATGCTGGGGCAGAATATTTTTTGTTGTTGTTTGGTGTATTGTACAGTACAGTACATTAGGAAATAACACGAGGGTTTTGCCAATGTATACATTGGTTGTGTTCATGTGAAAAGGTTTTTGATGGGGAGAACCACAAGCAACATAACTTATTACTGGTTTTTGTTTTTGTAGTATTGTTTTGAATTTATCTCACCAGTGTGTAAGACTATGTTGTAGTGTGTGTGTTTTTGAGAGCTTGTGTGTGATGTCTAAGCGAAAAGTTTGGTCTTTCAGCAAGAGTGAATTGTTTTGAGTGTAGAGCGAGAAAAACTGTAAATCTACAATGGTGAATTGTTTTCTAATGCAGTAGTAAGACAACACTGCCTATTGCATTAGTTTGAAGAGTCACAAAGTAACCTTCAAGAATCAGACAATTCCTTAAAATCTACTATTGTGGAGTTTCACTTTCCAGTGGAGTAGAGACTGCCTTTCATTTCAATGCACAAAGACCTTGAGTAACCTTCAAAAAATTGGACAATCAATTCAAAGTCAAATCAAACGATTTAAAATCTACAATAATAAAGTTTAATTTTCTAAAATTAATTGTAAGAAGCTGCCTACCATTTAAGTGTTATTTAATTTAAAAGAAAGTAACATTCAGAAATCGGACAATTAATTTTTTTCTGAATTTAGTGTGAAGTCACAAATAACTTTCAAACATCAAGCATTTGCATTTACAATTGTGACGTTTTGTATTTTAATGTAGCCACAAAAAGCTGTACAACCTGATCTTGTAGGTGTCACAATTTAGTCCAACAACGATGAAGAAGTAGTAAATAGTTTTTATTAAAGCAAAGTGAACTCAGGCAATCCACATAGGTACAAGACAAAGTGCATAGCACAAACAATACCGTGAGAAACAGAGGAACTTAAATAAACAAGGTGACAAACTCAGGTGTGCTCTAAACATTATGAATAACCATGACAACTGAAAAATGACGTGCAAACAGGAACATAGGCAGACAGAACCCAAGAGAAACATAATAAGAGTCCATGAAAACAAAACTAAAGTTAAACTGAACATAATGGTGACAGTAGTAAGTCGGAATTTGTACTTTGTACTTGAAAATTCATTAAAATATAGTATTCAGGGGTCGCCTGAATAAAGTATTTGGGTCGCACAATATGTATAACCCAAACCTAAATGCAACAATAAAGTCCCTTACACAATCCGTAATCCTAACCATAACTGAACTAATCTATAATAGTTGTAAAATTTTTGTACAATAGATAGATTGATTTGGTTAAATCTACAATTATATGTATTTTTTAAGAGGAAAAGTATGAAAAGTACCATGCAAAGTAACCTTCAAGAAAAGGATGACTGGTCAAATCAACAATTGTTCAATTTTCCTACTGATTAAAAATGTGTCTATTGATTAAAAACATGAAATCAGATAAGCTTTAGATTTCTGATGTAGTTGTAAGAGGCTATCACTTCAGTTTGAAAACACAAGATACCTTCACAAAAAAAAAAAATTAAATCTACAACAGTTAAGTTACTTTTTTTAAAGGATTAGTTCACTTCTGAATTGAAATATCCTCATAATTTTCTCACCCCCATGACATCCAAGATGTTCATGTCTTTCTTTCTTCAGTCGAAAAGAAATTAAGGTTTTAGAGGAAAACATTCCAGGGTTTTTCTCTATGTAGTGGATTCAGTGGGGTTCACTGGGTGGAAGGTCCCAATTGCAGCTTCAGTGCAGCTTCAAAGTGTTCTACACTATCCCAGATGAGGAAGAAGGGTCTTATCTAGTAAAACGATCAGTCATTTTCCAAAAAAAAAAAGAAAATTTATATACTTTTTAACCTCAAACGCTCGTCTTGTCTAATTCTGCGTGAACTCTGTGCATTCCGGTTCATGACAGTTAGGGTATATCGAAAAACTCCCATCTCATTTTCTCCTCCAACTTCAAAACCTTCCGACATCGTTGTTTGACCTTTTGTTTGTAAAGGGCGTTTGACCTTCCTTGCACGTTCACTTTGTAAACACTGGGTCGGTACTTGCGGATGTAGGGATGATTTTGAAGTGGAGGGAGAAATGAATGGCGAGGTTTCCGACTACACTTAAAATTAAAGGTGCTTCACGATGCCATAGAAAAAAACTTTTTTTGTCTAAATGGTTCCATAAAAAAACCTTTAACATCTGAAGAACCTCTCTGTTTCACAAAAGCTTCTTTGTGGTGAAAAAAGTTTCTTCAGATTACAAAAAGGTAAGAAAGAGATGGGTCTTTAAAGAAACTTTGACTGAATGGTTCTTTGTAGAACCAAAAATGGTTCTTCTATGGCATCATTGAAACCTTTTGAACCCCTTTAGTTTTAAGGGGGGAGTGTACCTAACTGTTTCGAATGGGACCTCTGCACAGAGAGCAACAAAGACAGCAATTGAGGTTAAAAAGGCTCTTCATTTTATTATTTTTTTAGCAATATGACAAATGGTAGATAAGACCCTTATTGCTCATCGGATCGGTAGAACGCTTTGAAAGCTGCATGAAGCTGCAATTGGGACCTTCCCCCCTAGGGCAACCCACGAAGCCACTATATAGAGAAAAACTGAATGTTTGCTTTAAACCTAATTTCTTTTCGATCTGAAGAAAGAAAAGAACGACAGAACATTTGGAGACCTGGGGGGAGGAAATTTGAGAAATTTAATCAGAAGTGAAATAATCTTAAGGTAGGCTGGACGAGGAGCCTCTGGTTGAGGCAGATTAATTTGACGGGGTCAGTTTGAATTGCAGACGCCGCACTTTCAATTACACACGAGTAGTAAAGTGGGGCAAAAAAGTATTAGTCAGGCCACCCCCATTCGTGCAAGTTCTCCCACTTAAAAGTGAGGAGAGGCCTGTTTTTTATCTAGGTATACTCAACTATTGAGAGACAAAATGAGGAAAAAAAACAGATAAATTCAATTGAGGGATTTTTAAAGACTTTTTGGTAATTCTCGGTTAAAATAAGTATTGGGTCCCTACAAACAAAGAAGATTCTGGCTCTCAAGGACCTTGTATTCTTCTTTTTAAGAGTTCCCCTATGTCTACACGGGCATACCTGTATTAATGGACCCGACCCTGCTTTCTCGAACTTGTTTTCAGTATAAAAGACACCTGTCCACAAACTCAAACAGTCACACTCCAAACTCCACCATGGCCAAGACCAAAGAGCTGTCAAAAGGACACCAGAAACAAAATTGTAGACCAGCACCAGGCTGGGAAGACTGAATCTGCAATAGGGAAGCAGCTTGGTGTGAAGAAATCAACTGTGGGGGCAATTATTAGAAAATGGAAGACATACAAGACCACTTATAATCTCCCTCGATCTGGGGCTCCACTCAAGATCTCACCCCGTGGGGTCAAAAATGATCACAAGAACTGTGAGCAAAGATCCCAGAACCACACGGGGGGACCTAATGAATGACCTGCAGAGAGCTGGGACCAAAAAGTAACAAAGGCTACCATCAGTAAAACACTGCGCCGCCAGGGAACCCACTCACACCCATCACATGCCAGGGACCAGCCACCAACGGGTCCCCCTGATTAAGCCAGTACATGTCCAGGCCTGTTTGAAGTTTGCTAGAGAGCATTTGGATTGTCATATGGTCAGATGAAACCAAAATATAATTTTTTTGTAAAAACTCAACTTGTCGTGTTTGGTGGAGAAAGAATGCTGATTTGCATCCAAAGAACACCATACCTACTGAGAAGCATGGGGGTTGAAATATCATGCTTTGGGGCTGTTTTTATGCAAAGGGACCAGGACGACTGATCCACGTAAACGAAAGAATGAATGGGGCCATACATCATGAGATTTTGAGTGAAAACCTCCTTCATCAGCAAGGGCATTGAAGATGAAACGTGGCTGGGTCTTTCAGCATGACAATGATCCCAAACACACCGCCCGGGCAACGAAAGATTGGCTTCGTAAGAAGCATTTCAAGGTCATGGAGTGGCCTAGCCAGTCTCCAGATCTCAACCCCATAGAAAATCTTTGGAGGGGGTTGAAAATCTGTGTTGCCCAGCGACAGCCCAAAAACAGTACTGCTCTAGAGGAGATCTGCATGGAGGAATGGGCCAAAATACCAGCAACAGTGTGTGAAAACCTTGTGAAGACTTACAGAAAACGTTTGACCTCTGTCATTGCCAACAAAGGGTATATAACAAAGTATTGAGATGAAATTTTGTAATCGACCGAATACTTATTTTCCACCATAATTTGCAAAAAAAATTCTTTAAAAATCCTACAATGTGATTTTTCTGGATTTTTTTTTCTTATTTTGTCTCTCATAGTTGATGTATACCTATGATGAAATTTACAGGCCTCTCTCATCTTTTTAATTTGGAGAACTTGCACAATTGGTGGCTGACTAAATACTTTTTTTCCCCACTGTATGTGGAAGTTTCTGTTCTGAGGGAATGTAACAGGCTCTAAAGAGCTCATCACCGGCAACAAAAACAAACACACCCAAGGATGCATCATTAACATTTCACAACAGTTGTTCTTCCTCGCTCCTTTATTCTCTCATTATTTCTCCTTCGTTATTCCAAGGCAAACACTGAATAATGATGACAGTGCTGCAGACAATAATCTATGACAAAAGAGAATTTATGATATCTTATATCAGGGAGTCTAAAAGTTGAGATGAGTTGTTTGATGAAAAATCCTATTCTAATATGACCTATCAAACAACAAAAAACGTATAGGTGTCTAAATAAACAGGATAATTCAAATACCAGCCAACATTATAAGGAAATCATGTGATTATAGGAAAATAAAATATGTTGAACTTTTAATCTTAATTAACGTCCATCAAACAGAATCTCAAAAATCTTTGTAACTAATTCATATCCATTTTGGGATTTTCCTTTTTGATGAAAGGAAGAGAATATGGATGATTAAAAACGTCTTCAGACGCCATAACATGAATAATTGAACTGGCGTGGCCCCTTTGGCACAAAGTAACACATGACTATTATCACCATTTCATTTATGTAAACCATTTCGTCAGCCCTGCGGTGACACTGTGATATCCTTGCAACTGCATAATAGGAGTTGAAAGAAACTCTGTTATGCGGGGGCCAATAATATAATGATATGATTATTCAGGGCCAAACACACACACATCATGATTGTGGTATACACTCTAAAAAATGCTGGGTTAAATACAACCCAGTGCTGGGTAAAATAATGACAAATCCAGCAATTGGGCTGTTTTGACCCAGCGGTTGGGTTCAATGTTTAACCCAACTTTCTGGGTCAAAACAACCCAATTGCTGGGTTTGTCCCTCTTTACCCGTAATGGTTGTTTTTTTTAACCCAGCATTTTTTAGAATGTACTACTGTATAAAACTCCGCTTCATGAGTGTGACTTTATTCAAGTGTGTGCCGCAGTCAATACTTGTATGTCAGAGCAGTAATTGACCTGAATTGAGGCGAGCAGAGCCTTAAGGCCCCTTCAAGATTAATTACATTCACACAGATGCAAATCAATGCATTGAATTGGAGGGCTGTTCTGTACATCTCCAGTCACCCTTGTTTTGGAGAGTAATAATTTATGTTGGGTCTGGAGAAAACTGCTGCGCATTGTAATTACGTTGTTCTCAACCCAAACAGGCTGTTCTCTTCCAGCCTGGTCATAGCTGGTTATAGCTGGTTTGCAAGCTGGTTTTTGGTTTTAGAAGGGCCACTTCTTTAGCTGGTCAGTCTAGGAGACCAGCTGAACACCAGCTTGGGCAGGCTGGGAGACCAGTTAAAACCAGCTACTTAGCTTAGCAACTGCCTAGCAATCATCTAGAACACCCAATAAACCACATTAGCATACAGTTTCCTGGGAAAGATGGCGATTCAGAACAGCTTAGTAATCGCCTTGCAACAAAGGTAAGTTCGGCTTATATCTCTTCCTGACCATTGTTGAATTAAAGCATGGTAGTGAGGTGGCTGCCTTTTTTGTTTTATTAATTTTCTCTTGGTTATGTTAGTAAGGAGGGAAGCATTTGCATTTCTTTTGTTCTTTTGTCTGATTTCTTTGATAGTTTTTGTAAAATTAGTTAGCTTTGTTTTGTCATTTGTTTTGGCCTTGTCCTCTCTCAAAGTTTATGTTGCTTCTTATTTATTCTTGTTTAATAAATGTATTCTTCTTGCACTTTAAATGTGTTATGTTGTTGTACAGCCTTGGGAGTAAGAGCGGGGACTCCAGGGAACTTAATTGTTACAGGTATTTTTCTTTCTCTTTGAGTAGAGGTTTAACGTTTTCGTAACATAATGCATAAAAAATACCATAATATATTGCAGATATTTAGGAAACATGCTAAGTTCACATACTTGTTTCTCTGAAAACCAATTCTACAGCCATATATTCTACTTTGAAATGTGTGTTCTGTGTCGGAATGTATGTTTTTGTTTTGGTCTGTGTGATTTCACCCACTGCCAGTTTACTCAATAGTATTTTGACACCCTGGGTTGCCTGTTGGCAGTAAACACAGCATACTGCAGCCATGGAAGCCAGTGAAAGAACTGGGTCAGAAATCGCAGGTTCTACTGACCTAAACAGCCTCGGCATCCATCTAAAAAAAACTCTATGACCAGAGGAATATGAAAATCAACTCATCAACTTACAGTGTAAGGCTCTTCAATTTCCATTGTCGATTGCACTTGTTCCTGTTGTATGTCCTCAAATTCTAATCTGAGTATGAGGAGGAGGGTGCAGGAGAAAAAAAAAACTCTTTCCAATATTTTGAATTTGGACTGCAGTGCCCATGTCAAACACTAGCTCTCAATATTACATACTGCACCTATAAGCAACTGCATTGCAACAATAGCCTAGAAACTACTTAGTAAACCTTAGCAATACATAATGGGATCAAACATCATGCGGATGGATTTTTATTTCCTACAAATGTGAGGCTCTACAGTAGATGTTCTGTTAACATGAAATAACAAGTGTGTTTTAATGTGTGAGAATGACTTTGACATGTGCAGCCAAGGTTTGGGATTAAGGTTGCATCTGGACTGGAAATCCACAGGCTTGGCGCTGACAAGACGACGAGGCTGAACCTTAATCGGAAAACTGACCTTCCTTTTCATCCGTCCCATTTCTCATTCCTTATTTGCTTTCTCCCTCTCTCGAGTAACCTTTAGCTTTCAGACGCTCTCTCGTCCTCTCTCATTTTCTTTCTCTTCTTTTCTTGTGTAACAGTAATGATTTCCTTCTCACAACACTGTCACAAAGTGCCATTTCTCTTCACCGTAAAGCCACCTATCAGAGGAACTGGATTATACTGACAGACAGCATCGTACCTCATTTGGCCCCTTTAGGGCTGCTTCTCACCACGCCTGTTGGTTTTCAGACTTGACTTACGTCTCATCTCATCATCGGCATCATTGGTTGTTTGTCAGGTAATTAAAAGAACATTTGGAATTAAAGGGCTGAAATAATAATAATAATAATAATACATTTTATTTATGGGCACCTTACATGACACTAAATGACAACTTACATACAAATAAAACACATAAAAAAGTTAACAAGGAACAATAAAAGTCACAACCCAATCAGTTCAAGAAATCTCCTTGTCAAAACAATCAAAAGCAGACAATAGTAAAGAACATTGCTTTTCTTTTAAAATTATATTTCTTGACAACTGCTGATGGACAGTGAAACAACTATAGCCATTTCCCAGACCATAAAAGAGACAAGAGAAAATCTTTTAATGACTAGTTTCCCAAGTTTTCCTGAAATTCCAGATGGTATCTTTGCTATTTACAGCAATAATCTTACATTAAATCGATCTTGAACTGATTAATAGGCAGAAGTTCTTAATCCACTACCTGCGTTACATCATTGATAATAGTTCTATAAACAATAGATGTGCGACAAAGATACTATACTTTATATGACAGTTTGTGGTTTCTCGTTAGATTTCATTGCCATAAAACCTCTTATATAGTTTCTTGAAACAGCAATTTCTGAATTTGTAAGAAGAAGCACGGTTGTGATGCTTACATTGCAAATTGTATGGATTCTGCAAGATTTGGAACAGCGGCACAATAACTCTATTACTTTTGTGGTTTTATGATGCACTTTGGTGTTTTTCTGGCTCTATTATCAGTCACAGCATGACGGAGAAAACACATTTTGTGTCCCACTGCAAACAATATAAATATTGCATGATAGGTAATGCTTAATTACAGACATGTTATTCATTTTAAGGGTTTAAAATGTACTGTACTCTTGTTTAACATTATGTGATCATTGGAAATTAGTTGGCAGCAGAAAATCACACAGAAACGAACAAAGTTTTATATATACTATCATATATTAATTGGGCTTTCAAATTTTTGAAGTTTGAACGCCAAAGTCCTCATGGAAAATTTAGTATATTGAAGCACATTTGTGCCTCTCTGTGCACAAAAAAAAAAAAAAAAAAACACTCCGGTTTGGAAATAACCAGAGCGTGAATACTGGTTACAAATTTCATTTTTTGGGTGAGTATTCTTTAATCATGGATTGCCCCCCCCCCATCAAAACGGGTTTGTGTGTGCGGTGCATGGAGGGCAGTAGACCTTCTAAGTTAAAGAAAACCAATAAGTGTGTGTGTGTGTGTGCGTGCATGTTTATGTGGTTATGAGGACACAAATTTGTATAATAAAAATGGGTATGACATAGGTATTACAACAAAAAGGTGATTTATGAGGACATTTTCAGTTTCCACGTAATTCAAAAGGCTTATAAATAATACAGAATGACTTTTTTTGAAAATCTAAAAATGCAGAAAATCTCCTGTGAAGGGTAGGTTTAGGGGTAGGGGGGTAGGGCAATAGAATATTACGGTTGGTTACAGTTAGAACAACATTACGCATATGGAGAGTCCCGTTAACATAAAAACAAGAGACCTGTGGGGGTTTGGTGTGTGTGGTGTATCTGAACGGCCACCGGCGATGACAGGGTTATCGGTGGATCTAGGGACAATTGGTTTTGTGTCACAATCAGGCGTTTCTTGCCAACGGAGACTAATCCTCCAGCATGGAAACATGTATCTGCCTTCTTATCTTCCCTTCCCGAGAACGCCTCCACGGAAACTACTCACCGCAGGGCCGGCCCAGAAAAACGAGTTAAGGACAGCCGTTATTTGTTATCTCTTTCAGTTCCCTGGCCATTCAAACATGTGCTTTCTTGCGCTGCGTGCCGGATGGGCAACAAGAATAGTTCTACACTGCCTCTGGACTCTGAATTTCAAGGCATGCCGCCAGAAGAATTGTGTCAATCAGTATTTTTTTCGAGTAGTTACCCCACCTTTGGCTATTTGCTAATGATGTGTCACAATGGTAGAATATTTCTCTAATACTAATAAAATAGCTTTTTCCTTTTTATTTTTATGTTATTGCGGGGCGGTTTTTCTTAGGGTGACGTACCACAAGTGTGAAAGGGGGGCTTTTTATCTCACTCCCACAGGTTATGTAGGTCACGTAGACTGTTGTTGTTGGATCTAGTCGCTCAGCTCCGTACTTTGTGGAGTATGCTTGGGGTGATTCACTGCTGAGATGACGCGGGTTTTTTTTTTTTTTTTTTTTTGTTGTCAGAATTGGTGTGCCCCATCCGCCGCCTTGCGGGTTGTTTGAGGGATTGCTTGGGCACGGTTTCCATTCGAAGGCTCCCTGCTCCCACATGTTGTGGCTCGAGCCTTTCTTGGGCTGTCGCGCTTGTTTTTGTATTTCGAGCTCCAGAAAACTGTGTGTCTTTGGTAAGTTGACGCCATATTGTTATAATTGTGAATGTGTCGCTCCTTGAGTATTGCTACAGCGTCCCACTCCGGTTATTAGCGCTTCGTCTGCGTGTTTTGAGAGTCTCATGTGACTTTGCTTCTTGTCTTTTTTTGATGTTATTCAGCTATTACTTATCTTTGTCTTTTAGATATCTTGTTTGCCTTTACAACTGTGTCTTTTCATTCGTTGCAGGTTTCGTTGTTTTATCGTGCTTCACTTATTACTAGCTATATATATAAAACACCTTCAAGTACTGCTCTTTTCGGCTGTGCTTCTCCGTTTCTTTATGCTTCGCTAGTGCAGATAGGAGTCTTACTGGGTCTATATCTCATGGCTAGCTTCCGAGTCTTCTGCAGGTCAACCTTTCTGAGTAGAGTTCCAGCGACTGCGTGACTGCGTGCGGTCCTACCCCGGTGCAGCCGTACTTCTATCCTCTTGCAGGACGTCTCTGACGGTTCCGGCGACCTTCTTTAGCCGCCTTTCTTTCAGTTTGCTCGCATAGGCTGACAGCAGCGCCTCTAGCCGCTGAGCGTCGAGGCTAGTTTTGGCCCCGCAGATATCCAGTCACCCAGGATCCGTTTTTTGTAATCGCACACGGTCCGAAGGACACAGCCAAATTCTCTAGTGTGTGACCCTCACCCGACAGTTGGTTTTTGTGTTTGGTTGCCCCTTTGATAGCTTGTTGCACGAGCATTTCAGTCTGTGCCTGTTCTGGCCCGGTTCATGGCACCAGGCTCACAGCTTGCAGTAGCGTTATCTTGCGCAATCGTCCCCTGGTTTTATATGCCTCATGCGACCCAGCGTACAACACTTCCTCGGACGAGGCACTTGTTCACTGGGTTTTGCGGTAGAGATCGTGTTAGCAAGCGACTCCTCCAACAGTTAGTACAAGAATGCAGACGGCTTTTTTCTATTGTTTTTTTATTGACTTTGTTTACTCTTCCCCTCACTACGATCTGGAACTATTATGTACACGTGTCTAACCTACCATAACCAATAGTAAAGTACTTGCGATGGCAAACTAAATCTCTACCCAGCTTCCCACATATGCTTCTTCACCCAAAATAGCACTGGAATTTGAGATTGAAGGTCCTCTTACTATTTGCAACCATCCAGGGTGTATCATCAGGACTGAACAACAAAGATTTCACATAACAACCGACTTTTCCGCTGCACATGTGTAATAACCAGACAATCGAACAGAGGACATGGCAACTAAACACAACAAGACATGTCCCATGGATACAGCATAATACGACGTTTCGGTAGGAACGACGAGCGGGGGATGTCAACCATCTCGCTGGGCCACGAAGCGAATTATCGCGAGAATAGTACCCGGCGCGAGATATACAAAGTAGTCACCACGCCATGCCTCTTCTCCAGTGAAGTAGCCACTAAAAGCGCTACAAATGAATTACTGAGAATTTGTTTCTAATCGAGCAAAATCCCAAGATTGGCACGAATTATGATGATTATGAGGAAAACTAAGCAGCACTATTAGGAGTGACATTTGAGTTGGGCGTTAATTTTCTAATAACATGCCTGAATAGCCGTTATGTTAGACGCCTTAGGATAAACACCAGATGTCCAGACAGATGAGAAACCTTGGGAAGGGATCACAGAATATCCATGGAAAGAAGTGCTCTCCCACACACACAAACACTTTGGATTTAATTGATGCTACAGGAGAGGATAGCAGATCTTTAAGGGGGGTTTGAGTAGCAACAAAAGGCCTTTAATCACAGCACTGGAATAGCGACTCAAGAGCCTCAAAAGCTGTCGATAAGAGAGAAAATCGTGGAAAACAAACCCTCAGCACTCACTCATGTGAGAAATCAAATTATATCGGACTCCCATGATGTGTATCGGAACGCAAGGGAAGTGCAAAAATAAGTATTATAGAATATCACGGACCGCAGATGCCGCATGGCGAGAGCTGATATTTACCAGCAACAGAATGAGGGGAAAACATGAAGCATAAATAGCGAAAATATATTTGTGGATATTCAGGAGACGTGTTTGCATAGAGACCTTCCATATGGTGATGTAAAAATCAAGTATGCACAACGCAGGTGGGTTTGCTGCTCACACACGCACACCTCTTACCCCCTGAACTCACGATGCCCACTCAGAATTCCCATGATGCCTTGCAGCGGTAAACATGTAATGCTGTGTCGAGTGATGGAGTCAGAAAGGTCATGTGGCAGCGCCTACAATTAACCAGACGGTACCTTCACAGCTCTCACTGGCTACAGCTCATAAATATGAAGGGGACTGACATTTCTAAATTAAACATCACAAGGAAATCTGTCAACACTGCATTCACACGCAATGGGAGACCATCTGAACACCGCTGTCTGAGTAATTAAGTTGTTATAACAACTTTTCATTGCTAGATTTGGATTTCGCGCAAAAATGTACTGCACTGAAAAGTATGCGTGGTTTGAAAATAGATGGAGCTTGTCCCAAATTTCTTCCCTAAAAAATAAAAAATAAATGCAGGGGGCCTGCAAGGATTTTTGGTGGCATTCTCATGCTTTTGAAGTTATTAGTTAGTTTTGATCATTAACTGTGAGTGACTGTTGAGCACACTAGTTTCAGGAAATGCAAACGAACATTTTAGACCATGTAAAAAACATAATAATAATAATAATAATAGTAATAAAAAGATAAAAACAAAAAGCTTTCATCCTGGGCAAAACATCCATCAAAACACAAAGAGACAGATAAATCAAATGACGTGAACAATGACACACTTCAAAAGAAATAAGAAGATAAAACAACACAGAAACTTGTACAGAAAGGACTTATGGATTCGATGAACTCTGATTTTACGATGTCCTGGGTAGACTAACTTCAAATAAAAAGATAATTCACTCTAAAAAATATATGATAAATCATCCCATGATCATTAAATGACAATAAACAAATGAAGGGATGATTAAATAAAGAAATATTACTACTAGTACCTATATATAGGCGATAATTATGTAACAGTCATTTAAACTCATTGGATCTTATTCAAGGAGCAGGAACAAAACAAAATGTCTGTGTACATTGTACATGAAGCCATACTTCCATAAATCATATTGTGCAATTTAGTGGCACGATTTATAGAGAAATTGCTTTAAGAATGATTTACTCTTAAATTTGTTTACTCCTTCTGCTCATGAATAAGGCCTATTGTTGTTTAAACTAAAGTCAGCACCAGTATAATAAGAAACAAACATATACCTGGCTAACATTGATTTATTCTTTTCAGACATAATATCTTGAAAACAACACAGCACACTTTCAAAAAAGCATATTTCATCATGCTAATAGCTGCCACTTCAGAAGACTCCCTGATCTATCTGAAATATCTGCTGATATGCTTCTGGTGATTCTAATTGACTGCCAGTTAATAGGCACAATAAATTAATCAATATTTGATTAATGAATGTCTGGAGAGCTGTAGATCATCTGCTCAGACTTGAAACTGTCCAAAAACACAGTAAAAACAACAACACCAATCTCTTGACTACTAGATGGGACTGTTAATTGTGAATAATTGTCCCAGCAGGCTTCTCGAGTGTGTGTGTGTCTGTGTGTGTGTGTGTGTGTGTGTGTGTGAATGTGTGTAAGGTTTATCTACTGGTTGGGACCTTAAACCTGGATACCCACAGTCCTGCGGGACTACCTTGTGGTCCACGGATTAAATCATACAGAATTGAGTTTTTTTGACAATCTAAAAATGCAGAAAGTTTCATGTGAGGGGTAGGTTTAGGGGTAGGGTTGGTGTAGGGCAAAATAATATACGGTCTGTACAGTATAAAAAACATTACGCCTATGGAGAGTCCCCACAAGGATAGCTGACCAGACTGTGTGTGTGTGTGTGTGTGTGTGTGTGCATGTTTATGTGGTTTATGAGGACACCAATTTGTATAATAACATGGGTATGACAAAGGTATTACAACGAGAAGGTGATTTATGAGGAAATTTTCAGTGTCCCCGTAATTCAAAAGGCTTATAAATATTTCAGAATGAGTTTTTTTGAAAATCTCAAAATGCAGAAAGTTTACTGTGATGGCTAAGTTTAGGGGTAGGGTTGGTGTAGGGCAATAGAATATACGGTCTGTACAGTATAAAAACCATTACGCCTATGGAGAGTCCCCATAAACCATAAAAACAAACCTGTGTGTGTGTGTGTGTGTGTGGGTGGTTTGTTGGTGTCGGTTCTCAATAAGCACTTCCATTCTTTCACGACTCATTTCTCTCGGGGGATGGTTTTAATATGTCGAATTGATCTTTGCCCTCTGCGCCGAGCACAACAGGAATAATACACTTTTATTCTGTTGTTTAAGTATAGAGAAGCATAACAAAATAAAGGTGTGTTTATGTGACTTATGGCAAGGAACAAAATTAGCAAATGTTTGTTTGCCAAGATGTGACAAACATGTGCAACATGGATCTGAAAGTGCCCCAGTGTCTATGAGATCATAAACAGCTACAGAACATTGTAATTTTAACTGTTAATAAAAATGTATGTATTTAATAATGACCCCTGATATGCAAGCATTATAGCTTATAAAATAATAATCTAAGCATAATAAAATAATAATCATAATAGTAATTAGTAATTGATGACAGGGCACAAGGTCGGGGTCATGGCATAAATCATGCCAAACTGTTTCAGCTTAGAAACAAATCCAGCTGTCTGTGATATGGTGTGAGAGAGGCTGTGACTAACATCGAGTGTCAGACTGGCAATGATACATTTAAGGGAGGTGTTTACTTCTAAGGAGCCATTGATTGTTTAGTCACAATCAATGTGGCTCAGCTATTTTGGGGATTCACGTCATTATTCTGTCTTCTCCATCCCATCAAGTGATTTGTTGGACCTTTGCTCTTCATGCGTGTACTTTTCAGAACGAGCGTAGCAAGCCGAAAAGACATCGATCTCCCCTCTGCAGAACCGGCTACACAACAGAATTGTCGTTCAGAAGCGAGTAACTGCAGTAATGAGCATTAAAAGCTTAAACTGTAAGATTTTACACCGTACTAAGATCAGTCCTGTTTGCAGAACATTTGGGAATGTCAGAGAGGAACAAACAAACAAACCACAATATTGGCCTCAAACAAGATGGACATCAAGATGAATTATACTCAATATAAATGTTTTTCTAATGGAAATTTCTAAGGAAAAAAAAAAAAAAATATACTAAGAAGTTATACTTTAAGAAGTTTGAGACCAGCTCTGTAGTAATAATGAATCATTAGAAATCTACATGCTATGTGTTACTCAGTAGTTTTTTATTTAATTTTATTTTTTTTGCAAAAAGTCAAGTGTATCAGTAAATCTTGAGGGAGGTTGTGAATCACATTCCTCCAACCTCAGCCTCTCTCTGAGCCGCAGGATCTCTGCTGGATCTCCACTCGAAATGAAGGCTTTGGTATTGTGCAGTCTCATCTCAAGGTCTTATGTGAGGAGTCATAGTGTCTCTAAAACATATATTCTCACCCATTTATCAGCTTAGCTAATAATCTAACAAACCAGCAATCTACAGAATCAGCAAAATGCACATAGAATGTAAATGTGTTGGTCATTAAAAGCCATTAAACCTGCATCG
The DNA here is from genome assembly GCA_018155175.1 of Sinocyclocheilus anophthalmus. NCBI lineage: Eukaryota > Metazoa > Chordata > Actinopteri > Cypriniformes > Cyprinidae > Sinocyclocheilus > Sinocyclocheilus anophthalmus. Next base: position 81,640 of record JADLZN010005460.1, on the reverse strand, counting down.
GAGCTGCTGTAAGCGAGTTTTGTGCTACTAACAGCACCAAACGGAACTGCAAAAATAATAGGCTCCAAACAGTTAAGTGTGAACACTTCCCCAAAGTCTTACATTATTTAGACAAACAGGTATTTCTTATGCCGCTGGTTGAGGTTGGCAGAGGGCTGTGGTCAGTTTTTCTTGCTATTTCATACAGCAGTACAACACATCCATATCATGACCCACGTGAACAGAAATGCCCTATCAAGTAGTCAGACGCTCGCATGCATGTTCACAGTACTTCTTTATGGAGGGACATAACAGAAATTTAAATAATAACTATAAATTAGCTATACGATATATCAAAATAAAATCTAAATATATAGACCTAGTGATACATTTTAATGTAAACAAGTAATAGTGGGGTTCATTTTTAAATGTCTTTATATTCTAATCTACATGTGTAGAGTAGTAGTAGTAGTAGTAGTAAGAATAATAATAATAAATTCAAGCCTAAATAAAAATCACCCCAGCCGACAATGTAAAAAATAAAAAAAAAATATCAACCGGGTGGGTTTATTTTGGGGGGACCCCAACACTATCCCAAATGAATAGGAATCTGGCAATGTTTTTTTGTGTTCGCACATTGTAGCCATTTTTTTATGGTTACGTTTTATTATTATTATTATTATTATTCAGGGTTCTCACTCTCTAGAGCTGGAATAGTCATATAAATATGAAGTTGTATTTAGTGTAAACTTGACTTATTGAGAACTGTTATGCTAATCAAGGATCATTCATTTATTCAAAAACATCTTTTTTTTCAAACTATAGTAGTTATATTTTGCAACCTACTGTAAGCTCATTGTGCCTCTACCTACATTTGTACAAAATGTGAAATGAAACATGACTCGCAATAAAAGAGCACAAATACTTATATAAGCAGCTAACATGGCTAGAATGATTCAGCAAACATATTTTTTAATCCTACGTTTGCTGATAGGTTTAGTGTAGATGGTGCGTTATTTTCAAATGTGATAGATAACCTTATAGCATCATTCGCGGATTTAATTTCCAAACTGCCGCAAGACGGGCAACAACCAACGTGAATAAAACATTTTAAGATTCACATTTCGTCATACTACACTATGGAAGCCCGTTTCCGGCACTGGAAAAAAAAAAATGAATTGCGACTTTTTATCTCACAATTGTGCCTTTATAACACAATTGCAAGTTATAAAGTCAGAATTGCGAGATATAAGTTTATATCTCGCAATTCTGACTTCCTTTTTTTCTCACAATTGCGAGTTCATATCTCGTGATTATCGTGATATAAACTTGCAATTGCAAGAAAAAAAGTCAGAATGGTGAGATATAAACTCGCAATTATTATTTTTTTTGAGAAAAAAAGTCAGACCTGCGATGGAAACAGTGTTGAGATCTCACTCTTGACTTCTTATAAACTCGCAATTTTGACTTTATTAAATCGCAATGCGAGTTTAATATCACGATAAGCACGAAGATGATCGGTGTAAAAAAGTCAGCCTTGCGAGTTTATATCGCACAATTCTGAGAAAAAAATTCTGAATTGTGAGATAAAAAGTTGCAATTACCTTGTTTTATTTGTTATTTAGTGGCAGAAACGGGCTTCCATACTACACTGTGAAAGTTATATCTAATGAAAAAAATAGAGCTACTGACAACTACTAGCGATAGTACACTTTTAGCAGCAGCAAAATAAGATGGTTTATGGGTCAGAATTGGATTAGGACTCTCCTTGTGGATTCTCTTGCCTAAAAATCCTTCCCTCACAACTCACCTACCTCGTGCAGCGACCAAAGAGACCACCTCCATTTTAGCTTAGCATTCTTTATAGCTAATTTACCTGTAGTGAGTGATTAGAGACATGCAATTGATAGCAGAATTAGCATGCTAATCCTGGGACTGTATTGACGGAGGATGAGTTGGTTGTGGCACTATAACCGTTTCAATCACTGCAGCGAGAAACACTAGCAAAAGGTGGCGTCTCGCTTCTCTCCTTTCTGGTTTGTCACACCAATAATTAAACCGTCCGTCAAGCACCAAGAGTCCTTTCAGTTGCTGGTGGGGTTTTTTAGCCACTGAATAGTAAGTTTAAGCGTCATTTTCAGGGTATGACCCTCTCCGCTGAAGACTCACTCGGTGTCGTATCTGATTATTGTGGCCAGACTTGTGAAGAAATAAAAACGCAGTAGCCTACAATGCTGCCCTCTATGGAAGCAATTTCTGCCACTGAATTAAAAAAAAAAAGGTAATTGCGACTTTTATCTCACGGTTCTGAATTTGTCTCAGAACAGCATTATATAAACTCAACGTTGCGAGTTATAAAGTCATAATTGCGGGATATATTTTTTAAATAACATTTTTACTCACAATTGGGAGTTTACATCTCACAATTTTGACTTTTTTTTTCAGAATTGTGAGCTATAAAATCGCAATTGCGAATTATAAAGTCAGAATTGCGAGATATAAACTTGCAATTCTGAGAGAAAAGTCACAATTGCGAGTTTACATCTAGCAGTTCTAACTTAATTTTTTTAGAATTGCGATTTTATGTCTCACAATTCTGACTGTATAATGCACAATTGCAACTTTCCATCAAAAAACGAGTTTATCATGCAGAGATTCTGAGAAAAAAAAGTCAGAATTGTAAAATAAAAAGTCACAATTACCTTTTTTTATTATTTTTATTCAGTGGCAGAAACAAGCTTCCACAGCCATCCACTGCAAAACACCAACCTCTTTTATTCATCTAGCAAAGCTTCGGGAGTCAGTCAATGACACTGACACATATCATTGATGCTCTGAAAAGAGCATAGTAAAAACAATACAAAAAAGACACACCACAAACAAAAGAAAAAAAAATCAGGTGTTGAAAATTAATCAAAACAGACACGTACACATGGGATGGATGCCCAGAACAAAGCAGAACGCTTTAGTGAGGGATTGGACAAAATAAAAGTCCAGCGGTGCCCTTGGTGAGGGTGGAGATTAGCACCACATCCCCACTGTGAAATCATCAGCCAAAGTTGTGTTGGACTGGCCTTGGGCAGGAAGAGAGGCCCCTATTTCTGCTAAAGCAGAACCAGAGGGGGGCAGTAGGGGAGTTAATTGGCATCGGCTGATGCCCTGATTAACATACCTGGCTCTGGGGTGGCGGCCAGGGTGGGCAGGATTATGCTGACAGGCACCACACTGGCGCTAAAGGCATGTCAGGGCAGGTGTCGGAAACGGTAAGGGCTGGGAAGAGATTTCACTCAGCGTGGAAGAGACTTCGGCGAGGACCCCATAAAGGGGCGGGGGAATGACACACCGGCTGACACCCATTTCAAGTTCTCTGTGTTCTCCATGCTCCCATCGAAATATAACATTTCATTAATCTTACATTAAGAAGTAAAATGTTAGGGTTATGATGTATGTTTATGAATGTATGTAACCATACCATACCATGGCAATACAATAGATAGATAGATAGACAGTCTTCGCCAGTATCCTTTACCACTAGGCATTACTCATTTGTCAGCATGACGTTTTTAATCATTTGAGATATAATAAAATGTATTATGATCACTTATTCTTTTACCACAGGGGTATCCGTCACCCCCAAATAAAATTAGTGGCCAACCAGTATGAGTTACTCAGTTACTAATTCTTAAACTAGGTCTATTATCCCCAATCCTTAATTTGTGCCCACGAAGGACCAAAAGTACAAGTTTTATCATTGCTGCCTCTAAAAAGTTCTACTTCATTTCAATCACTTCACAATAAGTTTAGAATGTATTGTTCATTAAATCTTATACAGCATATCATTTATCATTTGGATATATTTTAGAGTAATTCTGGTGGTATCACTCAGTTTCAGCGTGCTTTGTAATAAATCACACATTATAACTGAGAACAACATTAATAACCCATTATGAAAGACATATTTTTGAGTACACATATTTTTGTGCATTTAAAGCATTATGTTTTGATTTCAATAAAATAAACATTTAGGCATAAATGAATTGTGTTTTGCCAAGTAACCAATTAAAATATTTGAGGACATGAATATTGTCTTATAATCTGATTAAAACACACACACACACACACAAATAAATGTTTTTAGCAGTTGCACTGTAGTATTGAGTAAGTCACACATAACAGAAAAAAAACAGTTTCCTGGCAGTTACCCACATGAAAAAGTACTACAGTATTACCATTTGATAGCGTCAATGTACCATGGTACCACCACAATACTTAACCAGCTCAATAGGCCGGCTGCTAGAATGATTGGAGGAAAATCTCCTCTGTTCTTTGCAAAATTTTAATCTAAATGTGCCCTAAAATGAAGCACTTTTGGTAGAGATACTACCTTCCCCATTATGAAGTCCTAATTGCAGGTTGGCTACATATGAGCAGTGCGATTAGGCAGTGGATCTGATAACAGCTCCGGCACCTTCATGCCTCTCTGCGCATAGCACTTAAAACTCTCCTTAAGTGGCCAGACCTTCGGCTCTCCTGCCACTCAGGTTTAAACAATTAATCATCTTTAATTACACCATTTCAGGAGGAAAATTAGTATGAGAGTAATAGGAGTAACAGTCAGGAAAGGAGACTCATTATTTCCTTATTTGTACAAAAAACAAAAGTGTATAAAGGAAAAAAAAGCACAGAGTGCCTTTTTTGCTCATTGATAATAATGCTTGGATAGAGTTTCTTTTGGATGCCGTCTCGCATCTTCAAAGCTCTTTCCGTGTGCTAACACAAGTGACCCACAGGTTTATAAATGCCTCTGAGCCAGAGCTATCATCCCAGAACAAAGCCGAGCCGGAGAAGTGCTGCGCTTGGCAGAAGGGATGTCAAAAGTCAGGTTTTAGAATACTTCCTCCTGTCCACCGCAGGTGTTTTTTGTGGAGAAGGATAATGCAGCTCATTTTTGTAGGCTTTCTCAGCCTCATTTAAATAAATCAGAATCAGCTCCAGCACTCTTTAAAACTTGACCTATACGATTTCTCTCCTTCAGCATATGCGGATTTTACACATTAACATATTCATGAATTTAACTTGCAATTATCTTGTGGGTAAGGTCCTCATAGTGCAATTAATCTTAAGTACTAGCTTTTGGGATTAAAAGGTGGTGGAGTAAAATAGGTGAGAGAATAAATTATAACCAAATCTCTTCATCAAGTCAACTGCAAAACATTCTTCATTCTTGACGGAATCAGCGTTTTTGAACAAATCGTTTGAGAGAATGATTCTATTATATATACAGTTTTGTTGCTGAATGAGTGAGCTTTTTTTTTTAAAGAATTGGTTGACTGAATAATTCAATGACTCATAAAGACAGTTTGTATGTCACAAATCGCATACTGAGTAGGCACAGCAACTGATAAAGAATGATCCTTACGACAGTTAAAAAAAAGTGTTATATAAAGTATTAATGTGTATAATGTGGGCTTTGCATGTGACTGAAAGTGAAAGTGAGTGATGTGATGGCCAATTATGGTAATGCATACTCTGAATTTGTGCTTTGCATTTAACCCATACAAGTGCACACACACAGCAGTGAGTAGAGAACACACACCCGGAGCAGTGGGCAGTCATTTGCTGCAGCACCCGTAGAGCAATTGTAGGTTGGGTGACTTTCACAAGGGCACCTCAGCCATGGGTTTGAAGGTGGAAGAGAGTTCAACCCACGACCTTCGGGTTACAAGTCTGACTCTCTTAACAATTAGGCAACAACTGCCCCCTAAACTGCCCCATTCACAATAATCATGCTGGGAGAGTAAACTGGACGCTCAAGGAATCTCGCTGGAAGTAGTAGGTTTTTCGTTGACTTTGACTTTCGTTTTATGAATTTGGACATGCTACTTTCACATACTCTTTTTCGTCTACGACATAGTTGGGAAGTTCGGATGCAGCCATTTTTAAATCAATCAGCTTCATTGAATGAATCATTTCAATGACTCACTCAAAAAGACATTCAGTCCCTGTCAGTGGTCGAATTGTAAACAAATTCAGGGGGGATGGTGTCGTCAATTTCTTTGGTGGGGCGGGGTCCTGTAGCTAATTTTAGCAAAATGATTACACAAATTTTGTCTCATTTTTAAACAGATTTTTATTTCATGAAAAATTAGCTTTATTAAATGAATTATTATTTATAAGCTGTTTTCCTTCTGGGGCCTGAAATGGAGGAACTTTGGTCAATATTGATAAATTATATTTTGCTGAATCTGTTTTTGTGCTGGCACCTTAAAAAACTGACAATAAAACCGCCAGTAGGTGGCAGCAAGTCCCCGTTTTAATAAATTATCTATTGAATCATTCCAAATCAAATGATTCATTCAAAACGGCTGATTCAATTTGAAACTAAACAAGTGAGTCCATCAGAATGGACCGTTCAATCACTGGCTCACTCGATTCGTTCAAAAACAGATTAATTCAAGGAATGAAGCACCGTGTTGCTCTGCACTGTTGTGTAAAATTAATAGGAAATTTGTGCTTGCGCACACATGCTGATATTCAGGAAAGTACGTTTGACATAATACAAAATATTAATAATATAAAGGGGATGGAACGTGGGGATGGTGGTTTAACAGATGCGATGCTTTTGGTATTTTTTTTTCAACCAGGGGGATCCCCCCGCACCCCCCCTCAATTCGAGCTTTGGACCCTTTCCCAAATCGCATCTTAAACCCTTGTGGTATTGCTCTGAGTCCACACTTTCGTGATGCAATGGCGCTTTGACTGTTGGGTAAGTCTGCTGCGGAGCTCACCTCAGTGTGGGCTCGGCAGAAGTATACCTCGAGGGCGCATAGCAGCCGCAAAGGGGCTGCTCGCAAACACCTATCTGAAAGTTAAAATGACAAATGTCATACCCTACAGTCTCGTGGACTTATCAGACATCTGCACACGGAGGACTTTGTAAGTCTGCAAGTCTGTAATGGCACATAGAGTGTGCCATTTGGTACTTGTAGCCACCTACTGGTGTAACCATTTAACCTGCACAAAAGACTCATAACCACCACTAATTCACAGATTGAATTGGAATCACAGATTGTATGGAACACGGTTATACAGGTCAGTGAGACAAAAAGTGAAAAGTCCAAGTGCTGTTGGACTGTTACATCAGCATTCTCGGAAAGTTGCGCGACCAGCTTTGAGGACAGGAACTAACTGTTCTATAGGCCCCGCAAACAATATAATGCAAGAGGCTTTTGAATCAGCTTTCTGTTTAAATATAGCCAGTGCCTCCTACCCTACTTGAATTATTTGATTTCAAGAGGGGCACTAGGCTTCGTTTGCATGCTCTCTGTATAATTGAGCCACATGAGTATAGATTTTTAGAACAGTGTTGAGTTACAGATCTACGTGTATGCTACATAGCATATTTTTGACGAATTTAGTATTTTCTGTGATTTCTACTCCCAAAACTACTCCCATGCCAGTAGGGACACACTATTGCAATTTGAAATACTATACATATCTTTGTGTAAAAAAATAAAATAAAATGACTTGTCAAACATGAAAGGGATCATAAGGACCCATGGAAAAAAAAATATATATATTTCAGCAGTTCCCTGTAGAAATTAAGAGGTGGATATGCTCATACGTGACCGCAGAAGTTCCCACCGGACTCCATAAACAAACCCACCTGCTCAGTTCATTATACATTCATGCCAAAAGTCAAAGTATCTCATATCAGAAGGAAAAAAAAAATAACTAGGGATTTTAAAGAGAAACAGCCGGGCGACTTTGTGTCTTGGGCCGTGGAGTTTTCTGGAATCAAATTACAGTTCCGCGTCCGGCACCGCAGGGAACGTCCGCTGCTGGATGCATCACGCACCACTCCCCAGGCAGATCTACGGGCAGTGGACACAGCTGAGGAAAATGAAAAATTATTTCTGCGAAAGGTTAGCTGCCATCATCCTCTCGGCCCATCTCTGCTGGCGCCTGTCACTCTCCATACACCGGCTAACCTGATTCACAGCAAATAAAGATAGAACATATTCTGTCTGCTTTGGACAGACTGTACTAGAGGTAAAATCTAGAGGTAGATCGAGGCAGGCAAACTATATTGTTTTAAAATGTTATTTATATAGTCCATGCCTTTCCTGCACCCTCATAAAATGTACAACATTACAACATAAACTGCCTTTTATTTCTGTTACTAATTAAAGAGAAATACTTGATTTTTATATTAAGCCTCTTCCGATAAGCATGTTAAGTGGGAAAAATTGAACAAATCAAATTATCTTTAATAATTAGATTATTATTTTATAAAATATATTAATTATTTATTTTAAAAAAATAAAATAAATGACTTAGACAACCTCGTGTTGTTTGAAACCTGTATTACTTTCTATCCTTCTTTCGCATCAAACACAATTAAAATCCTTCCTGAGACACAAATCACATATTCTGTTATTATTTCCTATAGTGTTACGAAAGATGTTATTTTATATTCCTTAGAAAACAAATCACACAGTTTATTTTTTTTTTCATTTTTGTGTACCTATTCCATTCAATCAGTAAATACACAAACCATAATACACCACTCTGCCCTGTCCGCCATTAATGAGTCATTAGACTGAAGTTCATACTGACTTTTACTGAGTTGAAACCCTGAAAGTATAGGAAAATGGGAAACGGTTTGATGAAACCGTTCTCAGTCCCAACTCGATGACCTTATGAACACTCTAATGGCTATTCTGACCTCACCACATTGACATAGCATATTTAAACTGCCAGGATTTCACACGTATTTTTTTTTTGTTAAGGGGGGTTTTTTTAAGTTAACTATCTATGTATTTATTTGTTTTTTTTGTGTTTATATTCCCCCACCTTTCTCAAGGGTATGATTCATACATGGACATGTGCTAAATATGGTTCCTATGTGAGCACTGCACATTTAGCATTCAAATTATATGTAAATCAGCTAAAATCAACACAGTTTATCACGTATTTAAGCTTGACCTATGGTTACAATACGATCATCAGGGCATAAGTAGTATTGACATTATGACGGGTACATTAAGAGTTTTTATGGTTTTTGTCTCCTTCTTGTTGCAACTGGATCAGAAAGAGCGACAGTGCAAAACACGGTCCATTTGACATTTTGAACATAGTGAGTGTTAGTCCACCCATGAAAATTTCATTTTTTTTTTTCATTTTTTTGGGAGAAATAATCTTTTCCTAATTCAAGATTCAAGTTAGACCAAAACCTGTCATTGCGGCAGAAGCATTAAATGGGATGTTGGCGCTGGACTGATTCCAAGAAACGGGACTTTATTTGTTTGCTGTCTCTCATTTCTCATCCCTAATGTATTAAATGATGGCCATTTGCTAAATGGTGTGTTGAAAGATACCACCAGGCCATGAAGAGCAGAAAAAAACAAAACACAGCTATAGAGGTTCCTGGTTTCATGGAATGATTTCTAATCTCACCAACTCCATCCTCTGCGTAAAGGTCAGTGGTTTTCAGAAATAAGTGTTGTGACCTTTTTTAATCATGAGAAGAAAAGCAAAAGCGTTGCACTTTAACAGTTGTAAATTTGAAAGAGGAACCATGAGAGTTTAGGCCTTGAAATCATAACTTTCCATTGTTTTGATGGTTCTTAAAAGGTTATGTTTTGTGGAATACTATTTTTGTCTTTTGGGTTTGAAATCAACATCACGTCAGTGTCACTGGATTTAACAGATTATTTTTTTTTTTTTTTCGCAAAAACTAATTATTTAATAAAAGTTAGCTTTGTAATATTGCTTGTAATGGTAACTGTTACTTGTAATATTAAAATCCAGTTTCAAATCTAAAATATAATTTGATCATTTAGCATTCAGTCATCATTCAGATTCGCAAAATAATATTCTGGCTGCACTACAATTACTGTGAAAAGAAAGCTGTTATAAATCTATACAGTAATAACAGCCTTCTGCATCTAAATATTATTTATTTTTTTGGCTACTTACTTTTAATGGCTTTTCTGTCAAGAGCAGGGCCACACATCTCGGGAACAGAACAAGCACTCTTCACAGGGCTACTTAATGAGCAGATATTAAAACGACAGAGTAAGGATTATAATCACATGCTTGCCAATCTATCAGCGGAGGAGCGTTAAAGATGTTTCTGGGTTGAGAGGACAGTTCGATTCTGCACAGGTATCTAACTCTTGAAATCTAAACGAAATCTAATGCTCAGAATCTAGAGGGGGGAAACGGCAAGATGAACAGAGGCCAGCCACTTACACCAAAATCTGAAATGTATTGTTATACCCACTAGCGGCAACAAATCGAATTGAAAAAAAAGAAAAAAAAAGACAGGTTTCCGAACAGGTTGCCCAAATATTTATTTGTCAAACAGCCGCCAGTTCCATGCCAAAGGAAAGTAAATAAGGTTCATATCGATTTCAGGTTTTTGTCAACATGAGAACTTCACCTTTAAAAGATTCCTTGAGATTCATTAAATCTAAGACAAAATGGCACTGATCTACGGAAGTTCTAAGCGGCCATGCATTATTATTTTTTTCCTTCTTGTTTTCTCGTTATAACGACTTATTTTCTCGTGATCTCGACATAACGAGAGTTTTCTCGTTATAACGACTTAATTTAATCGTTATCTCGACATAATGGGAGTTGTTTTCTCGTTATAACGCTTATTTTCTCTTTATAATCGACATAACAAATAATTTGTTGTTCGCGTTTATAACGCCTTCATTTTCCTCGTTATATCGACATAACGAGCGTGGTTTTCTCGTGTATCACGACTTCATTTTCTCATTATATCTACATACGATATTTGTTTTCGCTCGTTACTAAACGACTTAATTTTCCGGTTGGTTATATCGACATAACGGGAGGTTTGTTCTCGTTATAGCCGCCTTAATTTTTCCTCGTCTAAATCGACATACCGAGAGTTGTTGTGTCCTCGGTAAAACGAGCTCAAAATTTTCCTCGTTCTTAATCGACATAAACGAGAGTTGTTTTCTCGTTATCAAACGACTTAATTTTCCCTCGTTATATTCGACATACCGAGAGTTGTTTTTCACCCATCGTTTAACACGTAATTTATCTCGTAATCGACATAACGAGGGTTGTTTTCTTGTTATAACGACTTAATTTTCTGATGATCTCGACATGAGTTGTTTTCTTGTTATAACGACTTATTTTTTCGTTATATCGACATAACGAGAGTTGTGTTCTCGTTATAACGACTTAATTTTCTCGTTATATCGACATAACGAGAGTTGTTTTCTTGTTATAACGACTTAATTTTCTCGTTATCTCGACATAACGAAAGTTGTTTTCTCGTTATAACGACTTAATTTTCTCGTTATATCGACATAACGAGCGTTGTTTTCTCGTTATAACGACTTAATTTTCTCGTTATCTCGACATAACGAGAGTTGTTTTTTCGTTATAACGACTTATTTTCTCGTTTTATTGACATAACGAGAGTTGTTTTCTTGTTTTAACGACTTAATTTTCTCGTTATATCTACAAAGTTTTTTTTTTTTTTTTTTTTTTATAATGATTGCTTTATCTACTGTTTATTAGTACAAAACTCAACTTTGACTCGCATCTGATGGACAGATAAACCATGCGCTCTTACTGTAGCCTATGTCTTGGATATTTCAGCAAATTTTGCTTCGTCCTAGTAATAACGTCTACAATACAAAAAAAAGGCTGATCAATCACGGTTGATATTTCCATAGACAGTACGCTAAACATGTGTTTGTGTAATTAGCATGTTTTAAATCGGTCAAGCCAACACCGCAAACCCAGAGCGGAGCTCCTTCAGGATGCAGAACTATTCTAAAATCTTTTAGAGCTGCTTGGATTTAACTCACTTTCAATTTTCCTTTTATTTGAAAGAACATTATATATAATTTGTAATTTTTAGTAGTCATTAAATACTGTGACTGATATCATGTGCGTTACAATTCTGTTGAAAAGAGCGGTCATGTGTATGCATGTGTGTGTCGTTTGTGTGTGTGTGTGTGTGTGGTGTGTGTTTCCACAAAGAAATGTAAAAACCAAAAGATTACACCACTGTAGAACCTCACTGAATTAAATTAGCCATACACTTTACATATAAATCACATTTCTTATTAATATACATTTAATGATTAACAATAAAGATTCATAATAAGGAAAAGAGGCACATTACAAATAGCCTACGTCGTTGAAGTCTGTCCTACTGTAGATAAACAGAACATCCCTGCTTATTAACTAACAATCATGTAGGCCTACTTCAAAGATGCACAAATAAAATTATAGGTGCAAACAGAATACAGTGACGTCAACCTTGGTTTTAATAAGCAGTTATTATTTTATTACACAGAACCCGTTGGTGAAACTCATGCATCTAGCAAGAAGTTAATACACAAAATAGTCATATTGATTCAAGCATTTAACATTTATGAATGAATTAAATGTCAGTAGCCTAATGAACAATACTGTACAAATTATAGCGATCACGAGGTCGTTCATATTCTATCCCAAACGTGTACAGTAAAGTGGACATACAGCATATCCTACAACACCCCATCAGTTATATTCAGGTCAATATGGCCACCTGTTGGCGCAGTTTTGTAACTGAGAGAACAACTTTTTTTATGTCGATATAACAAGAAAATTAAGTCATTATAACGAGAAAAAACTCTCGTTATGTCTATATAACGAGAAAATTAAGTCGTTATACCAAGAAAACAACTCTCGTTATGTCGATATAACGAGAAAATTAAGTCGTTATAACGAGAAAACAACTCTCGTTATGTCGATATAACGAGAAAATTAAGTCGTTATAACGAGAAAACAACTCTCGTTATGTCGATATAACGAGAAAATGAAGACGTTATAACGAGAAAACAAAAGGGAAAAAATAAATTGCATGGGCGCGTAGAACTCCGGTACTGATCTGATGTTTGAACTAATATAATGGACCATTTACATTTAGTCATTTAACATACACTTTTATCCAAAGCGACTTACAGATGAGGACAATGGAAGCAATCAAAATCAACAAAAGAGCAATGATATGCAAGTGCTATAACAAGTCTCAGTTAGCTTAGCTCAACTTAGCTTAATTTAGCTTTGTATACATGTGATTTAACAAAGTAGCGACAACATTTTCGTATAGTGACGCACATCTGAGTGACATATTTTCGAAAAAGGAAAAATGTTGGATGGGACGGGGTTCTATCTATTGATCAGATGAATGCAAGTGTGAATTAGAGTTTGCAGTCAATCGTAAGCAAGGGGAGGGGTTTAGGTGCGCTAAACAATTTGAAGAAGTTTAACATGTCATGAGAAGTCTATCATTTCATTGGAAGATATTAAAAAAAAAATTTTTAATTAAACAGGCATTGATGAATTGTTCACAATAAGTTTAATTGCATTTAGAAAATAGATACTTTTGTAAATTCCGGGTACATTTGTTAAATTTAATTTCATGTCGATCACTGTAATGTAAACAGTATTTTAACATATTTTACCCAACCCCCAAATTCATGAGATCAGTCCTTTGTCTTATATATACAGTGGGTACGGAAGGTATTCAGACCCCTTTAAATTTTTCTCTCTTTGTTATATTGCCGCCATTTGCTAAAATAATTTAAGTTAAAAAAATTTCCTCATTAATGTACACACAACACACCATATTGACAGAAAAACACAGAAATTGTTGACATTTTTGCAGATTTTATTAAAAAAGAAAAACTGAAATGGTCCTAAGTATTCAGACCCTTTTTTCAGTATTTAGTAGAAGCACCCTTTTGATCTAATACAGCCATGAGTCTTTTTGGGAAAGATGCAACAAGTTTTTCACACCTGGATTTGGGGATCCTCTGCCATTCCTCCTTGCAAATCCTCTCCAGTTCTCTCAGGTTGGATGGTAAACGTTGGTGGACAGCCTTTTTAGGTCTCTCCAGAGATGCTCAATTGGGTTTAAGTTAGGGCTCTGGCTGGGCCATTCAAGAAAAGTCACAGAGTTTTTGTGAAGCCACTCCTTCGTTATTTTAGACTTCGGGGGCTCATTGTCTTGTTGGAAGGTAAACCTACGGCCCAGTCTGAGGTCCCTGAGCACTCTGGAGAAGGTTTTCTTCCAGGATATCCCTGTACTTGGCCACACTTTTCATCTTTCCCTCGATTGCAACCAGTCCTCCTGTCCCTGCAGCTGAAAAACCCCCACAGCATGATGCTGCCACCAATATGCTTCACTGTTGGGACTGTATTGGGCAGGTGATGAGCAGTGTCTGGTTTTCTCCACACATATCGCTTAGAATTAATGCCAAAAAGTTCTATCTTGGCCTCATCCGACCAGAGAATCTTATTTCTCACAATCTTGGAGTCCTTCAGGTGTTTTTTTGCGGGCTTTCGTGTGTCTTGCACTGAGGAGAGGCTTCCGTCGGGCACTCTGCCATAAAGCCCCGACTGGTGGAGGGCTGCAGTGATTGTTGACTTTCTACAACTTTCTCCCATATCCCCACTGCATCTCTGGAGCTCAGCCACAGTGAGCTTTGGGTTCTTCTTTACCTCTCTCACCAAGGTTTTTCTCCCCCGATAGCTCAGTTTGGCCGACGGCCAGCTCTAGGAAGGGTTCTGATAGTCCCAAACTTCTTCCATTTAAGGATTATGGAGGCCAAAGTGCTCTTAGGAACCTTAAGTGCAGAATACATTTTTTGTAACCTTGGCCAGATCTGTGCCTTAACACAATTCTGTCTCTGAGCTCTTCAGGCAGTTCCTTTGACGTCATGATTCTCATTTGCTCTGACATGCTCTTTGAGCTGTAAGGTCTTATATAGACAGATGTGTGTTTTTCCTAATCAAGTCCAATCAGTATAATAAAACACAGCTGGACTAAAATGAAGGTGTAGAACCATCTAAAGGGTGATCAGAAGAAATGGACAGCGCCTGAGTTAAATATATGAGTGTCACAGCAAAGGGTCTGAATACTTATGACCATGTGATATTTCAGTTTTTTTTCTTTTTTAATAAATCTGCAAAAAATGTCAATAATTCTGTGTTTTTCTTTCAATATGGGGTGATGTGTGTACATTTATGAGGAAAAAAAAATTAACTTAAATTATTTTTAGCAAATGGCTGCAATATAATAAAGATTGAAAAATTTAAGGGGGTCTTAATACTTTCCGTACCCACTTTATATATATATATATAATCATATATATACTATTATATATCTATATATATATATATCTACTATATATATATATATATATATAACATATATATATATATATATATATATATTTTGTATATATATATATATACATATATACCATTTCCACACTTCCAATAATTATTATCATTTTTTTTTTTTTACAGGCCCTCATAGCTAAATTTATAGGGTAAAAAAGGGCCTCGTATTTGGGGTCCTAATCGGTAGTCAAACTAGTAGTAAATTCCTAATTAATATAATAAAGGCACATATTGGTTCATGTGGCATCACTATTTTTAGTCAAAAGTGTTCATTCGAGGATATAAGTCCGTCCAGAAGCCTTCGCTCAAATAAGCCGACTGAACCAGTCTCACTTATTTTCCGAACTCTCCTGAATTTTTTTTTTTTTTTTTTAATCTCACGTGATATTCCCCCTTCATTTCATTTCCTATCTCGCATCAATACCTGTCATCAGGCAGGACTTCTCTCATTTCGTTAAATTATCATTTTGTAGGCTGAGCCTCTTTAGACGCTTTGAAATCAGTGTGTCTCATCTTTTCTCTCTCTTCTAACATTATATTCCTTTTTTTTCTACCCTGATGTCGTTTGCTAGCTTTGTTCATTATATGAAGTTATCTATGGCTCCTTCCTCCGCTAAGTTGGTGGAACAGTCCAGTAAGTGGCAGTCACTATTGCGTCGCGGTTGGGGTGGGGTGTGGGGTTGGGGTGGTTGGAATGCAGGTGGGGGGGTGGGTGGGGGGCGGGCTTCCCCGGGGGGGGTTGTTATTTGGGGCGTGATTTATCGTCGGGCCCTCCTTCCTCCGCGCCAGAGTTTCGGCGGAAAAACAAAGACGGGGGAGAGGGCAATGTAATGAGAAATATCAATGTATTCTCATGTTCCTGCTCTCCCTGACAGCGCGCAATCCATCTCTCTGACACTCACCTAGTTAACATTTTTATCAGAGGGCCAGGACTCGTCATTTTTTACCCCCTTCCTCTAGACGAGAGTATAAGTCTTCTCTAATAGTTTAGATAAAGATGAAGAATCAGAAACATAGCTGCACTGCTCCTCGTGAGAATGATAAACAACGGAGCCAGCAGTCACTTTCATATTTTTACCCCCTTATAGCTCTTGTACCTCTGACTGTAAAAGGATGGTATACAGAGATCGCTGTCCCGAACTTAATCTTTGTTACAGAGCATACGTAGGGAATAGTCGTTTGTGTAGTGCCGATGGCACTCAGTGGATTGCCCTTCCGCTAAGTTTTATGTCTGAGAAGACTTTTCTGGTGACTAGTTGTGCACCAGTAAATGTGACCCTTCTGTAACTGAGTGCCCGTGATGGCAGTGTCCTATTAGAGTGTGCAAGTGAAGCAGTAATCAGAGTGTCCAGTCCGTTTCCTGGGGGGTCCATGTCCTGTCGGAGTTCATCTCCAACCCCTATTATTAACAAACCTAACCAGCAATCAGGTCCTTAGAGCATACTAAAACGTCAAATGCGAGAACATACTTCCAGACAGGTGGGTTGAAGCAAGTTGGAGCTAAACTATGCAGGACACTGGCCCTCCAGGACTGAGGTTGGGCACCAGTAGACAAATTATTTGTATCTGTACCCTGATTTGATTAACCCGTACATGACGGCTTATCCTGGCAGTTTGGAACAACTAACTATAATGAAAAGTCATTTTAAGATGTAACTCTGTCCCCAGTGCAACCCGAGGTCGAAAGTAGGGGCACAGTACCCCTCTTGTCCCCGACCGGGGCGACCACTGGTCCCCCCAACGCCCACCCTCCCCCAGCCTCTCCGGCTGTCCCCCCCCCACTCCCCACTCCCCGGGCACGGAACACCCCCCCCCGTCCCCTTCTGCTGTCCCCCACCCCCTATTCCCCCCCTCGCCCCCGACCCCCCAACCCCCCCCCCCCATACCACCCCGCGTCCCCACCCGTAAAACAGCATAAAAGAACTGGGTCCCGGTAGAATATAGCTCGCCTCGCGGACCTGAACGCGTGGGAGAGGGGAGTCCAGTCGAATCCCAAAAGGAAATCGAGCGTCGGCGCGCAAGCGGAGTTAGGAGGGAGGAAGGGATGGAGGAAAAAGGTAGTTGGCAAGGTAGAAACCACCCCTCCTCCCTCCCCTTCCCCCCTGAACTCTGTCCCACCCCGTCCCCGCACTGTGCTTCAAACAGCTCTCATTAACGAGGCAAATATTGCCCTCTAACTTAAATCAATTATTAATTTTATTACAATATTTTTTTTTATTAAAATTGATATAAAAAGGAAATTGTTATGTAAAATGTAAAGATAAAAAAATAAACATTTTGCTATTATATAATATATTTATATCATATCTCATCGATCTCAATTCTATATATCTATAATCTATATCTATTATATATATATTACATATATCTAGTGTTGGAAATATATCTAATATATATATATATATTATATATATATATATATATCCATAGATATATAGACATCCATACCACACCTGCATATTATATATATATATATATATTCAGTTTTTTAATCAGACTTAAAAACATGCTCCTTATAGAGAGGTATATCAAGTCACTGTAAATGAATTAAATTTTTTATGTATTTTTGAATTAATGAATAAATCCGCACCAACAAAATGAGCATCTTGTCATTGACCCTGGAGCTTACGAATAGTATGCTGGCATGCAAATAGCGGTGCACATTCGCGAATAAAAATCAGTCTTGCTCCATTTCTTAATCCCTGTTCTCTCAATAATATCCTTGTAAATATAAGAAAACAAAAGTAAATACATAAAAAAAGATAGCGAAAATGTATTTATTTTTTTACACCAGTGTTTATAAATTACTGGTGGTACTTGTGGTAATTGGTTCTATACTAAAATATATGTACTTTCTTGTGGGTTGTATTTGTAAGAGTCAGCCAAGGATGCTGAAGTTATTTTAGAAAAATGTAATAATCCCTTACATATAAGTAAAGGAAACAAGCGTGAAAAATTATATCCAGAGGAAGCAATTCAGAGACTGAATTTCTTCTGTGTAGCAAACAGACATTCATAATGCAGGATGAGTTTTATTCATAAGTAATCACACAGATGGCGACAGCCTTGTTTCCTCTGATCTGTCTTTCCCAGTGCCAGGTGTTGATCTAAGAGAATAGAGAACTGTGTCTGGCAGAACAGAGGATATTAGTAACAAATATCTGTCTGTCAAGTCTGACTTCCCTCTTGGTCGCTACACTGCAAACTTTCCTTTTAAAACCTCCCACCTTGGAAAATGACCTCTTTGGTATTTGTGCTTTCTGCTGCGGTCCTTCCCAGATAAATGAAACAAAGATACAGTCAATATTCATAATGCTTACATTTGACCTTTCATGTTTTGTTTTTTTTGCACCCTTTTCTATGAAAGGAAGTAACAAACAAAAACAAACCATTCTGAGAAATGCTTCTGACCGAGTATCTGTCATTTTGAGGAGTCGAGCGTCAGAGCAAAGCTCTATATATTGATTTTAGCATTTGCAGGTTTTTTTTCTTTACAGCTCTCTGACTTTGCCCTTTGTCTCATGTACTTTCCTCTTACTGTCTTTCTTCTTAAACATCTTTGAGTCTTCCATCTGTCCCAGTCTGCAGAGAACACAGAGACATTTTGTCTTTTATAATCGTTTGAGCATGTTTTGATGATGCAGTTAATTATGCTGGAAACT
This sequence comes from Sinocyclocheilus anophthalmus, assembly GCA_018155175.1. NCBI lineage: Eukaryota > Metazoa > Chordata > Actinopteri > Cypriniformes > Cyprinidae > Sinocyclocheilus > Sinocyclocheilus anophthalmus. The sequence goes on along the minus strand of JADLZN010005460.1, from coordinate 62,771 downwards.
GCAGCATTGACTGCAAAAAAAGGTCTGAAAGCTGCTTTTGAGTTTTTTTTTTTCATAAGTTTCACATTGTAAATCATGACTTAGTGTGGCAAACTAGTTACTTGGTCAGTATAATGCTTTGCATATGCGTTTTTTTATGCATGACTGTGTGCGTGTCGGCAGTTTTGCAAGTTAAGTGTGTCTGTGCATTAGCATGTGTTCATCATGTGACCCATGCACTCACCACTAGCATGTAATCTACATAGTAAGTTATCCACAGACATGTTCATGTAGTAATGCCTCATTCAAGAACGAATCATTCTTTTGAGTCGAATCCAGTTCACAAAACTGGTCTGAACAAATTGTTCAATGATCTGATTGCAGCAGTTAACAGCTTATTGGAGGGGAGGATTATTAAAGAATAAGTTAAATATTGGATTGCTCCTCACACAAAGCTAGTCGATGACTAAAGAAAACTTGGAATATAGAGCATGAGTCAAATTTACTTTTAGTGTACTGTGTCCTTTTGGAAACTTGAAAGCTTCAGTCTCTATTCATTTTGACTGCATTAAAAAGAGTGACCAGCAGAGCTCTTCAAGATTTCAAAGCAAGAATATGGATTCAGAATGATTTTGAAAGTGAGTAAATAACGATAGAAGTTTTAGTTATGGGTAAACTATCCCTTTAAGTGCTTTGAAATGAGAATAAACTGCTGACTACTGCCATGTGATTGACTGACAAGAAAATTAAAAGAGGAAAATATAAAGAAGGCAATAAAGAAATAAAGGGAAGAAAAATCACAACAACACAAGTGTGATAAGCAGCGCTAGTCTTTTCTTTGGCAAGGTGACACTGCAAAGGAAAGTGGAAATGCCATCAGGTACATCAGACAGAGCGGGAGCACAAGAGCTGTGCTGAAGACTGTATCTTTCACAGAGGAGCTGTCAGGCTCTTTATGACCATACTGTGCGAGTCTACTATAGCCTGTCACATTGTCTCGCTAAAGTGACAAATAAAACCGCACGCTGGAGTCCCATTGTTAACCGTGCTGGATAAACAACCCTAACTGTGATGGCTGAAGTTGTGCTGCTTGTGTTTGGGAAGAGGCCTGTGCAGAACTGCAGGAGTGGGAAGCTAAAATGACTTATTGTAAGAACTGAAGGGAAATGATCATCAACTTGCACATATATGTAAAAGCTAAAGTGTGCAGTTTCTGCAGAATTGCAAAAATAATAGCTATTTTCCTGAATACTCCCCACATCTTCCTTTGGTGGGATAAACAGATAGCTCAGTGTAGCTTGTATTGAATTTGTTCCACAGCAAATCAGCTGAAAAAAAAAAATCTTTCTATTAAGTTGTTCTTGTTGTCTGCATGCAAAAACAACAGCGACCAGTGTAGTCTGATTCAACGGTTCCAATGGTTCTGATGAGCAGTCTGATCAATACATTTGTGTGTGTGTGGGACTAGTCCAAGCAGATTAGTAGCACGGCTACTTTAAGTTAGTAAATCCCCAACCCCCAACACTAATTTCTTATGCAGACACATGAGAAATGAGAAATGCTGCAAGACAAGCTATTCATCCTAAGGAGATCATTCTACATACATATGAGCGAGGATGCGGATTAATGCTCTTTATCTTTATGCAGAAGCTGTTGCCATTTAGGGAAAACAAATGTAGTCATGTTGGTCTTACCATTTAACCATGTTGGTTAAATATATAGTACAGTAAAGTCAGAGAAGGAACCCTGGTTCTCTAAATACATCAAATAAATAAATGTTAAAATAGGGTTTATGGCATTTGTAGATATCAGTGTTTAGTATTTTCCTGTTAGCAATCAATTTATTTTATTTGATTTGTACGGTTTTGATTGTTTCCATTTTGAATACATATTATTATTTGTGATTTAAGTATTCACTTTCACAACAATAGCTGAAAGCTATCCACCTTATTTTTCTCGTAAGAGTTTGTACATTTTATGAGTCTGGCTTCCGGTGTCATTCACTTCCAGCTATTTTTAGCTGTACAAAACAGCTTGTTTTGCTGCTTGATATTGCAAACCGGTGTCTTACTATATTATTTCAATGTATTATCTTAATTATGAACACACTGGTGTCAGGTCAATTAATTTTTTTTTTCCATATTAGTTGAAAATATCAGTAGTACATTAGGCATCACATCTACAAATGAATTGTATTTTGTGTGTGAGAAATGTACAAAGGTGAATTTCTGGAAGAAAGAAAAATGTCCAGATCGTGTCCTGTTTAACTCAAAACTAAACTACAAACAAACAAAAACAAACAAACGAATGAATGAATGTAAACAAATACATATTATTAACCTAATAAGGCGTAATTTTCATAATTTTAGTAAAAGCTCTAACACTGTTTTTAAATTGAAATCAGCGTAAAGTAAATGATGTGCAACCAATATTACCATGATAACACGCATACTTTGCAATTTAAGATTATTAGTCTTATTATGTTCCTTTGAATTATGAAAATGAGATATTTCACATTACAGTAATGTAAAATATCGCTTAACTGTAATGAAAATAATCCGTCACAATAATAATAATAAAAAAAGACGTCTGCAAGATTTTGTTTTCTTGTAGCAAAACATAATATCTTCTTTCTTTTCATTTTGCATGAGATATGATCAGGATATGCTCTTGACTATATTCCCCCATAAATAACCAGAGAAAAAGCCAGATGAAGTGTCATGAACTAGATAATTAGCTCAATTTACTTATCATTTCACACACAGCACAAAAATAAAATCAAATAAAAAATCCTTTGTCTTGAAATGTGACATTACGACCCTTCATACGAGCATAAAGCCCACTCTCCTGCCACTTACAAATACTACAGCAAGAAACATGTCCAGGCAGGGACCTGCTTGAAAAACATTTCTTCCCTAATCTTCAGTAGCAGTGGGATGCTAAAATTCTGTCGCCTCTTAAATAGGCTTTATGAGAGAGTAAATGCGTCTAGTTTAGCTTATAAAACATTTAACAGTGTAAGGTAAGTGGATACAGCCCTCACTCATTATTTATAGGAAGACAAAAACAGAGGGGGGAAAAAAAATAATTTGCAGTGCAGGTCGCTGAACATACAACAATATATACAGCCAAAACTCCACAATAACCCTCATGACTACATGCAAATTAAAAACAAGCTAATTAATCATGCACCGGTCGAGCACTGTTGATGAGGCCCTTCATTTCTCTCCAAGCACTTTTGGGAATTAAAAAAGCAAGGCTTATAAATGGGTTGAGTGGAATATTCATATGAACCTGCTGATATTCATGCTAGCATTAGTAAGAACAATTACATTTAAAATGTCACAGTAAAAATAAATAAATAAAATAAATTAATAAATCAGGAAATAAAACACTCAAAAGGTTTATACTTTGATTGCATGATATATATGACTGCAATTTACTTTAATAAATCCAGATATTTTGACAGCCTATTTAGGGCACATTAAACACATCATGATTTATACAGGTAAACACAACATAAAGTAGATTTTCAAATAACAAACATTACTGTGTGCCAAATTATTATATTTAAATGAAATCTGATTTAATTTAATTCATATATTTTATTTTATTAGTGACCAAAATGAAACTAGATACATTGCTGTTTTTTGGACTTGCCTTTTCGTTTTTTTGTAGTTAAAAAAAAATATTTTTTTCTTTTTTTTTTTTTTTTTCTTTTTTTTTTTTTTATTTTGTTTTTTTTTTTAAACTATTCATCAAAATATCTTCTTTTGCATCTCACAGAAAACAGAAACCCATACCTGTTTGGAATTACATAATGTCTATTTTGGGGTGAGCTGTTCCATTTAAGGCCTCTAAACAATTCAATATAGTTAATTGCACTGTCAGAATGTATGATATAATATGTAGTACGTGAACTGGAACATGTAGGACACTTGAACCTCACCTCATCATAGATGCTGTCGTTCTTCTCAAAGTCTCCAGCCTTCCTTGGAAGCACGTGAACATGGACATGCTGTAATTACGAGAGGAACAGAGAAACGGTTAATTGAAAAAAGTTCATTCAGCAAAGCTGAGGTCACTGTCAGAGAAAGTAAGGACAGGTACGCTCTACCACTTCAAAGTCTTCTGGTGGCTTTTCAGTGTTAACTTCTCTTAAATCATGCAAGAGTTACTGTAAATTCCACCAATTGTGCATCTGTAAACCTCTAAGACTACTTCTTTTTAGGCTCTTAAAACTTAAATTGACTTTGTCAGATGTCCTCAACGAATTCCCTTCTGCAATATGCTGTCACAAACTTGGCCATCTGCACAGTTAGTTTGTAAAATTGTGCTTTCCTTGATCATAATTTGAGTCCCAGTAGAACACGGTCTGTTTTAATGAACAAAACATTTGGTTTTGTGTATTCAGTACCTACTTGTCAGCCTACTCTGCAGTCTTTTTATTATGTTATGTTATTTTATTTTATTTTTTTTATTTTATTTTATTCCATTTTTACTTTTATTTTGTTTATTTACTTTGGTTATTTATTTTATTTTAGGAGGGCTGGGTTGCTCTAGGGCAAAATATATGATGATTTTTTTTTTTGTATAGATCTATTACATTTATTTAGTAAGTCATGTGGTGGCAACCCAACAACGTCAAGTAATGTAACCAATATAAAAAGGAAATTACATTATAGAAGGGACCCTTGCATACTGATAAAGTTAGTTAAGGTTGTAAAATGTCATGTGGTGCAACTCCCCAAAAAACCTGCTGGGATATTAAAGAAAATTAATTGATCATGTATTTATGTATATTTATTACTTAATTACTGGGTTTATTTATTTATTTGCTTGCTTACATTTAAAAATATATTTAAAAACTTGTGAGCATGTGGTCTGGTTGTAAAATGTCAGGTTGTGCAGCTGCCTGTGCTATTAATTAAATATTGATTTATAACATTTATTTAAAAAATACTTAACTTGAAAAATATATAAAAAAAAATGAAAACAATTTTGATGTGAACATTCACATGTATTAAAACTGTAACAACAAAAATGTACAGCAATTACTTTTTACTTGATGCTTACACCACATGACATTTTTAGAAACTGAGGCTCCATAGAAAAACATGCTTCTACCAACATGTTTGTAAAACTCCAACGAAAAAAAAACATTAAACATATACATAACAAGTCCCTGCAAAAAACTGTTGTTATGACCTCAAAGCACTTTTGCCATAAATCATGATTGCCAAAACAAGGATTTGGATGTTTCCATTAACATAACCGCTTCAAAATGCAATGTATTCAAATGGTCATCAAGAATCGGTCAAGAACTTTCGTCTGCTCGCCACCCACCAGAGATGTTTTTTTTCCCCCAACTCGTTACACTACTATGACTCTGCACCACAACAATGTTGCAATCACCGGGGACCTACAGATTCCATCATCCACTGCACTGTTACAACAACACAGTTGATTACCTAGTTCAAGTCAACTGCACAGCCGATCTTCAGGGCAAGTAAGTCACAGTTGATCTCGTCCGAAGTCAAGTCAAGTCACAGTTGATTGTCATGAGTCAAGTCACAGTTGCTCATTGTGACAAGAGGGGCGGGGCCGAGAGCCGTGGGAACGGAGCGAGGCCGGTGGAGTAAATGCTAGTGCACGACACCTGCACCACTCACCGGTCTCGAGTCCCGCGGAGGAGCTCCGGAAGGATAAAAGGAAAGTGAAAGACGAGAGAGGACCAGGTCTGGACTTTATTTTGTATTTTGGTTCTGTTTGTGCGCGGCAGTCGTCCGCGAGGGGTTGGGGCTGCCGCTTTACTTTCGTTTTGTGTTTATTTTATTAAAGTTTTGTTTGAATGTTCGCCGGTTCCCGCCTCCTACTTCCCGACCTACGAACGTTGTTACACTTGTCATAAGTCAAGTCAAATCACAGTTGATCGGCACGAGTCAAGTCAAGTCATGGCCAATCTTCAAAAGTCAAGTCAAGTCACAGTGGATCCTCATGAGTTTAGTCAAGTCACATATGCTCTTTCTGAGTCACATCAAGTCACAATTGATCTTCATGAATCAAGTCAAGTCACAACAGATCTTCATGAGTCAAGTCAAATCACGTCAGGGATGGAGTATCAGTATCCCAGACTGGCATCCAGCGTGGAGGACCCATCATTGGTGGCTGCACGCGCAGCTGGTATCCCCAAACCCACTCACTCTAGCCCTCCTGTTCCTGAGCCTATTCCCCCGTCTGTAGCGCTTCCCATAATGGGGATCGCTTTATGGAGCGTATGGGCTGCATACACCACCACTGAGGCTCTTGAAACAGCAGCGCCTACTATGATGTTTCCAGAGGTGGCGGCTGATGCTGCAGAACCTCCCAAGGTAGTGGAGGTTTCGCTGATGTTTCCCCCCCAGAAAGCGGATGCTGAGGTGGTGGCTTCTGCTGCAGAACCTCCAGAGGTGGCGGCGTCTGCTGCAGAACCTCCCGAGGCGGCGGCACTCGCTTCAGCTCCTTGCATGGTGGTGGCACCCAGAAAGGAAATGGCAGCATGTCAGTTGTAGTCGAGGAAACCGTTAATGAACTCTCCCTGTTTCCTGATGGTACTGCTGTAGAACCTCCAGAGGTGGCGGCATCCACTGCAGAACCTCCAGAGGTGTCAGTGGTATCCACTTATGAACTCTCGGCCCATCCTGTCACGCTATGGAGGCCGTCTGTGAACTCTTTGCCTGTCCGGTCACGGCTATGGAGGCCGTCTGTGAACTATCTGACTGTACTGTCGTGGCTATGGAGGCCGTCTGTGAACTCTTTGCCTGTTCTGTTCCGGCCAAATAGGTTGTCTGTGAACTCTCTGTCCGTCCTGTCGTGGCTATGGAGGCCGTCTGTGAACTCTTTGACTGTCCTGTCAGGGCCAGTGAGGCCATCTGTGAACTCTCGGCCGTTTCGTTCTGGCCAAAGGAGGTAGTCTTCTGTGAATCTCTGGCGGCCTGTCGTGGCTTGGAGGCCGTCTGTGAAACTCTTGCCTGTCGTTCCGGTAAGGAGGCGTCGGTGAAACTCTCTGTCCGGGCCTGGTGGCTATGGAGGCCCCCCGGGTTCGGTGAACTCTTGGCAGGTTCTGTTCCGGCCCAAGGAGAGTAGTCTGTGAATACTATGTCGTCTGTCAAGGTCTATGTTGAAGGACGTTTTACGAACCTATGACCCTGTCTCAACCCAGCCAAAGAAGCGGTTTCTGAACTCTCTGCCTTATCTGTCACACCTAAACTCTCTGTCGGTCTGTCACAACCAAAAAAAAAAACACGTCTTTGAACCCTTAAAACATGCCTGATCTGAGACCAGAGAATAATAAGCATTCAGTGTCTGTCCCTCCTTTAACTCCTCGTTCAGGGCCTAGAGAATTGATGAGCTCTTGTGTTCCCTTGACCTATGGTCCTGAAATCGGAATGGCACTGCTGTGTGCAGTATCTGTTCTCGACAGGCACAGTCGATGCCATGGGTCCAGGCTCAGTTGCTCTGCGTTGGTGGTCTCTGCCCAACGTGGTGGTTATACTGTCTGCTTGGGGGTGGTCTTCTTTACTCTGAATGTGGGCGTAGGCTGTTGGCTCTGGTGGTCTTCTGCTCCGCCGTGGGGATCTTCGGTCCCTTCCGCTTTGCCTGTTTACCTCGGATTCCCCCTCTCGTCTTGCCCTATTCAGATACTGTTTGCCCCTGCCTGTACCTTTGCCTTGTACCTGGATTTATCCTTCTAGTCTCGCCCTGTTAATTCTGTTCGCCGATCATAGACCCACGCTAGCCCAAGGAATATTATTTGTCTTGCCTGTGCCATACCTGTTTGCCGTTGTTCGACCCTGCCTGTGTTTCTGACCTCTCTGCTGAATAAAGCTTGCACATGGATCCGCACTTCTCATGTCTCGTCAGCCCCGTAACACAAATGTAGGGTTTAGTTTAGGTTGTATGTTATTTTCAAATTATTATACAGCAACACTCACTCATTTCATTTTCCTTCGCGAAACATGTTTGAAGCTTTTTGCACAATTCTATCACAAAGGATTTTTCAAAGTCTTTCTCTACCACACAGAAACCTAAAAAAAAATATATATATATAAAGTTTAACATGGTATTATATTTAAAAACCTTTCCATTACTTATAAATTATATGACAAACTATCCGAATGTGTTCTCTATTTTCAATGTTACATTTGATGTTCAAAAATGGAAAGGAACTGGTTTCACTGAAATTTCTAGTCAAAAACTTGAGGTGTAAAAACAAAAGGTGGGAAAAAAGAGATGTAAAACTTGCAGTTCTTTGAAGTTCTCAGTAAAAGATATTTAGAAATCAAAGTTACACATCAAGACAGTAAAATGGAGGCCTGTCACCATCCTCCCCCAGCAGTTTTGTAATGTGTGATCATTCACTATTAATGTATCAGAGCGTTCTACGTGAAGACAAGTGACATGACAGTGTAATGTGGACAGCATACATAAAAACCTAGAAAAATAAAAGAGCAGGTGCAGAGAAGATGAGGCACCGATATGATTGGTGTCTCCTTGAAAAAGTCACGTAAAGTTTAAACGAACATGATTTTATGTCAAAGCCTATTGTGATTACTTTGTCTAATCAGCAAGATCCTATCTTTAGCCCGTCATAAATCAAAACCACAGATAAACAAACAAACAAACAATTTTACCATGTGCCATCCAAACCGTCACCGATTTAGTGGTTTTTGCACCGTGATGAACTCTACTAGGGTATAATAACCTAATTACAGTGCTTTATTAATTAATTTATCAGTAGTCTGTTGTGATAAACAGCTCAGGCTTGGTGAATAAGTATTTATAAATGTTACAAACAAGATAACATGTTTGGAGGCATCTGCTTTGTTGCAATGCATTTTCTATTTAATGAGTGCATTTGCATAATGTCTGAATTATTAAACTAATCTACCTTGAGGAAAGTATGAAGAAACACAGCACACACACACACATAAAACCATTTCATCAAGAAGCCTTTTATAGGCCGCTTAGCATGGAAAAGGAAAGCTCAGTAGACCAGAGCGAGTTTCAAAGGGCCACCAACTGAATAGTGCAGAACATTGGAAGGATAACATGGGCGATTTTAAGAGCAATGTGACAAGCTGCAGTGAAATACGGGCAAGACTTTGGGGTCAGAGACTGACATTTATTTTAAGTCATATTACATGATAAAGAATGTGGATTACCTTGTACATGGTTTTATTAGACTTGTTTCATCTTAAGTAATTGAGCATAAAAATTAAAGTAACAGAAAAATGTCACCCCAAATTTAAAATCTTGCCACCATTTACCTACCATCATGCCATTCTAAAACACATTTTATTTTTTTATTTTTTGTGGATCAAAAAACACAATTTTTATTCAGGCCAATGTTCTCCATATAATTGTAGTGAATGGGGACTGGAGCCGCGATATACACACACACACACACACACACACACACACCACCAACCAAACCACTCTAAAAGCATCTGAAATTATGCATGTCCAGTATATGAAGTTTGAATACGGCATATTAAATGGAAGCTATGAGTTCAGTTTAGCAGAGACTAATTTAAGTTTGGATTCAGAGAATCAATTTATATTTGATAAAAATAATAACCTTGGATGAGAGAACAGACTTCTTTAAAAAAAAAAAACATTAAAAATCTTAATGATCCCAAACTTTTGAAAGACAGTGTATAATGATTAAAGTATAAATAAATCAAAAGATCAAAATTGTAAGTATAATTGATCATTTTGATAGAATGACAGCTCCAGTGCCATTCCCATCCATTACAGGAAACTAAGCAGACAAGATATTCTTTAAACAAAACAGAATGAATGAATGAATGAATGAACGAATCAATCAATCAATCAATTCAAATAAATAAATAATCACTTTTTTTGTCAAATGGTGTGTGTAAATAAAGTGTGTGTGTGTACTATCCCATTAAATGCTGCTGGATTGTGAATACCATAATATGCAACATTATAAAACAGATAGTTCCAGTTATAAATGGTGATTGGTCAATACAGAATTCCAGCAGTAAATATTGCCACATGGTAACAGCTAAATTCTAGCACTCCACAGCACCCATAGAGAACACATTTGTGTTTGCATGTCAGGCACTATATCCTCAGGCAGACTCATAACGAATTTGCTTAAAAAAATGTTTCACTGAAAATGTGCACCTTAAGGTTTTTTTTATTTTTTATGTAGCACCTATTTTAAAAAATGTGTTATATTCTGCAATACATACTGGGAATATTCCTAACGACAACCTTTGGCTGTTTATTCTATTGTGAATAAGAAGTGTGTGTAATGGTATTAAATGTGAAAATTAAACATAAAATAAAATAAAAGTGAAAAATTTTATTAACATCTCAATTATTTTGCTGTGCTTAACGAACAACACTCAATTTGATGTATTGACTAGTGAACTTAAAGGGATAGTTCACCCAAAAATGAAAATGTGATGTTTATCTGCTTACCCCCAGGGCATCCAATATGTAGGGACTTTGTTCTTCATTAGAACACAAACAAGATTTTACTCAAACCGTGCCGTCTGTCAGTTATAGGGGAAGTGAGGGGAATCATGCTTTGCGAGTAAAAAACAACATACCAAACCAAAAACCAAATTAATACCTTTGGCTCATGATGATATATTGAGGTCTTATGAAGCGAAACGATTTGTCTGTGCAAGAAACTGAACAGTATTATATAGTTTTTTACCTCTGATGCACAGCAATGTCTGAACTGTCTGAACTGTCCTGAGCACGTCCTCGACAGCCGGCGCATGACGCGTCTTCTTCTTGCTTTACGGCGGATCACAGAATTATAAGTGCATTACCGCCACCTATCTCAAATGGACCATTGACACTCTATTTACAATCTCAATTAGGAGTGTCAATGTTCCATTTGAGAGATAGGTGGCAGTAAGGCACTTATAAGTCTGCGATCCGCAGTAAAGCAAGAAGAAGACGCGTCACGTCCGCTCGAGGAGACAGTCAGACATTGCAGTGCATCCGAAGTACAACACGATGTAAATACTGTTTCAGTTTTTACACTATTAGTGTCTTTTACACTCAACCAATGTACGTCCCGAGCCGGAGGGTTTAATTTGATTTTGTTTGCGTATGTTTTTTTGACTCTTAAAGCCATGGTTCCTATTCACTTCCATTATATGACTGACAGACTGCAAAGGTTTGAGTTAAAAATCTTCGTTTGTGTTTTGCTGAAGAAACAAAGTCACCTACATCTTGGATGCCCTGGGGGAAAGCAGCTAAACATCAAATTTTTATTTTTGGGTGAACTATCCCTTTAAGCACATTTAAAGTACTTGATTATAATTGTAACTGGAGTATTACATTTAAACTATGATATATTATATTATTACAGTTAACATTTTTTGTTATGTACTAAAATGCAACTTGATAATTACAATACAATTTCAGAGGTTTTTATCCTCTCACAAATCATCAAGTTTTCAGAAAGACTACCTTTCTTCATGCTTGATTTCCACAAAGAAAAAAAAAAAAGAAAAAATCTGCAGCTGCAACCAACTTCTACTGGAGTAAAAAGTGCACACTCTTCTAATTAAAACAGATGTCTTTTAATTAGCTTCTGACGATGAACAAATGTGCAAAACAGCCACACTGCTATTTATATTGTTTAGGTTAAATCCAGTCAGACAAGTAGACAAATGTATTTTGTCATTAGCAGCTGGCCTCCAATTAAGACATAGGAGGTCAAAAGCAACAGAGGCTCACAGCCCAAACTACCTATTTGGGGAACAGATATCTTTCCCAGAGTCATCCACCAGCATTACATTGGCTCAAAACTTAGAATACTGCCTTGCTGGAAAGCATTTTAGGCCATTATAGGCATGCTATCAACACAAATACCATCTCAAAATTATAGGTACTGAAATTGTGATGCCTTCTAATATACCTCATTTTTGGCCAAAATGTAAGGCAATCTCAGAAAACACTGCAAAGGGTTCAGTCCAAAAAAAAAAAAAGTGAGTGCAGAGTGTGGCTCTGCCAGTTCATTTTAGGGTTTTATGAACAGATTGTAAAACCGGTGGCATAAATGTGAACATTACAAACATATCCAGACAACAAAACAAACTGAGGCCTGTTGAAATGTTGAAAACGGTTTCCATGCATATTCAATTTAATATGTGTGTGTGTGTGTGTGTATGTGTGTGTAACATTGACTGAATGAATGAATTATTATTATTAGTAGTAGTATAAGAAGAGCAGCACTATGGAAGCCGGTTTCCGCCAAGGAATAAATAAATTAAACAGGTAATTGTGATTGTGTATTGTATTGCATTGCATTGCATTGTACTGCTGAGGTGGGAATGAACTTCCGTACAGCACACATTGGTTCTTACATGAGCATTGTTCATGCAGGCCAGCAACTGTCTCAAAACAAACAAACAAACAATAAATGAATGAATGATAAAATAAAATAAAAACATTCAGTAAAAGCATTCTGCATTTGGTAAGGCTGCAGGAGAGTGGCTATTTGATCAATGTAAATGCAATAATAACAAGACCTCTGGTTAGGTGTGTGTACACAACCAAGCTACAAGCTACAGTGGGATACATTTTGTGGGTATGTTTTCTCATGGCGCACAACAGGATAATGATTAAAAACAGAAACACAGCATGTGTCATCTATCAGTCCATAATAACCAGCATGTTGATCAAAAATAGTCTCGGTACTGTCTGTTGGTACATCATAATGGACCTATACTAGGATTAGAAAAACAAACAAAACTTCAGAACCAGAAATCCTTAGAACATGGACATCCTCGCTCATAAATTATGATGGAACAAGTTAGAAATCCATCATAAATGGCAAGCCGTTGTTCAGAACAGTCCAAACACAACTCAGTTATGCTGGTAATGATGAATATGCTCAGGAGTTTTTAACTCAGAACCATCGTGCACTGCAGGCGAGATAAATAACCATCCGAAGCAAGACAAATGACTAAATTCCTAAGTCACTCCTCAGTTTTCTGTTAGATAGAGTATACAGAAACCCAATTTCACCATATGAATACTTAGATCCATCTTCTGTCTTCATATAGCTCCAGGCAGAGAGGTTAGTAAAAATGTATTTGTTTCTATAGAGTGCTGCTCCTTTATTCAATCATAGACCATTTTTTTATTTTTTTGTACTGCCGGCATCGAGCACCTGATTGCAATAATGTGAGTGATGAATGGACCCAATGCTTTAGCATAGCAGATGTGCTATATGCAAGCCATAATCTGTTTTCATAAAAGAACTAGGCAAAGTTCTAATTTTGAGTAACTCCATGTTGGAAATTAATTGATAAATTATGGAAAGTGTGCTGCTTGTTTTTTTTAGGTACACCGATACGTACTGTGTTTTTAATAAGGACTGACTTTAGCTGTGTCCACAATCACTTCCTGCTACCCATATACTGTAGTCTGTTACATAAGGTTTGCCTGAATTTTAGTGAACAACTGTATTCCCTATAGCCTCCATTTCACAGTTTTACACCCATAATGCATTATGGTTTATAGTGTATAACTGTTGTACATCTCGCTGAACAGTATATTGTCCATAATCCAATGTGGAGAGGAGCTAAATAAGAACCAACTAAACAAATAAATATAAACAGGACAAAGTTCGGAGTTTCCTTTGTTTGTTTCCTGCAGTCTTTATTTGCACATGAGCTATTCTACATTTTTAAATGCGAAAAACTGATATATAATAAACGTATTAAAATATAGCCACCCAAAAAATATTCAACAAGTAACAATGAATTGATTTATACACACTATTGGTCAAAGGTTTGGAATAATTATGATTTTTTTTTTTTATTATTTTACATGATTAAAAAAAGTAAATACTGTAATATTGTGATTTTGTTTTCTATTTTAAATTATTTTTTAAATTCATTCCTGTGATGCAAAGCTGCATTTTCAGCATCATTACTTCAGTCTTCACTGTCACATGATCCTTCAGAAATCATGCTGTTCTTCTGAACCTTCTATTTATCAAGGAATTCAGAAAGAAAATCAAAATAAAATCATCCATGTTTGGGGGAAAAATCTGAAATCCATTTCTCTTTGACCACTTTTGTATTGACAATCTACAGCATCTTATTGTGAGCACACATCAGCTGAAAGATAGCATGAGTTATTACAAAGATTAAAAAAATAAAGATTAAAAGAGCCTCCACAGGGAGAACTTGCAATCGTTTTTTACGCCATTTTACACAAGTTCTGTTTGGGGGCATTTTTTCAAGGCGCATCAAATCAGCCTCTAAACTGTCCTGACTGCGAGACTTTGGGGCAATCAATAATTCATGGGGCTTATTTTATACATGATTTAGAAACTGGCCAGGCAAGATGGCCGCTAGCCTCTGCTCTTAATTAAAATCCTGACTGTCTGCTTCAAATGAACCATCTTCATCCCAGATCGACTGTAACAGGCAGACTTAACCATGCAAAGATCTCAGGAAACCTACCAATGAACCAACCAACCTGAATTCCATTCTGCAGTGGCGCTGTGGCCAGAGGTAATGATTTAGAGCGGGTATTTGGCGGCGGGCTGGAACTCGAGCATTGACATTAATCGAATGACAGCAATGCTGTTTTTCTCTGCTGGGGAGGATTGATGTTCCCAGCGTGCTGTGTGGGGCTAATGAGCATGAGGGAGATGAGACGGAGGGGAAAAAGCAACATTAACAACACCAACAAATAGACAAGGAGGACCAACAGCTTCCAAACCCATCCATTAAGCACTAGTGAATATTTATGGTGCTGCCCAACATCTTTTCCCCTGTTTTTGCTCTTTTATTCCCCATTTTTGTGCTTAAAAACAGCCTTTCCAAACCAACGGAATTTAGAATTGTATGGCAAGACTCTCAATGAAAATAAACTCTAACATGTAAACCTACAATAACTAAAAAAATGATGGATGGATGGATAATATCACGGCAACAGTCTGCAACGTGCATTTGAACCTATTAATTCTGAGGCAATGTTTACTCAGTGTCAAGGGTCTCAATGGTCCATGTCGTTTACAAACCCATCCGTCAGTGACCTTGAGTAAACCAATATAATGACTTCAGTCGTGCCAATTTACACAGATGAATGTGGGTAAGTGAGAAGATCAAGGAAATGTAATTAGCATGTTGTTGTCATTTCCTTTTCCTGTAAATATTTATTTATTTTCCCTGAAATATAGCTTATTCTACTTTGTAATATGTGTTCTGTCAGAATTCTTCTAATGTCTTCATTTTTTGTTTGTGTTTTTTTACCCATAATGTCTGTTTTTGTTTTGGACTGTTTGATTCCACCCAATGCCAATTTACCCAATAGAATTTCAACACCCCGGGTTGCCAGTTGGTGGAAAACACAGCATATCGCAGCCATAAAAGCTTTAAAACTAATTGGGTCAGAGATCGCAGATTCTACCCAACCTAAAAATCCTCAGTATCCATCTACAAAGCTCTATGATGGATAAATCAACTCATCACTTACAGTGTGGCTAATCGCCTCATGTCAATTAAGCTTGCTCCTGTTGCGTGTCCTCAATCTGGCAACCCACATGAGTGTCGAGTCAGAGGAGACGACAGTGGAAGAAAAAAACTCTCTCCAATATATTGAATAGGGAGTGTAGTACCCATGTCACCGCACTTCCATATTACATATTGCACACTTACGTTTATTTTTCTTAATGCGCTAGCAAAATTATTTTATGACATTTTTGCTAAAAAAAAGTAAAGTCATAATGAGTCACTTTCATTGTGTGAAAACAATCAGTTTGAACACTAAATAACTCTTTCAATAGAAGAAAGAAAGCCATACAGGTTTCGAAAGACATTAATTGATGATGGAAATGGGGGTGAATGCTTGAATATCAAATGCAGTTTAAATGTAGGAACATTTTCAGCCATTTCAATAGGAATCCACACGATCAACAGTTTTGCACGAGGGCGAAAAATTTCCCAACACAGACTGTCGCATTGACAAACAGAAAGCTGCTTGGTTTGAAAGTAACTTCTATGTGAACAGTGCTTCATACAGTGCTACACTGCTGATAACAGACAATGGAACTCAACATTTGACTAAATTTCCCTAATGAACGTGAAGGGACATGTGGCCAAGTATGGTGACCCATACTCAGAATTAAAGCTCTGCATTTATCCCATCCAAAGTGCACACACACACAGAGCAGTGGGCAGCCATTTTTTGCTGCGGCGCCCAGGGAGCAGTTGGGGTATCAAGGGCACCTCAGTCGTGGTATTGAAGGTGGGAGAGAGCGCTGTACATTCACTCCCCCCACCCACAATCCCTGCCATCAGACTCGAACCCGCAACCTTTGGGTTAAGAGTCCGACTCTCTAACCATTAGGCCACGACTTCCCCCAGTGTGCACCTTAGGTAATATAAGCTATCTAAATAATTTTCTAGGACACACAAGCAGTGTGTTCCCCAAAAGTTACAATATGTCCTCACCGGGTGGCATCTGAAGGGACTTTTCTGGGGTTTGTTGCTGTAACTTCCCCTGTGTAAATAAAACCTCAACCTTACATTTTCAGCCTGTAATGATTATAGTTGCTGTGATAATAGCCTTCAGTGGCCAACCCATACTGCAAAACCTGACCTCTAATCGAGAACACTAGGCTCTTAGTCATAACAAATACTGATGAATATCCCTCTAAATACAAGCCTGCGCTTTTAAATGGATGCCTATCAGTGAAGTGCTATGATATTGACTTAAACCTGCTTGTTAAGGAGGAGAAATTCTAACAGCTCTTTTATTTTCTGAAGAGCTGGTGCTCAGACTGAGGAAAACATGCCACTTATTTATTTTAAGACCCCTATAATAACACTCAAATGAAAAGCCATTTTTGAAGAGACAATTTTCAAAAAAAGAAATGTGAAAGATGTTTTTAACAGAGAAGAGACGCTGATGGAGTTTCTCTCTTTGATTGTGATTTTTAAGCCAACTAATTGGCTCAAAGTGACTTGCTCTACTGTTCGAAGGAGAAAGGGTTGCTCATGTTCCAGAATCCAACGAGAGACATTGGAGTTCTGTCAAGAGGCATTGGAATTCATTCCAGTCCCACCGCAATTAACATAATTAACACTACTGCCATTTTAATACAGCTCCACACCTCAGGCCACAACCAGACTGCTCTCGCGGAAGCTGCTATACATGCATAATTAACACGCCTTACCACATGCAATTAAATATGACTTCACACATGAAAGACAATGTAACTGATGTATTCAATTAGATAATGTGTACAAACTAGTACAGCAAATGTGGAAAGGCCACAAAAATCACTCAAAATCACCAGCAGAGCTTTTCAGGCTGTATGGGGACAGACAAATGGTAATTTGTTTTGTTCTTAAAAAAACATCCCTGGAGTTACTGTGCATGACTCAGTGCAAATTATTAATTGTGAAAAGTCTGTTTTTGTAATATTGTTTGTTACTTTCTTTTTCAGCCCTACAAAAATGTCCCATCTTACGTTTTTTGTTGTTGTTGAATACTTCACTCAGAAAAAATGTCAAATGGAAGTAAATGAGTTGAAAACACTACTGACTTACTTTAAATTTATACTGAACATAATGAGACTGTGGTAGGCTACTTTACCGATACAAGCCTTTTCTGAAGATTTTATAAGAAATTGCATCTAAAACAGTTTACTGGCATATTAAAAGTGATAATGTCAGTATATTATGTAATATTTTTGAGTTATAGTATTTTTTTGTAATTCGCCCACACGGCTAGTTATGTCATAATTATTCTAGACACATTGACGCTTGAGCGCTTAACCGACATGGGTACGGAAAGTATTCAGACCCCCTTTACTTATTGTTCATCTCTTTGGGATATGCAGCAATTTGGCGACGAAATCATTGGGATGCGTTAATTTTTTTTCCGTCATTAATGTAAACAGCGAGCACCCAGCATTGAAGAAAAAAACACACCCCCAGGACAATTGTTGACATTTTGGCAGATTTATTAAAAAAGAAAAACTGAGATATCACATGGTCCTAAGTATTCAGACCCTTTGCTGTGACACTCATATATTTAACTCAGGTGCTGTCCATTTCTTCTGAACATCCTTGAGATGGTTCTACACCTTCATTTTGAGTCCAGCTGTGTTTGATTATACTGATTGGACTTGATTAGGAAAGCCACACACCTGTCTATATAAGACCTTACAGCTCACAGTGCATGTCAGAGCAAATGAGAATCTTGAGGTCAAAGGAACTGCCTGAAGAGACAGAATTGTGGCAAGGCACAGATCTGGCCAAGGTTACAAAAAAATTTTCTGCTGCACTTAAGGTTCCTAAGAGCACAGTGGCCTCAATAATCCTTAAATGGAAGACGTTTGGGACGACCAGAATCCTTCCTAGAGCTGGCCATCTGGCCAAATTGAGCTATCGGAGAGGAAGAGCCTTGGTGAGAGAGGTAAAGAAGAACCCAAGATCACTGTGGCTGAGCTCCAGAGATGCAGTCGGGAGATGGAGAAAGTTGTAGAAAGTCAACCATCACTGCAGCCTCCACCAGTCGGGGCTTTATGGCAGAGTGGTCCAACGGAAGCCTCTCCTCAGTGCAAAACACACGAAAGCCCGCATGGAGTTTGCTAAAAAAAAAAACACCTGAAGGACTCCAAGATGGTGAGAAATAAAGTTGTTCTTGTAGGATGAAGACCAAGGATGAAGCTCTTTTGGCTTAATTCTAAGGCCGGTATGTGTGGAGGAAAACCATCGGCAATGAAGCATCAACCGTCCATATTTACAGTCCCAACAGTGAAGCATGGTGGTGGTGGCAGCATCATGCTGTGGGTTGTTTTTCAGCTGCAGGGACAGGATGACTGTTTGCAATCGAGGGAAAGATGAATGTGGTCAAGTACAGGGATATCCTGGACGGAAACCTTCTCCAGAGTGATCAGGACCTCAGACTGGGCCGAGGGTTTTCCTTCCAACAAGACAATGACCCTAAGGACACAGCTAAAATAACGAAGGACTGGCTTCACAACAACTCTGTGACTGTACTTGAATGGCCCAGCCAGAGCCCTGAAATTAAACCCAATTGAGCATCTCTGGAGAAACCTAAAAATGGCTGACCACCAACGTTGGTACAAGTTCCCCAACCCACACTGACATGAAAGTGTTCGAGAGGATCTGTTACCCCCCCCACCCCCCCGGACGGAATGGCAGGAGGTCATTACCCAAAATCCCAGTGGAGGCTGCGGGTCACTCAAGAAACTTGTTGCCCTTTGGCATCTTTCCCAAAACAAGACTCATGGGCTTGTGTAGATCAAAAGGGCTGCTTCTACCCTAAATATGAGCAACAGGGGTTATTGAATACTTGTGACCATGTGTGATAATTTCAGTTTCTTGCCTTTTTTAACTGAATATCACTGCACTAATCTATTCTGTCAACAATCCTGTGGTGTGTGTTCTGCGCTCGCATACTGGGGGTCACGCGCTCGTGGACATTAAGACCGCGACAAACAATAAACCGTAACAATGCCACATTCTACCAAGCAAATGGCTTCAATATAACAAAGAGTGAACAATTTATTTAATACTTTCCGTACCCACTGTACATAAACTTTGCCCATGTATGCCCTAAGTTGAGTAGCAATTATGGCAACGTCAACAGAGATCTCACAAAAGTTAAAGAGAATAAATAGTTGTATTACCTTAGAAAGTCTAAGGCTATGTCAAGATTTGCAAGACACTGACAGTTCCTAGAGACACAGCTGGCAGCCTCATTCCTTAGCTTAATATGTGTTGTCAATGGAAAAAAAAAAAAAAATCTTTGGAGGACTGCCTGGTGAAGGCAAAAAAAACTTACATCATATATATAAAATGTTTGAACAGGACAGCAACTAAAACCATTAATGAGAGACAAAAAAAACCCTGCAGTGTACTGCCATAAGACTTGCAGGATGCCTCTGAGAAAGGAGCAAATGTCATTTCACTATGCCAGAGTATAAGACATACGGAATAAAACCTAAGTAAGCACTACCTTCTTGTTGCCTGATTGTCACTACCGTTGGCACATACGAAGAACATAAAGGGTACAGGCTGAATGGTGATACCGCAAACTTAAGTGGATAGACCGTTGGAGTGGAAGAAAGTTTTCTAGGGACTAATGTGACTCCGCCCATAACTGGAATCTTTTTGGACGTCACTGGAATCAGTGGTACTGTCTGCGCATGCAATAAACAGGCAAGCCTTACAAAACAGAGGAACACTATCTCCATCGTCCCAGGGACACCCCCCCCCCAAACCCCCCCACATGGGGAACCCCAGCAGTCAGGGGTGCTTGACGGGGCCTGCACATGTACACCCCTAGATTTTCCACATGGTCCATAATTGAAAAAGCCAAGTTGTGCATTTCAATTTTTTAAGTTTTAGCCATTTAACTGTCGCATTTATTTGTAGTGATCTTCCCGAAAAATGTATCATTGTACATTGAGCTTTAAATTTTTAAACACCAGTGTTTATCCACCGAGGCTACTACCAACATGATAAATTTTACTGTGATGGTTCTTACTGGTGCCTCTCTGCTGTTGATTAATGCCTAATCCTCATGAACATGTGGCTGACTAGGCGCGGTTTTCCCCTCCGGCCCTCTCAGCGCCACATGCGCGCCCAATCCAGTACAGAATCCCGCGAAACCAAGATTAGAGTTTACATACAAGGACCCCCCGATACATGTGTGTGTCGCACAACAGCGCAATTTCAGACTTTTTTAAGACATGCCCATCCTCAGCAAAAAACGTCCAAACACTCCGCCCCCGCATACTTATGCCCCGCACCGGGCCCCAGCACCGCGTCAGTGAACCCCTGATCCACAGAGAAAGCAGTAATTTGAAACCCTCCCCCACGGTCTGCCCGGAACCACCCCAACCACCGGTACATAATCCACGCCCAAACCCAGTTTCTCTGCCAGACCTGTACGACAAAACTTGCATTCCCGTCGGCTCCTGCTCAGGTTCATATACTTGGGAGGGGATCAGTCCGGATGGGGGCTTGGTGTTTGGTGTTACGCTTGCAGGAAGGGAAAAATTCTTTGACTGTATAGAACGCATGAATTCTAGGAAGTATTCAGGCATTTTGGCAAGGAATTTGATGCCTTCGGTGCAAGAGCCTGAAGCTTGAGGGTTAAAGGGGTCATATAATGCTGCTAAAAAAAAAACATTATTTTGTGTATTTGATGTAATGAAATGTGTTTATGCGGTTTAAAGTGCAAAAAAAAAACATTTATTTCCACATTGCTGTACATATTGTTGCTCCTCTAGCCCCGCCTTTTTGAAACACGCTTCGATTTTTAACATAAGCTCATCGGTCTAAAAGCGTCTGTGGTCGTGCTCTATTGGCCAGACTATCCATGGTGCGTTGGATTGGATGATACTCTCAGCTGTGAGACGGAAATGTACGCCCTCTCACATACGGTTGATACCCTGCAGGCCGGATGTTTTTGTCCCCTATCTCCCCTGTCTTTCTCCTTCCTTTTGCGCGACGATCCCATTGTTCCGACCCCAACTATTCCTCTTCACTAAACCTATGATATTTAACGCTCGTCGGTCTTCCTTTCTGCGCATGTAGGCTGTTCTTGTCATGCCAGTTTGGGGACCCCCCCCCGGCTACAAACTCTGATCTCATACCACCGCAGGGCTATACGGTCTTATTAGAGTTTGAGTTGACATTGCCATCGCACCCTCACCGCCCCCCACGGAACCACCACCCCCCCCGCAGCCCATAACAAATACACACAACCTCTCGTCTGCAGTTGGGCTGACATCACCCCGCACGACCACCAACCCAGACCCCATAACGTCACCTCACAGTAACCCCCCGTGCTCACCCTCTCATTGCCCCACACCCCCCCAACCCTAACCCCACCCGCCCCACTGCCACCCTCCCACTCCCCCCCCACCCTCACCACTGCTGGCCCACCCCACACACCGACTTAAATTTTAAACCACCCGCCTTTACATACCGTGCACTCCGCTCTGTCACACCAGCGATACACCACGCCCCCCGGGCCCCTTGTGTCTAACGTTACTCTACCAGGTATTCAGTGTAAACTATGTCCTCCATAAAATGGCTGCACACAGTCGGGATATGTGGGTGAATTAACTGTCCGGAACAGTGTGGTTAATATAGACCACCTTAACCACTGATTTGGTAGTCTGTGTCCCTTGGGAAGGATCAAACCAAAATTAGTTAGCTTACACCATAACGAACAAAGACAGCATGGACTGCTGTGTTAGCCGAAGCCCCGGCCCTTTCCTTAGCGTGCGCTGAGCGCCTGGGCTTAGCGTGGAGCTGATTTTCCTCCTGGTGGCGGAAAGTCCTGAGAATAAAAAACGGTCGCGCACCGTGCGGATTGCACACGATTGCTATTGAATGAGCGGCAACCACATGTGACGGACATCGGGCTGGATTCTGCTTTGTCCACAGTGAAAGTTGATGTATTCCCTCAGCAAACAGCACGGATCAGCTCCAGGCATGACAAGTGGATATCGTCCTCTTTTGGAAGAACAAAAAAGGTAGTTTCGCTTTCACAACGAAGCACCACAGCGTCTTCACGACATGGCGGCAGCAACAATACTACAGCGAGAATAAAAGTGACGCTTTATTTCTTTGCGTGAACATTTGGGCGGGCGTTATGCAAATCTTCCCAAATAGTAATGTAATATGTGGTGTGGGCCGTGTTAGAATGAGACGTTCAGTTTAGGGGGCCCCGTGCGCTGCATGCGACCACTGTACTTTTATAAAAGATATCTTCTCTGGGATTTGAGAATGACGTTAGTTCTTTGCAACTTTACAGACCTCGTATGCACCAGAGGAGCTCTGTTATCACCTCCAAAGAGAAAAGGAAAAAATTGATAAGGCCATCATATGACCCCTTTAATGGACTTCCTGCAGTGAAAAGCACATGCAATAGTATACTCCAACATCTCACGTATGCTTGTTCAGGGGTCAGTGTACGAATGTTCTCGAGTGGCATGTCAGTTCCAGATTTAATTTTCATTTGGACTAATTTTTTGTAATCGGAAGAGAAAGCACGTGCAATGTGAAAACCACAGATATCAGTGATCTGAAAGCTATTCTTTTCATGGCAAGATGGAATGGGCCAACAAGCTGCACGTACGAGATCTAAAAGAAGTGTTCTAAGAACTATATACAGTGGGGAAAAAAAGTATTAGTCAGCCACCAATTGTGCAAGTTCTCCCCACTTATAAAGATGATGAGAGGCCTGTAATTTTCATTCAGATGGATTACCGCTGCCAACTAGGAGAGACAAAATGAGGAACAGAAAGAACAAAACTCCAGAAATATACAATTGTACCGATTGTTTTAAAGAATTTATTGGCAAAATGAATGGTGAAATTAATGTATTTGTTGTGCAAATTAACAAGCACCATTTATTTCCACTCTATATACTCTTGTTCTATATATCCTCTGTGTTGGCAATCGACAGATACGGTCATAACGTTTTCTTGTATATGTCCTTCTTGTGTGATATATGTGGTTTGTTTTCACCACTGTGGCTGGACTTTTGGGCCCATTCCTTTCCATTGCAGATCTCCTCCTAGAGAAGTAATGTTTTGGGGCTTGGTCGTCTGGGCCATCACGGATTTTCAACTCCCTGCCAAAGACTCTTTCTATGGGGGTGAGATCGGGCAGGATGGCCCTAGGCCACACAGGACTGAAATGCTTCTTTACGCAAGCTCTCCTTCGTTGCCCCTCTCTCTCACGGGCGGCGTGTTTGGGATCATTGTCATGCTGAAGGACCCAGCCATGTTTCATCTTCAATGCCTTTGCTGATGGAAGGAGGTTTTCACTCAACAATCTCACGATACATGGAACTCATTCATTCTTTCGTTACACGGATCAGTCGTCCTGGTCCCATTGCAGAAAAACAGCCCCAAAGCATGAAGTTTCCACCCCCATGCTTCACAGTAGTTATGGTGTTCTTTGGATGCCACTCAGCATTCTTTCTCCTCCAAACATGACAAGTTGAGTTTTTACCAAAGAGTTCTATTTTGGTTTTATCTGACCATATTACATTCTCCCAATCCTCTTCTGGATCATCCAAATGCTCTCTAGCAAACTTCAGACGGGACTGGACATGTACTGGCTTAAGCAGGGGGAAACGTCTGGCACTGCAGGATTTGAGTCACTGGCGGCGCAGTGTGTTACTGATGGAAGCCTTTGTTACTTTGGTCCCAGCTCTCTAGAGGTCATTCACTAGGTCCCCCCGTGTGGTTCTGGGATCATTTTGACCACACGGGGTGAGATCTTGCATGGAGCCCCATATCGAGGGAGATTATCAGTGGTCTTGAATGTCTTCCATTTTCTAATAATTGCTACCACAGTTGATTTCTTCACACCAAGCTGATTACCTATTGCAGATTCAGTATTCCCAGCCTGTGCAGGTCTACAATTTTGTTTCTGGGGTCCTTTGACAGCTCTTTAGTCTTGGCCATGGTGGTTGGCATGAGTTTGGAGCTTTATTAGAGTGTGACTGTTTGAGGTTGTGGACAGGTGTATTTTATACTGATAATGAGTTCAAACAGATGCCATTAATACAGGTAACGAGTGGGGGACAGAGGAGCCTCTTAAAGAAGTTTTTACAGGTCTGTGAGAGCCAGAAATCTTTGCTTGTTTGTAGGTGACCAAATACAATGATGTGGAATTTTACCGAGGAATTTACCAATTAAATCTTTAAAAATCCTACAATGTGATTTTATGGATTTTTTTTTCTAATTTTGTCTCTCATAGTTGTGGTATACCTATTATGAAAATTACAGGGCTCTCTCATCTTTTTAAGTGGGAGAACTTGGACAATTGGTGGCTGACTAAATACTTTATTGCCCCACTGAGGGCAGTGTTTAGTGGATGGTTACAAAGAATAAAATGCATTTTTTTTCGCACATATAATTGAACTCTTGGGGGTTTTTTCGAATAATTTTCCAACATAAATGTTTTAGATTCCATCTTTTTTTCCCCCCCTCAACTTTACCGTTTTTCTCAGCAATCACTTATAGGCGTATTAAGCAAACCTTTTCGTCTAATAGTTCCACTGATCAGGACCTTTGAATTGTTGTTACATTTTATTTATATTTTGTATACACATGTTGTAGGGCAGCAAAATGTCTTTGCGTGGTAAATTAATTTGGATCTCTTAACTGTGATAGCGTCAACATGAGTTTTTTTTTGTAAATCTAAAAGTGATAATTAGTAGAAATAAATATTGATATGGTAATATTTTTAGATAGAGACATGACATTAATATCATTCACATACATACAGGCGTTATATCGTATAACTGTAAAAGACCTAAATCGACAACTAACCAATAATATACTTGTTACCTCTACCTTTAATACAATTAAACATTAACTGATGAATAGAAAAAATAATTAAAACTTGTTCAATTACTTAAATATTAGAAAATTTTATTTCAGCTAGCTGCAGTAATTTTCAGTTTTGTTTACGTTGAGTTTCAAGTGCAAACGTAACAAAATTAAAAAATTAATATATATATAATAATTTTTAATAACAAACATTCTTCAAAAATACACAACGAAATGAATGGCTACAACTTACCTATGAATTAAAACAAACAAAAAATATATATATAATTCAAAGTATATATTAAGCACACACTGGATAAAAGGACATCCAAATGAGATCTCCACACTTCACTAGTGGCCAAAGAACTTTCTGAACATGCAGTCAGCCGTCACTATGCCCACAAGATATGGACAAAGCATTTTAAACCAGACACATGCATAATTGACATGCTCAAATGTTTAGTAATGTAAATGAAATACAATTATTATTTAATACGAGATAAGTGTCACAGAAGCCTCATGATAAATTTAGAGGGAGTGCTTATTAAGACCCTACCTTCACCGTCTGTCCTGCCTCAGGTCCGTCCTATTGGGAACAGAAGCAGATAATTAGTTGGGAATTCAGGAATACCTCTGTCAATAATTCAGTAGCATTTTAATTTCAAATGAATCGCTGCACTTTCACGTGACCATGTGACTGTCAAGGTTTGTTGTTTTTATTCTCGCACCTTATTTTTCTGCTTTTGAGCAAAGAGATACTTAAATGATACTTTAAATTCAGATATGCACAATTGTTAGGATTAAAGATTCTTCAGAAGTACAAATGATGTGAATATGCTTTGAATATAAATAAATAATAAAGAAATTAAATAATAACAGTAGTAATGTATTATTATAGAACGTATATACACTGTACTATAATATATGCTGAATTAAAGTATACATATAATTTTGCATTAAATGTCATGCAAATTAAAAAAAAGGGGGAAAAAAAGAAAAAAAAACACTGAAGAATAATGATATTTTAACATTAATTTCTACATGGCAAAAATGTGACATCCCAATTGCTTTGGAGGTCTTACACAAGTGCAAATAAAATTTAAAAAAATTTGATATTTATTTAGTATTGTCTTATTTTTCATTTCCACATGAAAATTAAACACCTCAGATGCATCACCTTTTTGGAAAGAGAGTTTTATCTGTAGAACAGTCTTTCACTATTTCATGAAAGCAAGTAAATCTAACCTCATATCAACTCCTGCAGCAAAGGATATTGATTACTTTCTTTTGTCTGATAAATGAAATTATTGTCTTCTGTTGGATTGTGTGTTTTGAAATGGGTAACTATTTGAAATTAACATACAAAATGTATCTGTTACAGTGACATATTGAGCACGAAAGAACCTGCACTTTTTTTTTCTTTTCTCATTTCATAATTCATAAGTAATTCATAAATAGACTATTTTTGATAGCTGTCAGATACAGTGTGCAAAAAAGTTTATGCAAAAAAAAAAAAAAAAAAAAAAAAAAAAAAAAAAAAAACACAAATCACTGCTTCATAACTCAATAATTATGACTGCCCACTGCATATACATTGAACACTATTTAACCAAATATGAAACCAAGTGCCATTTATTTTAGGATGTAAAGTCTGACATGTGAAATAAGTCAGTTTACATATGTGTTTTTTGCTGAGTATCATATTTGATATATCAGGCTTTTATGGCTCATATAGTATGATGTGTCACGCTTATGGAACTTATAGTTGAATATTATTTCGCAGCCAAGCGAGTTAAGTATAATTAAAAAAAAATAATATAAACTATATATATATATTATATATCTATATATATATATTAATATCTATATATATTATATATATATATCTACATATACATACACAATTTGGCGGATATTATGGCCAAAAGCTAAGATGAAATTCTAAAGCTTGAATGTACATCAATGGAATATTTATAACAGTACCCCAGGACAATTACATCCAACGCTATGAATATCAGTTTGTTGTCACTTCTATCTCCCAACAATATGCATTAAAATGGATGTGATCTTACACTATGGTTACTTTATGGCACACCTGTGTGAATTCATGGAAGAACGACTGCAAACATCCACCAATCATACCTGATACATGGGAAAACAAAGAACTGAGAAAAAGTAACATCAGATATTGTGCTAATGTAAAAAGTAATATGTAAGTTACTAGTACTTGGAGAAAATCATCTTATTAGTATACATCATAGATATATATATTATATATATTATATTATATATATTATATAATAATTATATAATATGATGACTACAAGAACATGCCAAATTTAACAAAATCTGAAATCCCATCATACATGTATGACGATGGTTAGGGAGGATGCCTGGAAGTGTTTCTCAATCACGTTGGCTATTTTCTGTGCGGTCATGAACAGATCTGCCACCTCATCAGGATGAAGATCTCGAAATCTCTCGACAATGCGAAGAGGACAAACTAGAACATCTGTAGGAGGAGTTTGTCAAGGGAAAAACATTGGAATTGAGAAAAATGCAACTACGTTGACAAAACATGACCCTCTGAAAGCTTATTGATATATGACAACTTGAACATTATGGGTTACATACAATTCAAGCTCAAATCATTAACACCTGTGACATGCTGTTGAATAACAGAGTATGAAAAAAATGAGCTTCACATTTCTGCTTTTATCTGCAATTCTTCTGATAATCCGTCAGAATTTCTTACCCTTGATTTTTCCTTGAGAAGTCATCACTTAAATTAAGTAAATGTTAATTCAACAGTCTGTAAACACTAGTTGCATGTACAATAAGACAGAACATTCCTCTAGAGCCTTTGTAATAAATTAACCTTTAACCATCAAAGTGATTTCAATAGTTATACAATGGAAAGGTATTGCAGAATTCAAGTAGAACAAAACTCTTACCTCACCAGAGATGAAGACAAACATTACAGAGTGGCCAGTATCACCTAACTTAATCTGGACGAATGGAAAACTCTATATTAACCACAGGAAGACAAAGCAGGGACAGGCTGAACATATGAATGAAGACAGCAGAACCTGATTTTTTTTCCCTGTCCCTGCGCTAAATACTAATAACATGAGATCTACAGTACACACACACACACACACACTGATGTAAACCCACACACAAACCCACATCCTTCTACACAAGCAAAATAGAGCAGACCCTCCGTGCCAGACAAATTATTGGAATATCAATGGTTTGATGTGGGAGAGATAGGCCCAATTTGAATTGGAAATAGATGAATGAATCTGATAGGCATCAGGACTCAAAAGAGAAAGCTCAGAGAGAGGAGTCCTCCTTCACAATCGCCCTGTTTGACTCCAAACAGCTTTTATTAAAAACGATCCATAACATCTCATATCACACGACTCATTTTTTGATTGTTGCTTTCTTCTTGCCAAACACTTTTTCTATTCTATTCTTCCTGTCCTTCGCGCTTCATAACAAATCACTAAGTACCGTAAATGCAAACGAGTGGAGTGATACAATGATACAAGAATGAAATGCCTCTTGATACTCTTAGCCAAGAAGATTAAACATTACTTTTAGTTAGTTATTTTCCAGTTAATTCAGCTGAATCGAAATAAAAAAATCTGTCAGTACATAATATGAAATATTATAAAATGGTTAACACACAATACAAATCTATATGAATATGGATCTGTATGAAATCTATATGAATCTATATTAATATAGCTCCAGTGCACAAAGCAAGGTCCGTAAAGACTATGGTTGGATGAGTTTGGTAAGAACTTGACTGGCCCACACAGAGCCCTGACCTCAACCCCATTGAACACTTTTGGGATGAACTGGAATGGAGATTGCAAGCCAGGCCTTCTCGTCCAACATCTGTGCCTGACCTCACAAGTGTACTGGATGAATGGGCAAACATTCCCACAGAAACACTCCAAAATCTTGTGGAAAGGCTTCCCAGAAGATTAGAAGCTATTATAGCTGCAAATAAGGGAGCAAATCTATATTGATGCATAAATGTGCATTTATAATGCAATGTCATTAAGCAATGTCTGCTGGTGCAATAGTCAGGTGTCCATATAGTGTATCTCCAGTATGAAGACTTTCACTCATACTTTATTACATAAATAATAAATGGTTACTTTTTTTCTGAAATACATAATACACAGAACAGTTTTGACAGTATATGGATTTTTTATGTTGCAATTACAATTAGTACCAAGGGCCAGACCTATATGTTTTAGAATTCCATTTAATTCCAACAGCTTTTGTGTCTTCCAGAGGGCCCAAATTCTGTAAAGTCAGTGAGGTCACTAAACAATTTGTTCAAAGAAGTCCAACAATTCATAAATTCTTTGAAATGGTGAATGGAAAAACAATCAAAGCCCATACCTATTGTAGGAAACACGGGGGTTGCAGGTGGTATGCTAACTCTTAAGAGTAGACTTCCAAAGACACATCTTGCCTCTCTCTCTTTCTCTCTCTCTCTCTCTCTCTCTCTCTCTCTCTTTCTCTCTCTCTCTCTCTCTCTCAGGTCATGAGATCAGTAGCCATTTGCTTTTCCACAAACAGTCAGATATTGTTAAAAAACAATTTAATGAACTCTGTAAGCCACTGAAATCCAGGTAACTTTTAAGGTGCAATATTAAACATGCTGATAAGAATACTGCACTAAATGGATGCAGAATGAGTACTTCAAACACATTTTTCATACATTCATACTGTATACCAGCATGGTGTCTGCAAGTTATATACCCATAAAATGAGTACATATATTGTAAACTCAAATAAATTCTTACATTCAAATGTATTCTTACAGCCAGACAGAAATTCCTCGTACTGTGTCTTGCTGTTTGAAGGACTACACTACATGAGTATATTAGGCCACTCACAGGCTAATGTCACATCAGAGCTGAATTCATCACAAGATCCGTTTCCTTGGTTTTTGTGTTTACAGATGTGGTATCTGTAGGGTATTAGCTGATACAATATAACATAGTCAGTGCTGGTCCTAGACTTCTAAGGGCCCTAAGCAAAAAATGTGTCAGAGTGGGCCCCCCCAAACCTTTTTCTGTTTTACATATTTACATTTAGTCATTTGACAGATGCTTTTATCCAAAGCGACTTACAGTTGAGGAACAGAACAAGTGGTGTATCATAAGATAAACACGAGAAGTGTCTGTTATACAAGGTTCCAGTCATCGTTCAAAATAGTAAAAAGCTAGGACAGGAGAATAAGAGAACAGAAAAAGTGAAGGTATAGGTTTTTATTTTTTTAATTATTAAAGTATTGGAGCCAGTTAGATACTAGAGATGAGTTTTCAGTTGTTTCTTGAATATTGTGAGGGATTTGGCTGTTCGGATGGAGTTAGGTAGGTCATTCCACCATCAGGGTACGGTGAAAGAAAACGTCCTTGAGAGTTATTTGTTCCTCTCTGCAATGGGACTATGAGTCACTGCTCATTTTCCGACTGCAGGCTTCTGAAGGGTGTGTAGTTGCATAAGAGAGAGCGGAAGTAGGAGGGTGTGGCAAGCACCAATGTTTTGAACTTGATGCGAGCCACGACTGGAAGCCAGTGCAGAGAGATGAGAAGCAGTGTGAGATGAGCTCTCTTGGGCTCATTGAAAACAAGACGTGCTACTGCATTCTGAATCATTTGCAGAGGTCTGCTTGCAATAGTCCAACCTAGAAATGACAAGGACCTGGACGAGAAGCTGTGTTGCATGCTCTGTTAGGAAGGGTCTGATTTTTCCTGATGTTGTGTAGTACAAACCTGCATGATCGTGCTGTTTTTGCAATGTAATCTTTAAAGGTCAGCTGCTCATCAAGAATCACATGCCGAGAAGTTCATCGGGCAGTCTAAGATCCGATCAGGTACCATTGAATCATCTGTTTGAAATAAGAGGCAGAGCTGCGTGCTATCAGCATAGCAATGATATGAAAAACCATGCGCCTGAATGATGGGTCCCGTGATGTAGTGTATATAGAAAAGAGGAGGGGCCCAATAACTGATCCCTGAGGAATCCCAGTGACCAGGCGATGTGATTTGGATACTTATCCTCCCCAAGCCCCGCTGAAGTACCTACCTGTGAGGTAAGACTCAAACCAGTGGAGTGCAGTTCCGGTGATGCCCAGCGATAAGAGGGTGGACAGAAAGATTTGACGAATAACACTGTCGAATGCAGCAGATAGATCTAGGAGTATGAGAACTGACTGTGTTTAAGAGAGAATTCACCATGATGGACATTTTGACACACCTGATCCCCAAAGTAGCCTATACTTGTCCTCGTCTTGGATTGCTCACACAGAAAGCCACCTGGAGAACAGCGTAATTTTCATAGCTTAAAATGCTTTTAACTCTTTTTTTTATATCAAGCATGTCTGACATGAGATTGTTAATTACGTCAGTCATGTTACATTATTTGACTAATTTGGACGCTACACCACTTTAAAATAAATAAAAATGATCTTTCAGAACAAGGGGGCCCCCTGTTGCTTCAGGGGCAATATGCAACTTGCATAATTTGCATAAAGGGAGGACCAACACTGAACGCAGTAGTTACCGTGTCTACACCGGACGCCAGCAACATGACACGACGCGACATTTTGCGACAAAAGACAACAGATCTCATTATAATCAGTGATGCTGTCTACACTGGATGCGGCGCAACACAGTAATGTCCCCCGACAGTAATCTGATGCCTTGTTCTATTTATGACGTACTGACACAAAGTACAAATGATTTGCAAGGGTATTTGATTTTAACACATTGGACAATCAAGACTTCACATTGGTTATTTCAGCAGCATGAAAAACAAAACAGTTATTCAAACTAGGAATCTATTATATGAAGAAAGCGAGCAAAGAACACTGAAGCGGTCCATGATGGCTTCAGTCTAATGTAAGCTATGCACTTAAAAATAAAAAACTCCCGTAATAATCATTAAAGCTGTCCACACTGCATAGTCAATATCTTTCCTACAGATTGTTGTTTATGCTGATGAGAGAATTTGTGAATGCGAAGATTGAGAATTCAGTCAAGGAGTGCGTGCACTGAACAACTCCAGAGTTATCCGTGGTGACTTTTCAACTGACTAAGTTCATGGCCACTTCATCCAACACTCTTTATGTTCTCCATGTTCTTAAATTTCCATTACACATGAGAAACCACTTCAGACGATTCAGTGTGTGCGGAGAACTGAACAAATCATTCAAACTGATTCGAGAACCAATTCAGACCATTTTGCCAACTTGTTTGATCAAGGCCTTGAACCGAATTGACTTTAAATAGTGATTAATTCAAGAATGGGCCATCGCTCATGCCCCATAAAAAAAGAGAGTGAGCTTGTAATAAACTAAGCGTTTCTTAACATATTGCATTAAAATGAAATAACGAGAGGATCATCGCCCAGTGTAGCGAAATAAAAGTACAGTTTATTTATTAGAAATGTACACGAGTTAAAGTAAAAGTAGCCACCTTCAAATTTACTCTACTTTAAATTAAATGTACTCAAGCAAATGTAACGGAGTAAATATACTTTGTTACTACTCACCTCTAAAGACTATATACTTGTATACTTAAATATGATATATTATATAGTGATACTACTGTTATAGTGCTACTACTAGAACTACTAGCACTACTATATGTTCAGTATAACATACCTCTATCTCTCTATCTGTATGTAGATATATATATATATATAGATATATATATATATATATTATAATATATATATATATATATAAGTAGCAACTAAAATGAAGATACCTCAATTTAAGATGATTAGGTACTGTTCTAACTCTATAACTAGAAACATGAAGAACAATTACACAAAGATATAAAAAATATTTAAAAAAAAAGTGAATTTGTTCATACACCAAGTTTGTGTTTATATTTTTCGTAGTGACGTCCAAATGCTATTATTTGTGTCAGAAATGTTCACATAATAACAAATTTAATTTCTCGTCTACACTATGTAAAGTTGTTTTTTTGTGTGTGACTGCTCACTCATCTCCCACAGATGCACGGCAACATCAGGTCACTGGCATTATTCTCAGGTATTGCGGTTATTTGACTGCTTTCATCTCTTTGCCTTTGCAGGTTTACAGTCCTTTGCTGATGAGTCCCTTCAAATATTTGCCCTTGAACTTTATTATTCTACAGTAACATTGACAGATCTCTGCTAACCCCTACAGACACTCTGGGCAAACTGAGCAGCTGGGCACTGTGATTGGACAATAACCACATAAAGAGGAAGGCAAGTAAATCAATAAGGTAGAAAAACCGTGACGCTATTGGAAACACTGTTGGATCGCAAGTCCCCAATTAACCCTCAAAATCACATTCAGGAGCTAAGCGGCTTGCAGGAAATTAACATGGCAGTAGCCATGGCAGCCAACAGGGTGAAATTGAATGCAACAATTAGCGCTTAGTGCAGAGAACTTGACCTCTCTGATAGAGTAGGACTGTGAGCTCAGGCTCCAGTTATGTGTACTGAAAAGCAGGTCAGGAAGTCAATACAGTGCTAAACGTGACCAAGATGGAACACAGGAAGTCCCCACCTCATCATTATAAAGGGACTCCACATCCTTTGCCTTTGCATGCGGTGTCCTTCTGTCCTTATGGCACAGTGTTGAGTATTTGTTTACTCGTGTGATTGTTTTTTTCCTCTGAAAATAAGGATAAAGCTTCAAAATAAAGGGTGTGAAGGTGTAAAAGGTAAGAGAGGACGAATTTCTCTCTTTTTTTCTTCTTCCAGCTCAAGTTTTGACACTTAATAGGGCTATTTTGGACACACAAAAAAAGCAGGACACGACTGAGCAATACAGGCAGTCTTCTAGCCTGTGATGAACCCAGCGGGGGGAAAATGAATCAAACTGCCTTTATTCGCTTCACACCCTAACTACAGGACTGTCAGAACAAAGAGATCTCGCACACAGCTACCAATCCAGCCTGTCTGCCTTATTACAGACCGCCTAAGCCGGCCAGAACACGCCAGCTGCCCGCTAGAGTGACAGAACTGCTGGCAAAGGGCTTTTTTTAGCAAAGCATCTTTTCAGAATTTCAAAGATGCCCAGAAAAAAAGAGATGGTGAGATAGGTAGAGTAAATGCCTCTCTTTTTTATTTATCAACCCGTCAAACTGGCTTTTTAATATGCCAGTTGTACCTACCTTCATTTTCTGTTGTCCTCATAGCAAAACAGTCATTGCAGACAAATGGCTTTTTAATTGCTGTATGAATCCCTGCAATCACAAGCGCCTAACTTTTATGGCATCAATCATCTAAACGTTGTAATATAAGCTCTGAAAGCCTGGAATGGTCATTATATTTTATGTGCCATTCACACCATACAGTTGCATCTACCCTCTGCACAGATGCAAACACAAGCACATAAACAGTAATTATACCTATCAAAAAGAACCAGGGCAATTAAACAGCATGTCAAGTAAAAGAGAGATACGGTTTACTTTCTGGCAGGAGCGTAGATTGCATTTCAACTTAGGGGGAGTGGGGGCAACAAACAGGAAATTTGTTTTATAGTTTTAATTACAATATTGACAATTTGATGTTTTTTTTCTGAAATTGGGAGGAAATTGTCTGTCTACTCCCCCTGGAGAGAGAGTGTGTTTTTTAATACAAATTTAGGGGATCAACAATGTGAAAATTTGACAAACGTTAAGCCAGTATGTCATTATCGTAAAATAAATCAGGATGATGATCAGGACCCTGATTTCACAATTATGGCCTATGTCTACATTATTTTGCTTAACTGAAAATGGTTTTATTATGTGTGATAAAAAAAATTTAAAATGATGTTGGGGAAACCTCTATGATTTACTTTCTTTATTTTAGTATGCCAAAACACCATGAAAATAGTCCATAGTAATTGATTGATTGATTGATTGATTTATGGCTGACGCAGCATGTTAGAGAGCAGGGTGGCCTATATTATATGTCAAAGTTCTAATTAGATTAAAAAATTGAAATGAATTGCAATGAGAAATATTTATTTTACATACCATTAATTAAATTATAAAGTATTATAAAAGTCATTTAAATCAATATGAAAAATAATACAATAATATTTGATAACCTGTAAAACAAGCAAGTTTATAATTTAGATAGTAGCTTCTTAATTTCTTATTATAGCTTCTTATTACAACTGCTGTAACAGTGTACGCAGTGGTCTGGCAAGTCTTCATAATATGTGGGCTGTCAAAATAAAAACCACCTATTGACTAAACAGAATAAATAAATAAATAAATAAATAAACATGGCAATATAGCTGTCTAATTGGCTGGGTGAGCTATTTTTTATTGATTTTTTTTAGATTATGGGTTGAAACATGAAATGTATTTAAGGGGGGGGGGAACTTTAACAAATACACACAATCTACAATCCAGTTACAAGAGGTATAAAACAACCTATGGACTGACAAAATTGTTTCAGCCTTTATCTATTCTTGGACATTTTGATATATACTTCAGTCAAAGATACTGTAGCAAGAACTGGCTAAATCTGCTGGTTCCAATCTGGATGCTAAAGAACTTACAGACCTACAATGATTTCAATCAGTGAGAAGAACCCAAGCTGGTTTGTTGGTTTTATTCAGTATAAGATGGTCTCCTAGCATGACCAAATGGAAACTGTCCAAATTTCCCCTAAAAGCATCCATCAGAACAACCTCACCACTCTGGCCTAAACAAGACCAACAACCCAGGTTAGATAAGTTAAAGATGGACTTTCTCAGGGTAGTCACTAGATTTGCTAAATTTTTGAGGTTCATTGCACTGAATTCCGAAGACAATATATTATTTGGTTTGAGGCAGCTGACAATAAGTCAACAAGATATCACTGCATGTTAGCCCCGTAGCCTTTGAGAAACCATCTTTGTTGCACAACATCAAATGTTTTTTTTAAGCTACAACATGGATCAGACTTCATGCTAACTAACAAAGCTTGTGAAACTATAAACAAAATGGCCTTAACCTGCGAAGAAATTTGTTCCTGTTCTGATAGCTAATTGTAGCGTCTCGACCAATCTGACACATATGCCACTTCACAAGGGAACAGGGGCGTGCAAGGTGACAGAAAACTATCTCATAAAACATTATCATTTGTGAGAGCACATATGGGACACATCTGCGTATGCAGAGATTATTAGAAAAGCAGGTGACAAAAGCTCACTAGCATTCAGCCATCAGAGGGTAGGTATCACCGCTTGCCTGAAAATGCAGCATCCTAATTCCAAGGTGGATTTTTGGAGGCTCTGATCCATGAACTTGCTCATCATCACTTTACAAACCTTCCTGCACCTTCAGGCTAATGGCAGTATTCACACACAGGTTCCTCCACGTGTCTCTGTCCTATTACTCTGTGACAGACGGTCTCTCTGCGGCCTGCAGAATCATCCTTCACACTTGATTAGCAAGGCAAATAGGCAGGAACGGGAGCGTATCGTGTGAGAAAGGTTTCACATGTGACAACTCGATATGGACGCCACCAACCCAAGGGAGAGTTTAACATGAACACAACCCGTTTTCCTGTGACACACAGGATGACTGGAAAGCAATAATTAGGAAAGGATATCAATGGGATGACAGAAAATAACTAATCTCAACAGTACTGAAGGCTAAAGTGAATGGATAGCAGTACCCGCGTGGAATTGTTGCAGACTGGCTATTGAAACAGAAATGTTCATGACAACAGGACGATCCTAAATGACTGGCCATAAATGATAGGGAAATTAATATCTAATCAATTATAGTATTTCATATCAATAACGCTGACAATCATGAAACTGCTGCTTCAGGTAACACTTTGGCAACAGAGACTCAACTTTTACAACAGTAGATATCAACTTTAAAAAACTTTACTTGAAAAATAAATATTTTGGATCATAAATATATTTACTGCCACTTTTGATCTATTTAATGCATCCTTGCTGAATAAAAATATGAATAATCTTAAAAATCCTAAATTTTGAAATGGTGTCGTGTTCAAAATTTAAACAATGACATGGTTCACAGATTGAAGATAAAAAATGTGGTGCAACTGATTAATACATTTTCATATATACTCATATTTCAACATATTTGAACTTCTGACAATAATAAGTGGTTATTAATAACAGTTGTGCATTTTTAAATATTTCACAATTTCTGGTAGCATTTGTGCCTTATATGATTTGTGTAACACTGTTGTTACTGTTAACTAAAACGATTAAATATTTTGTTAATTGAAATAAAGTTGAATCAAATATAAATTGATGACAAGTTTTAAACTTGACAACTTAAACATAACGGATAATGGAATGTAATTCGAAATAATAAAAAATAAAAAATAAATAATTTTAATAAAATTCTAAAAAGTAAATAAAAATAAATGCAAAGAAAACGGAAATATAAAAACAAAAACGGTAACACTTTACAATAAGGTTCATGAGTTAAACATTAGTTAATGTATAAACTAACATGAACTAACCCTGAGCAATACAGTTGTTACGTTATTTACTAAGCTTCACTAAGGTTAGTTAATAACATACAGAGGTTCATTGTTAGTTCATGTTAGTTCACAGAGTGCATTAACTAATGTTAACAAGATTTAATAATGTGTTAGTAAATGTTGAAATTAACATTAACAAAGATTAATAAACGCTGTATAAGTGCAGTTCATTATTAGTTCATGTTAACTAATGTAGTTAACTAATGAACCTTATTGTAAAGTGTTACCACAAAAACTATACAAACACAACAAATGTACTAAAACTTCCATAAAACAAACACTAAATATATTAAAATAAAAGCTAATTCAAAACACAAACAAACAAACAAATAAATAAATAAACAATAATGCAGTAATACAATTTAATTAATTTACAATACTTTCCCAGATCGAGAAATCACACCTATAGGCTTCCTCATACAGTTGTTACAATACATACATATATACAATACATATCCAGTTGTTGAGTGGGTGAATTAAAATAAGACAGTCAGTTTGGGCTTATTTTAAACAATTTTGAGTACTCTTGAGGAAGATTTCTGAGGCCCCCTGGTTGAGAACAATTGACTTAATAAGTTGCAATTTAATCTACTTAAAGAATTAATGATGGAAAATGTATGAGGCTGTTTTTGCTGATGCTGTTCAATGTGCTTTTTTCTCTTACCGTCTTTAGTTTTGACTTCTCAGAGGGCTCAAAACCTGAATTCCCATCAGCACGCTGAGTGGCAGTGAAACAGTGGGTGCTGTGTGATGAAGACTGGCATCAGTGGGCCAGTTAGAGCTGATATACCGACAGCCGCGCCAAGACAATACAGAAGACGCACAGACTCCTTTCAGAGGAACAAAGCCATGCTTTAGCATCCCCGGCTGTGAGGCAGGAACAAAACGCCGAACCATTTTAACATCCAGCCTGGATCATACATCATCTGGAGATGTACAGAAGGAACGGCGGGGCCCAGGGAAAATCATGCATCTCAGTTTGACAGATTCAGTCGTTTGTAAGGCATGTAAAAGCATCTGCTTTCAATTTGAAAGATTCCAAAGAGGACACTTGCATGTTTGCGCAAGGGCACGGATCCATGTCCTTTCATTTCTCCAAGAGAACGGCTCTCTTGACTGACTGATCTCGTTTCATTCTGCCAGCACTTAAAAAAATAAAATAAATAAAGGCTTGTACAATGAATGATCCATCAAGGTGGCATTTGTCTTATGATTGCATTTGTGTTTGGAAAGAGCATATACTCACAACATTTTCCATGCACGGTGGAATACAAGCAGACAATTAGAAGGTGATTTATTGTCTTTCTAAAACAATCACGGCTAGCCTGCAAGAACGCTGCCTAAAATGAGGGCATTGTGATGAAAAATTCAAGAGAGATGTTTCCATGCCGTGATATATAGCAAAGGATATCACTCACCCAAACGCACACCTGAAGGATAAATAAACAGATGGGCAATGGTTGAAATTATGTGTGCATGACTTCATATTTACTCCATAAACCTGACATGAGCTCTTTAAATACAGTGCAAATTTACAGCTGGCGTTCCAGCAGAGCATCTAGCGCAGAACCTTTTATCGAGTAACACACCCCGGGTGTTTCTATTGTAAACTTCTCCTATGAGACTTTCCTGGAAGTCCTGCCTGAATGCACTTTTATTTTTGGCCTTTTTACGATTTTATTTATAAGGCTCGTGATCGAAAGGACATGAAATTATGCCGTGAAGAGGGCAAAATGACATTGGAAAAGTGGTGCAAGCTGAATTCAAACCCACATGACCCACACAAATATTAAATCACTATATATTTTTTATCATTTTTTTTCTGTTCATTCATATTTCATACATGTTCCTGCAGTGTGACAATTTTTTCTTCAAACAATCAATTATCATGAACTCATGCATGCATGATACATTATAAAATAATTAATTAAATAGAATTACAAAATTATATTTAAAATAGTTAAAATCGTTTTTCATGCATAGCATTTAACACTGCATAACATGTCAACTTCCCAAAAGTACTTAATGTAAACTACCCATAAATCTAACACTATTTCTATGCTTTAAACAAGAAAAAAATACCAACACCTCATTGTGAGTAAATAAATACGCAAGTACTCAACCCCTCAGAAATGCAGTACTATTTGTTACGGGGCTGACGAGACGTGAGACGTGCGGATCCATATGCAAGCTTTATTGAAACGAAGACAGAGACGTGGTCATGAAACAGGCATGGGTCAGATGAGGCAAAAAGGTATATGGTGGGCAAAACACAAGAATAGTCCTAGGGCTAGAGCAGGTCGACGATCGGCAGACAGAATCAAAAGGGGCAAGACAAAAGGGGTGAATCCAGGGAACCAGGCGAAGATCAGAAACCGAGAAGGCTAAGGCTAAGGCTAAGGCTAAGGCAAATGACTAGGGCTAAGGCTAAGGCTAATGGCTAATGGCAATGGCTCCGTAAGGTAGCTATCTCTAGGGGCGTGATAAATGCTGAAACAATACTCGGCAGAGGGAAGGGATCAGAGTGAGTGTTAAATAGTGAGGAAGTGATATGAAACAGCTGGGTGCAATCAGTGTAAACAGGTGTGTGCAATTCGTGCTGAGTGCAATCAGTGCAATGCATGATGGGAAATGTAGTCCGGGGTGATGTGCAACAGTGTGTAGTGCGAGAGTCAATGAAATGGAAAGTTCATGGACCGGATTCGTGACAGAGCCCCCCCCCAAGGAGCGGCTTCCAGACGCTCAAAACCCTTTACGATTCCGGAGGGCGGTGGAGTGGAGGCGGAACAGGGGGAGGGACGGAGGGCCAGGTCCAAAGACAGGAAAGACCAGGGACTGAGGCAGAGCCGGCGGAGCTGAGGACCACCACAGCAGAGCCGACGGGACCAAAGATCCCCACGGCGGAGCAGAAGACCACCGGAGCCAGACAGTAGACCACCACGGCGGAGCAGAGGACCACCACGGCGGAGCAGAGGACCACCACGGCGGAGCAGACGGGACCGAAGATCCCCACGGCGGAGCAGAGGACCACCAGAACCAGACAGTAGACCACCACGGCGGAGCAGAGGACCACCAGAACCAGACAGTAGACCACCACGGCGGAGCAGAGGACCACCAGAGCCAGACAGTAGACCACCACGGCGGAGCAGAAGACCCCCAGAGCCAGACAGTAGACCACCACGGCGGAGCAGATGACCCCCAGAACCAGACAGTAGACCACCACGGCGGAGCAGAGGACCACCAAAGCCAGACAGTAGACCACCACGGCGGAGCAGAGGACCACCAGAGCCAGACAGTAGACCACCACGGCGGAGCAGGGGACCCCCACGGCGGAGCGGAGGGCCACCATGGCGGAGCAGAGGACCACCAGAGCCAGACAGACCACCACGGCGGAGCAGAAGGAACAGAAAACCCCCCTGGTGAACCACACCGATCAGGAGACCATGGAGGAAACTGTAACAACGAGAGAGCAGAGACAGACAACAGAGACAGAACATTGGGGTTGATAGACAAGACTGAGCATTCAGGGGCAACCTCCCTGGCAGACACAAAGCACACAAAGAATTCACAAACGGCCTCCATAGCCAGGACAGGACAGGATGAGGACTCCCCGACGGCCTCTATAGCTGTGACAGGACGAGCAGGGAGCTCGCAAACGGCCTCTATAGCTGTGACAGGACGAGCAGGGAGTTTTTCGGGAGGGCAACGGCATCCCATAGCTGTGACCGGACGAGCAGGGAGCTCGCAAACGGCCTCGTTAGCTGTGACAGGACGAGCAGGGAGCTCGCAAATCGGCCTCTATAGCTGTGACAGGATAGACAAAGAGTTCATAGGCACTACACCCCGCCGTACTGGCGGGAGGGGGAGCGGCCTCCTTGGCCCTGACAGGATAGACAAAGAGTTCATAGGCAGCCTCCTTGGCCGGAACAGGACAAGCAGGGAGTTCATAGACGGCCTCCTTGACCGAAACAGAACAGGCAGAGAGTTCACAGACTCCCTTCATAGCCGTTACAGGACAGGCAGAGAGTCCTAAACGGCCTCCTTGGCCGGAACAGGACAGGTAGAGAGTTCATAGA
Organism: Sinocyclocheilus anophthalmus; assembly: GCA_018155175.1. Lineage (NCBI taxonomy): Eukaryota > Metazoa > Chordata > Actinopteri > Cypriniformes > Cyprinidae > Sinocyclocheilus > Sinocyclocheilus anophthalmus. Next base: position 20,783 of record JADLZN010005460.1, on the reverse strand, counting down.
CGGCCTCCTTGTCTGGAACAGGACGAGCAGAGTGTTCATAGCCGGCGGCAGGAAGTGCGTTGCTGGGCGCCACCACCACGCAAGAAACTGAGACAAGTGTCGCCATCTCGGAAGGTTCTGCAGCCTGCGCCGCCACCTCTGGAGATGTTGTAGCAGGTGCCGCTGCCTCTAGCAAATCGGCAGTGGAGTCCGCGGCCCACACACACCCTAAAGCAACCCCCCATATGGGGAGTGCAGCAGACAAGAGGATGAGTTCAGGAACAGGAGGGCTAAAGTGAGTGGGTTTGGGGATACCAGCTGCGCGTGCAGACACCAGCGATGCATCCCTCACACTGGACACCAGACTGGGATACCGACGGACAAACCCCGACAATTGGGGCAACAGACAGGACGTGACAGGCTCTGGATGAAAAGCTGAGACGTGACGAGGCTCTGGACGAACAGCTGAGACGTGACGAGGCTCTGGACGAACAGCTGAGACGTGACGAGGCTCTGGACGAACAGCTGAGACGTGACGAGGCTCTGGACGAACAGCTGAGACGTGACTGGACTCATGACGAGCAGCTGTGACTTGACTAGACTCATGAAGCTCAGTCGGACTTGACTTGGACTCATGAAGATCAGTCGTGACTGGATTGACTCATGAAGATCAGTCGTGACGTGTGGACTCATGAATATCAGTTGTGACCAGACTGGACTCATGAATATCAGTTGTGACCGGGGGGGTGGGGGGGGGAAAAAAAAACCTAGAATCATGAATATCAGTTGTGGCATTGACTAGACCATGTTTGAATATCAGTTGTGGCCGGACGAGACTCAGGAAGAAACCAGTTGTTAGCCTGACTTGACTCAGGAAGGTCAGCTGTGGCTTGACTAGACTCAGGAAGAACAACTGTGGCTTGACTAGACTCAGGAAGAACAACTGTGGCTTGACTAGACTCAGGAAGAACAACTGTGGCTTGACTAGACTCAGGAAGAACAACTGTGGCTTGACTAGACTCAGGAAGAACAACGGTGGCGTTTTGTTTTTTTTTTTGACAGATTCGGTTGTGGCGCCATTTTGTGATCAGGACTCCGCAACTGCGCATTTGGGAGCTTGCTCTGGTTCAGCCCTCACATCAGTCACAGACATGGTGTCGCTTCCTTCCTCCGCGACACCCACCGTGAACGCTGAACCAGTAGTCAGCAAGGCATAGTCAATAAAGTCCTTTAAGCTATAGTTGCATTCACTCCTTGGCATACAAGATTTCGTGGGTTCACTGAGTCCAAAACGAAACAAATCCTTAAACAAAATCTCATCATATATTGGTACCTGATACGATAGTTCACAGAACCGGTGAACATACTCCTCAATAGAAAGACCTCCTTGCCGAAGATGTAGCAGCTCGGTGACTGGGTCCATACCAGGCCAGAGTCCACAGAAAAAGCCGCTGGATCCTTGTGTGGCCGAGTATTCTGTTACGGGGCTGACAAGACGGTGCGAGTGCGGATCCATATGCAAGCTATTGAAACGAAAGACAGAGACGTGGTCAATGAAACAGCATGGGTCAGATGAGGGCAAAAAGGTATATGGTGGGCAAAACACAAGAAAAGTCCTAGGGCTAGCATAGGTCACCGATCAGCAGACAGAATAACAGGGCAATGGACAAAAGGGGTGAATCCAGGGAATTCGCGAAGATCAGAAGCTAAGGCTAAGGCTAAGGAAGCAAATGGCTAAGGCTAAGGCTAAGGCTAAGGCTAAGGCTAAGGCTAAGGCTAAGGCGAAATGACAAGGGCTAAGGAAATGACAAGGGCTAAGGAAGTCGCTATTGCTAGGGGAGTGATAATCGCTGAACAATATCGGCAGAGGGAAGGGATCAGAGGGAGTGTTAAATAGTGAGTGAGTGATAAGAAACAGCTGTGTGCAATCAGTGCAATCAGTGATGTGTGCAATCAGTGATGTGTGCAATCAGTGCAATGGATGATGGGAACTGTAGTCCGGGGTGATGTGCAACAGTGTGTAGTGCGAGAGTCAATGAATTGGAAAGTTCATGAACCGGATTCGTGACAACTTTACAAATACAAGCTTTTCTGAAGATCCAGGACTTTATAAAAAATTGCAACTATAACAGTTTACTGGCATATTAAAAGTGATAATGCCAATATATAACGCATTATTTTTTGATGACACAGCTATGTCATAATTATTCAACCCCTATTCAGTACTGCTGTTTTTAAGTCACTTTTTTTGTATGGTGGGGATCAAAATTGTCTTAAAACACAATTAAGCCTTTAGAAACTATGTTTAAAAACAGAATTAGCTTGAGCTGTTACACAAACATAAACTTAGCCCATGCATGTGCTGACGTGAGTAGCAAATATGCAAATTCAACAGAGCTCTCTCAAAAGCTATAGAAGAAATAGTTTTATTACATTAGAAAGACTAAGGCTAAATGAAGATTTCCAAGAAATTAAAAGTTCCTAGCGACACAGCTGGCAGCCTTATTCCTTAACTTAAAATGTGTTCTACCAGAAAACCTTTGAGGATGTTGAAGAAAAAACACAATATCATAATAAATTTGATCAGAGCAGGTATGAAAAACCTGCAATCTACAACCAAAGACTTGCAAGATGACCCGATGAAACGAGGGCAAACATTTCAATGCAGAGTATAAGATGAACACTGGACAAGTATGGCCTTCGTTTTGGGGCATCTTGCCGAATGCCACTCTTGACCAAGAACATCATAAAAGACCAACTTGAACATGTTAAAATTAATTTGGATAGACCGGTGGAGTTCTGGAAGAATGTTTTATGGAGTGATGTGACCAAACTGGAACCTTTGGACCCATGGATCAGCGGTATGTCTGGTGCAAAAAAGGCAAAGTTTATAAACAGAAGAACATGAAGTCTCCATGGTCAAACTTGGAGGTGGACCAGTCCTGTTATGGGGGTGTTTTACTGCTGCAGGAAGTGGAAATCATGACTGCATGAAGGACATCATGGATTCTTTGAAGTATCAGGCCATTTTGGCAAGAATTGTGATGCCTTTGGTGCAGATGATCAGTGGACTTTCCTGCAGGACAGCCATCCCAAAGTATACATCCAAATCTACTTCTACTTGGTTCAGGGGTCAGTGGTAGAATGTTCTTGAGTGGCCTGTTCAGTCTCCAGATTTAACTCTCATTGAAAATATTTGGTTTAATTTGAAGAAAGCAGTGGCAATGTGAAAACCAAAGATTATCAGTGATCTGAAAGCTTTTTCCGGCGATGAATGGGCCAAGACTTCAGTAAAGAGGTGACAGGAGCTTCTAAGCAATTATAGGCAGCATTTATTGGTGGTAAAATGTGACTTTTGGGGGTTGAATAATTTTGAACATGAATGTTTAGAGCCAATTTGATTTTTATCATTATTCATCAATGTTACATTCTCAGAATCACTCAAATGTGTATTAAGAAATGTTCTCTAATAGATCACTGATGTCCTTGTTGAATTGTTTTCATAAAATGTTTTGCAGGTCAAGGGGGTTGAATGATTTTGATTACAACTGTAAGTAAATAAATAAAAAAAGTAAGTAAGTCCAACATATATTCTTATCTAACAAGTTTTATCTAACACACTTTTGCTTCTGAAGTATGAATCTCATATTAAGACTGTAAATATTAAGGTATTTTATTGGAAAACAAGACAAAAAAATTATTTTTCCTCACAGTGTGAAGGTTATTTCTCACGCTCTAAATGAAGAGTTAGCTTCTAGCTCAGTTCGATGACGGGTACTTCGCTCATTTGATAGTGAGTGTCTTGGGTGAACTTCTCCCGTGCAATTATCATTAAACTGTCAGGTAGGATTAGGGCCTCATAAGCTTTGGTGAGCGATCAGCAGCAGAAGCCCTGAAGAGATTCAGATGAATCCCAAGGCCTTGCATATGGCTGAAATGAGGAGGTGAGTTAAAGCCCTGAGACCTGCTGGGATTGTGAATACAACCTTTCCTTTACAAAACCTTTCTCCTAAGGATCACCGTAAGCTTCCAGGATACAAAGTACGGATGTAAGGACTTTAATAATCCCATAAAAGAGTTCCTTCTCTGACAGGAAATAGGGCAGTAAGTCATGTTGTGAAAGTTGTGAGAGTCATGTGAAATAATGTTCGCTTCTTGTAATCAAACACGCCAGCACAGTAAGACCGTACTTGATGTAGATCTGAGGCTTTTATACACTCTGCTTTGTCAAACACTGCAAAGATGACTGCTGGATCAGTAATAGCTAGTGGGGTGTGATTTTAGGATGTAAGTAAGTAAGATGGGTCTTAATTGTATCCACTGGTAATTGAACAGATAATGAAAAAACAATGAATACAAAGCTATTTGGCTATTGGTTTACTTTGTTGGATATTGGATAATATTTTGAACATTTTGGATATTTTTATTATGCAGATGCATCACTTTGCCTCAGAAGGCCATTATTAACCCCCCGGAGCCATTTGGAGTACTTTTATGATGGATGCATGCACACATTTTTTGGGCTTCAAAATCTTAACCTCCATTCACTGCCATTATAAAGTTTGGAATATAACTCAGATTGTATTCGTCTGGAAGAAGAAAGTAATATACACCTAGGATGGCTTGAGGGTGAGTAAATCAAGGGGTAATTTTCAATTTTTGGGTGAACTATCCCTTTAAATGGGACATCGTATGCCCATTTTCCACAAGTTGGTATGATTCTTTAGGGTCTTCATGAAACATCTGCAACATACTTTGGTTAAAATCCCTCAATGGTCGTGTAAAACAATTTTTTTTTTACCTTGTCAAAAACAGCTCTGTTCACAGCGACCCGTTTCGGTGCATGTGTCTTTAAATGATAATGAGCTCTGTTCACCCCACCCCTCTCTTCCATGTTTGTGTTTTTGGTGGCGCGTTACCATCAAAAACAAAACTACTCCACTGTGTCCTCAGTGGCTCTGATGTTGAGAGAAAGTGTGAGTCAGTGTAACGTCATCGTCACTACAGCGGCATTTTTCGCTCTTTTTGTATGAAATCATATTTATTTTTTGTCTATCAAAAGTGTGCTGTCACTTTAATTGACTGTGAGCATAGACTCGGCCCCGAAACCATTGCTTCACTGCTGCTCACACACTGCTCCTGCTCCCGGTGTGTATGCACTCATTTGTTAACATGCACTCTGAAAAAAAATATATGCGCTGCTCACACTTGCGGTGTGGAGCCGGCCTTATGTTCACTTTTACATCCAACTGCAAAATCACCTGCTTTGATTATGAAACATTGTTAGCGATACAGCTCCTCGAGTGCGGAGAAAATGGCGGACATAATTTCCAACTGGCTGAGGGCGAAAATATGTTAATATGGGACAGTCCGTCAGCGGTCGTGGGTGGGGCCTGAGCAGTGTTAGAAAGATTTCTAAAGGATCATGTGACACTGAAAACTGTAATGATGCCGAAAATTCAGTAAAAAACTTAAAAAATTTTAAGTTATAATAATATTTCACAATATTACTGTTTTTACTGTATGCAGTCTTGGTGAGCATAGGATACTTTAAAATTGTATTGACCCCAAATTTTAAATGATAATGTATATTTCAGAGTTTATGCAACGCTTTACACACAGATACCTATGATCATGTAGTACATTTTGGTAAAAGGATACAAAGAAAAAAACACTTTGTTCTTTGAAATAATAATGAGTTGTACTCAATGCAACCAGGAACATGCATTAAGAGAGTAAACAGAGTCCATTTTGAGTAAAAGTTGACTTAAGGGCAGTGGAGTAACATGAACAACGTTTGACTGGCATAAACTGAGAAATGACAAGCAATCTGATTAAAGATTATCAGATTCTTTTACACTTGTGCTCTCAAAAACACATTGATTCTGCCATGTTCATTTAAATTCTTGACAAGCACTCCATAAAAAAACATTCTGCCTCAAAAAACAAGCCCACAGACAGGAATTGACAGTTTTGTCAGACTCAATCAATACCATCAATCTGGAGTCATCTTAAAAAATCTGATATGATTAAACAAGAAGGAGATGGGGGGGTTGACATGCACCTAAATCGATAAACTGCGGTAAATGCTTCCAAGGACCGTAGCCATGAGATGAAATCAGAGCACTCTCACACTCTCTCCTCTGAATAGCACCACTCACCACAAGAGCAGCTTGGCAGCATTTATGGATGACAGGGTTAAAGGGTAACGTACAAGAAGGGACCATTGAGACAGAGGGATGTCAAAGCATTAAGACTATGACATCTCTAATAGGAATGCTCTGAGATGGCCTTCCTCCACAGCCCACAGAAAGAGTCAGTCAGAACACTCTAAACATTACAAACATCAGAGCTCTGCAGACACGGAATGGACAGCAAACCAGAGGAACATACGCATTAGTGTCAGTCTTTGTTACTTTGTCAGTTTGTGCTGCATATATTAGCTTTGGTGAGCTGTCTAGCTAGGCTGCATTTAAAAGCAAGGTCGTAACCATTTTTTAACCATTATTTAATATTATGTGTATATGTATTGTACATGTTAATTTGGACAGTGCTGGTCAAAAGTTTGGAACAATTGTGATTTTTGTTATGTTTTTGAAAGAAGTCTCTTTCAATCAAGGTTGCATTTATTTGATAAAAAATACAGTAATGTCACGATCTCCAGCTGGAGTGCCTATGAACTCCAACAGAAGGCACTCCACCTCTGACTCTTGCCACTCTATCCTAGACAACATTTCCCATAATCCTTTGCCGGACTCATCATCTCTGATTGCATTCACCTGTGTCTTGTTTCCTCATCTATGGAACGATTTTCCGGACAATTTTCAAATAGAATAGCAAATTGTGTTTTCAATTGCGTTTTCAATATGTGGACGCATAACTTGGACAAATCAAATGCAAGTGCAAATCCGCATACGGTTTGCTTTTCGCTTTCGCGCAGCCCAGTTACGGCAAATTTCAAAATGGAAAAAGCAAAGGTAAAGTTGCAGCTGTATGTCCCATGTCTAGGGTACGAGCAAGCATATTTAAATAGCAATATTAATTACCAGTTTGCGTTTTCAATTCTCGCTGCGTCACGCATGTATACCTGCCAAAACTCAAATGGATCGCAATTCCTTTTGCGTTGAATTTACGGTCTACTGGAAAGCTGCCAATAAATGTGAGGGGGCGGGGGGTGGGGGGGTGGGGGGGGGCTATACTAGGGGGGTGGTTGTTGGGGGGTGACGTCACTCACAGACGACCGTGCCGAATGCTTTGATCAATGGAGGTAATCGGTAAAGGCTCAGCTAAAGGCAGCTACCAATCAGTTTCGTACCTGTGTGAATGAACAGACAGTGCAACCTTCTTGGCACAATACATAATTCTGTCTTTTTTACCCCAAATGTAGCGATTATCCCCTGCTAACAGCGGGAGCCACAACGGTACGCACAATAGATCATATTCACTATTAACCAAACGCTTTTCACCCGTCTCAGAATCTCTCACTGTTTACACTCACTTACACACTTTTAATCCATAATAGAGAGTGTCACACCTGCCTCAAGACCTTTAACCGTTTGCACTCCACTTGATGCACTCAAGCAAACAGACAGTGCAAATCTATACTTATTTTCCACCTTACTTTAAATTTTATTCCAGTTTTAATCCGTTATGGAGTTTGCATCCAATACATGGCACCAAAGCGTTGCGCCTGCCTCAAGATATTTCGCTATTTACAGCCACTGGACACCGCAATTGATGAACGTGATTTTTTATGTCATCTTGCCTTGGCTGTGGTGTGTTCTGTGACAGCTGCACCTAGATCTGACTGCTGAAGTGTCATCTGGGGCAGGCAGAGTAAGAGTAGCAGAGTTTTCTGTTTCGTCACATGCATCTATCGGATCGTAAACAGACGGAGAGATCTTGAGGCAGGTGCACATAAGCTATTAGATAGGAATAAGATATAGGCGGCAAATAGGTAAATACATGTAGATTTCCTCTGTTTGTTTGCTTAAGTGCATCAAGTAAAAGGTCTTGAGGCAGGTGTGACACACTCTCTATTACGGATTAAAAGTGCAAGTGAGTGTAAACGGTGAGAGATGCTGAGACAGGTGAAAAGCGTTTGGTTAATAGTGAATATTGACCTATTGTGCGTACCATTGTGGCTCACCGCTTTTAGCAGGTGATAATCGCTACATTTGGGGTAAAAATACATAATTATGTATTGTGCCAAGAAGGCTGCACTGTCTATTCGTTCACACAGGTACAAAACTTATTTGGTAGCTGCCTTTAGTGGAGCCTTTACCGATTACCTCCATTGATCAGAGCATTCGGCGCGGTCGTCTGTGAATGACGTCACCTCCCAATACAAACACGTCCCCTAGTATAGTCCCGCCCCCTCACATTGATTGACAGATTTCTGTGTAGACATCGGAAATTCAAATGCAAAATGAATTGCAATTGCATTTGAGTTTTGGCAGGTTACATGCGTGACGCAGCGAGAGTGAAAAAGCAAACTGGTAATTAATATTGCTTTTTAAATATGACTAGCTCGCAACTCCTAAGACATGGGAAATACAGCTGCAAATGGACTTTGCCTTTTCATTTGAAATTTGGCCGTAACTGTGCGTTCGCGAAAGCGAAAATGCAAACGGTAATGCAGGATTTGCAATTGCATTTGGATTATGTCACAATTTATGCGTCCACATATTGAAAACGCAATTGAAAAACAATTTGCTATTCTACTTGAAAATTGTCCGGAATATCGTTCCATACTCATCAGTCTCACCCTATTTAAAGCCTGGTTCTACACACACTAGTGATGCAAAGTCTGATTAATTTCCGATAGGTTCTTTTCGGACAGATTGGCTCATTGAACCGGTTCAAAAAGCAGATTCATCGGTTCCTGACGTCATCAAGCAATAACGTCTCTACACATTTCTTTTCTAACAACTCAGTGCCATGTTGTATCAATGAAAAATTCAAATAAGTAATTTGTGTCAACACATACTGAAACATTCAAAAAAATAGTTATTTGTATGAAAGCATATTGCTATTTATTGCCATATAATTCACTTAAGTTAATGGAGTTTGTGGTCACAGTTTTGCGGATCCTCTGATACGACTGACTGAACAATATTGACAAGCCTACAACTTGGATAAGATTCCTAAAAGTTTCACACCTACAGCACACATTACAGACATTGATGCACAAATGTTCTACATGTCTACAGTATAAAGAATGAATAAACCAGTCTTATAAACTCCTTGATTTTTAAGCAACTTTAAATATAATATGCATTCACAATAAACTATTGTAAAATTTATTTACATCACTCGACAGAAAGGTTTTTTTCAGGTTTTAATAAAATGTAAATTAATAACAGTCATAATAAGCATATTTCCAGTACGCGCCTCAGGCTTGCACAGTATCGTCAACTCACTCATCAGAATCTCCGGTAATCCTCGGCAAACTTTGCCACGGCTCATTCGGTTCTTGTTGAGTCCTCGGTAATCCTCGGCAAACTTCGACAGTTGGTTGAACCGGCTCAATCGGTTCTTTTTGAGTTGGACGTGCTACTTCGGCTGTGCGTCCTGCATCATCAACCCGGAACTAAAGTTCGATTCAGTTCGATTTGTGAACCGGCTCAACCGGTTACTTCCTGAGAACCGGCTCAAAAGAACGATTCGTTCAAGAACCGAACATCACTATCACACACCCATGGCTCATGTTAGCTTTGTTGAGTCCTAGTTTAGCCCTAGTTCCTGTGTTTTCCATGTTCCTTGTTTCTTGGCATTGCCTTGGTTTGACCGGAACTGTATATTGGTTCTTATGTTTGCTGCCTGCCATGCATGGTTTTTTCTTAGATTACTCTTTTGTCTGCCCTGGATTATACCTGTTAATGCTGTTTGACCCTGCCTGTTTTGACCATTCTTTCAATAAAGCCTGCATTTGGATCCTCAACTGCAATGTTACGCTCCCCAAGTTACAAGTAAAACAACCACATGTACTAATATTATAATGATCTAAAATATTGTATTATTTCATTAAAAAAATTAAAATATATATTTTTGTATTTATGTATATTTAGTTCTCATTTTAATTTTAAAGTTGTAGTGATTTTTTGTAGATATGCTTATAATTATCATTATTATTATTGTTCATTTTATACAATTTTTAACAATATTTTATTTTTTAGTACAACACCCTAAAATAAATTACAATTATTCTTTTGTCTTTCCATGCAGCTGAAATAAAAAGTGCTTTATTTAATTTTATTTATGTTTGTTTTATTAAAGTAGATTTTTTCCTGTTTTGTGTATTGCTGTTTTTTTTTGCACTGTTAGTTTAACAAACATAAAAAACCACCACTCTATTGAAATCAATTTCATTGAGCTGAAAATAAACGAGTTAAAACGAAATAACTGAATGCATACAATAAATAATAAAATGTAAATAAATACCTGACCACACAGTATTATATTCTGCTTAACGAGCCATTGTTTATGCATTACTGGAAGTAAAATGAAAGCTTTTTTACGTATTTTTGCGACTGCTACACTATTAGCTTAGCACCATGCTAACAACAAACTCTATTGCAATTAGTTGTGAGTCAAGTTTCCTGCATGTTTAACTTTAGTTGCTGTATAAGAAGAACGTTCTACATGATCCGCTTATACGTTCAAACATAGTTAAGATACTGCATGGCAGCTCCAAATGTAGGCAACACAGAGCAAAGCAGCTCACTGGGAGCACCAGCAAAAAGCTATTGTGTTTTCCATACTAATTATAAGCACTGGGTACACATAAAGCCATAGAAGAAAGAGATGATAAGATTATTAGTCTGTTAGGCAGCTGAGGTGAGGCGAAACCTTGAGCTGTGTTTAGCAGGTCCCTGAAGGCAAGCCTCCAGGTATGAGACAGCCACTGAAGTTGTTTGTTCTTAAAAGCTTTGTTAGAAAAGCAGAGCGGCACAGTAAGATTACGGCACTGTCTACCTCGACTACATGGAAAAACATTCCCCGCCGATTTTGCGTTTGAAGTCTGAAGGTAATAGCCTGATGGGACAATGTTTGTGTTTGTTTTTGATGACAGTTGAGAGGCATGACAAATTGTTTTTTGTGTATTGCGTCTTTGGCCACCTGGTCTGGAGCTGCGTGAGGAGAAATCGGGTACTATCAGTTTCCATGTATAACAAAAAGCATCAACATCTCATTTCCAATTCGTCTTCTCAGCAGCTCTTTGAACCTGCAACCTAAGTCGATCTGTTGGCTTTCATATTTGTCTCATTTTGCGACAACAAAGTGTGAATATCACTGCAATGAAATGTTTTCGTACTGCTATATTTCACTTATTTGCTGAAAGCACTAAGTTAAAAGCCACAGAGTGTACTCAGAGAACTTTTTATAGAGTTTGTATCCCTTATGACAACACTGTGTTTTTATTGCACTGCCATTCCTTTAATGGATACTTCCCGAGTGCTTTCGACAAACAACATTCAGTTCTGACACAAAGAAAAGATGTAGCGCTGCACGGTTATTTAGTCCCTTTGAGATCTACCTCTATACAGCCTGAAAAAAAAAAACCTCTGACAATCACAGGGATAAAAGACCAGCTTGTAAATGTTCATGACTTTCTATACACTATACATCTTCAATTCAGTGGAATTTTGTAAACGGCTACACAATGAAAAATGGCAACAATATAAAGAGATGTGACTAATTCTAGACACTGAAGAGTCTGAATACATAACATAAATACAAAAATAAAAGTTAGAAAATATGTATATCTGTATTAAAAAATAAATCTTTGAACAACCATCAGCTGATTATTTCTAACATTTTATTAGTATTATTAGTAGTAGTTTTTGTAGATTGCATTTCTGTCTGACACATTTAAAGGACACTTCTGTTAAACTGATATTGACATTTAATATAAATATAATACATTTAAATTGATTTTATACCCAATATTTGTGTTTCGTGTATTGTGCTTTTTAGACTGTTGCACTGCAACTTGCTAAAACAAACTCTGTTATGCCCTTACACCTTATGTCCATCTATTTTCTTTGCATATATTCACTTAAAATGAGTATGATAGGCCTACAGCTCTGTAAAACCTAGCAGTCAAATTTAACAAAATAATCAAGTTCATTTTACTCAAGTACTACTGAAAAGTCATTGTACTTAATAGAAAAAAGAAAAGAAAATAGAAAAGAAAAAAGTTAAGTGAACTTAATAACTGATTTTATTTAGTATAACATAAGCTAAATTAGTTACATGTCATTAATCCTGTCTGTGGTCTTCTGTCTGCTCACCATCAGAGGTCGCCTTTTGATTACATTGACTCTCGCACTACACAAACTGTTACACATCACCCTGGACTACATTTCCCATGCTCCATTGCACTAATCACAAGCCTGAAACCAATCACACATGCACACTACATAAGCCACACTCAAACCATTACAGACTACTGAGTATTGTTTGCATTTATCGCCGGTTAGCCGATAGCACATTATTTTCCTTGTTTCCAATCAACCATTCCTTGTTTGCCCTAGTGGATTACCCATGTCTTGATTATTGCCTGTTTTCCTCGTCTTGTCTGATCTCTGCCTGCCCTGGACTCTATTGCCTGCCGTGGATTACCTCTCTCGTCTCGCCCTTGTTTGGATACTGTTTGCTCCTCGTCTGAACTATTGCTTGTTTGGATACCCCCTTGCCTTGCTCACTGGATTATGTTTGCCGATCGTTGGCCTTGTCTGTCCCTGGAATACTCTTTGTCTTGCCTGAAATGTACCCGTTTACCACCGTTTGACCAATGCCTGTTATGACCACGTCTTCGAATAAAAGCATGCAGATGGATCCGTATATGTCTCTCATCTCGTTCGCCCCGTAACAGAATACTCGGCCGCATGAGGATCCAGCGGCTTTTCTAAAGGACTCTGGCTAGGTATGGACACAGCAATATTGCTATTAGCTCTCGAGCAGCGCACACGATCGCTCGAGAGCTATATTCAAGAGTATTTAGAGGTCACTAATTACTCTGATTTGCCTGACCGTGTGCTCATAGATTCTTTTAGTGAGGGCATTAACCAGCCACTCAAATTGCGACTAATCCGGGAGGGTCCCCGTTCGTCTTTAAGTGATTGTATGAACTTTGCTTTGCTGTCGTTGCTAATTGTTTACTGTGATGGCAGCCACAACAACACACCGTCATGTCACTGCTGCCAACCCCTTGTCAAGTCTAGTCACCGCTGATCTTCATGAGTCCAGTCACGTCTCAGCTGATCTTCCAGAGTCTCGTCACGTCTCAGCTGATCTTCCAGAGTCTCGTCACGTCTCAGCTGATCTTCCAGAGTCTCGTCACGTCTCAGCTGATCTTCCAGAGTCTCGTCACGTCTCAGCTGATCATCCAGAGCCCCGTCACGTCACAGCTGTATCCAGAGTTCGTCACCCCTCTTCCCTTGTCCGTCCTAAGCTGATAATTCCAAAGTCTCGTCCAGTCTAAGCTGATCTTCCAGAGTCTCGTTCACGCCTCAGTGATTCTTCAAGAGTCTCGGCACAATCAGCTGATTCTTCCAGAGTCTAGTCACGACCTCAGTGATATTCCAGGAGTCTCGTCACACTACTCAGCTGTTTGTCAAGAGTGCACGTACCATCACAGCTGATCATTAGGAGGGGTTTTTTTTTCCTTTTTTTTCCCGTTCTGTCTGTTGCACCCAGATCTTCAAGGTAGTCCTTCGGTATTCCAGTCTGGTATCCAGTCTGAGGGATGCACCGCTGGTGTCTGCATGCGCAGCTGGTATCTCCAAACCCACTAACTCTAACCCTTCTGTTCATGAACTCATTCCCCTGTCTGAAGTGTTTCCCCTGATGGGGATCACCTTTTGGTGTGTTTGGGGCTGAATACACCACCACAGAACACTCGAGGCGGAGGCCGCATTCAGCCCCCCTCTTGCGTGGTGGTGGCACCCCAGCAATGCACTCTCAGCCAAACATATTGCGGCGAATGAGACCGGTACTGAACTTTCCCTGTTTCCTGATGGTATGGCTGTAGAACCTCCAGAGGTGGCGACAACCACTGAAGAACCTCCAGCGGTGTCAGTGGTATCCATTTATCAGCTCTCTGCCTGTCCTGTCACGGCTTTGGAGGCCGTTTATGAACTATTGTGTCGTACTGAACTGGCCAAGGAGGCCGTCTGTGAACTCTCTGCCTGTCCTGTCACGGCTATGGAGGCCATCTATGAACTCTCTGCCTGTCCTGTCACGGTTATGGAGGCCGTATGTGAACTCTCTGCCTGTCTTGTCATGGCTATGGAGGCCGTTTGTGATCTCTCTGCCTGTCCTGTCACAGCTATTGAGGCCATCGGTGAACCCTCTGCCTGTCCCGTCACAGCTATAGAGGCCGTCTTTGAACTCTCTGCCTGTCCTGTCACAGCAATGGAGGCCGTTTGTGAACTCTTGCTTGCTCTGAACCGGCGATGATGCCACTTTCTCTGCAACTCTGCGTTCTTTTGAATCAGACATGGAGGTGATTGTGAACTGCTCTGCCTGATAAATGTGCTAATGAGTATGATGTTGAAATCTATGGGTATTGACAGTTTCTGTCATGAGATGATCATGAACTATCAGGTCTATTCAGGGTCAACCATGATCACCCCCCCCCCCCCCCTTTTTTCCCCCCCCCCCCCCCACCCCCACCCCCCCCCCCCCCCCCCCCCCCCCCTGTTTTTAACCATCTGTCTGTCCAGTTCCAATCAAGGAACCTGTTATTTACCCCATTAGTCCAGTGATGAGCCCAGAAAATATAAATGCACTCCATGTCTGTCCCGTTAACCCTGTCACTGCCATAGTGACCATCCATGAACTGTCTGCTTGTTCCGTTTCCCCAAATGTGTCTTTTGAACCTTCTGCCTTGCAAGTTTCAGTCAGTGAGTCTGTTTATGAACTGCCTTCCTATCCAGTTTCAGTCAATAAGCCAGATTTTGAACTGTCTGCATGTCAAGTTTCGGTCGGTGAGTTTGTGTATGAACTGTCTGCCCATTCAGTGGTCACCAGGAGACAGGTCTTCTGCTCCGTCCGCTCATCTGTGGTGGTCTTCTGCTCCGTCTGCTCCTCCGTGGTGGTCTTCTGCTTCATCTACTCTGGTCTGGTGATCTTCTGCTCCATTTGCTTCGGTCTAGTGGTCTTCTGTTCCATCTGCTCCGCTGTGGTGGTCTTCTGTCCTGCTCTGGTGGTCTTCTGCTTCGCCGTGGGGATCTTCGGACCCGTCTCTGTCATGAATCCTGTCCGTGGTCTTCCGTCTGCTCGCCATCAGAGCTTGCCGATTACATTGACTCTCACACTACACAAAACTGTTTTTCCCACCCTTTTTTTTTTTTTTTTTTTCTTTTTACATGTCGCCCTGGACTACATTTCCCATGCTGTATTGCACTAATCACAAGCCTGAAACCAGACTGCCGAGATTTGTTTGCATTTATTGCCGGTTTGCATTTATTGCCGATAGCACTTTACGGAGCCATTCCTTGTTTGCCCTAGTTCATAGTTTAGTCTTGTTATTTGCCTGTTTTCCTCATCTTGTCTCATCTCTGCAGAGGCATGTTTATCACTGTATCACATCAACTTTCCTTTTAATTACAGTGTTTAATGTTTGGGAATTGAAGATACTGATTGTTAAAGTTTTGCAAGCACAATTTTTCGCCCGATCTCACTTGATACAGATACTCAGCACTCTGTGATTGTTGTTGTCTTTTTTCTCCTTTTCATGACTGGTCATATATTTTCAATAGGGGACAGATCTGGACTGCAGGCTGGCCAGTCTAGCACATTCCCTCTGTGTCTATGAAACCACACTGTTGTAGCACATGCAGAATGAGACCTGGCATTATCTTATAAAAGACGTCATCTTGATGGCAGTATATGTCTCTGTAAAATGTCAATATATGCTTCCATGTCAATGGTACATTCGCACATATGCTAATCACCCATGCCGTTTGATCTGTTGCACCCCATACCATGACAGACGTTTGCTCTGTCTGTCGCTGATGAAAGTCTGGATGGTCCCTTTGGTCTTTAGGGCTGAGAACTCGACGTTAATTTTTCTCAGAAACCAGTTGAAATGTGGACTCATCTGACCACAGCACACATTCCCACTGTCTTTTTGACTATCCAAGATGAGCTCTGGCCCAGGGAACCCCACAGCATCACTGCATAGAACTGATGTATATCTTTCTCCTTGTGTAACAGAGATTCAAGTTGCATTTATTGATGCATCAGCAGACTGTTAAGTGACAATGGTTTTCCGAAGTACTCCTGAAGCCATGCAGCTATATTTAACACCACAGCATGACGGCTCACACACATTCACCTGTGTGAATGTGTGTGAGGTTTCCTGCCTTGCCCTACACTTCTGCATTGCATTGAAATTTTTATTTTTATTTGTATGACACTTCTCTCATGAAATTTGGCAAAAAAGTGATGAACCATGATCCAGCTTTTCTGGCAAAGACTGAGATGCTCCTTTTACACCCAAACATGATACCCTCACCTATTACCAAATGACCTGCCTGTGAACTGTTTCAAAACAGTTTAATTTGGATATTCTATAACATTTTTACTTTTATTTTGCCTCTGTCCCAACTTTTGAAGTGTGTTGCAACAATCAAAATCAAAATATGTTAATATTTACAAAATACATTTACATTGGTCAGTGAAAACTTTGTAAATCTTTCCAAATTAAATAAAGGTTAAAGAGAATGAACAAAGAAAAAAAATTACAAACTCACGATTTATTGATTTTATTGCATTTACAAACCTTCCTACACCTTTTCTGGAATTGGGGTTGTGGAAATTGAGCACTTACTGGTAAGGTTAAAATGTTTCAAAAGGACCTCTAACAGTGAAAAAAAAAAAAAAAATGATAAAAAAAGTATATAATCATACAAAGGTGCATCGCAATAAATTGGAATGTCGTGGAAAAGTTAATTTATTTCAGTAATTTAACTCAAATTGTGAAACTCGTGTGTTGAATAAATTTTATGCACACAGACTGAAGTAGTTTAAGTCTTTGGGCCTTTTAATTTTGATGATGTTGACTCACATTTAACAAAAACCCACAAATTCACTATCTAAACAAATTAGAATACTTCATAAGACCATAAAAAAAAACATTTTATTGAACTGTTGGCCTTCTGGAAAGTATGGTCATTTACTGTACATGTACTCAATACACGGTAGGGGCTCCTTTTGCTTTAATTACTGCATCAGTGCGGCATGGCATGGAGGCAATCAGCCTGTGGTACTGCTGAGGTGGTATGGAAGCCCAGTTTGCTTTGATAGCGGCCTTCAGGTCATCCGCATTGTTGGGTCTGGTGTCTCTCATCTTCCTCTTGACAATACACCATAGATTCTCTATGGGGTTAAGGTCAGGCGAGTTTGCAGGCCAATCAAACACAGTAAAACCATGGTTATTGAACCAGCTTTTGGTGCTTTTGGCAGTGTGGGCAGGTGCCAAATCTCCATATCTCCATAAAGCTTGTCAGCAGAAGGAATCATGAAGTGCTCTAAAATTTCCTGGTTGATGGCTGCTTTGACTGTGGACTTCAGAAAACACAGGGGACCAAAGTCCTCTTTTCAGATGAAAATAAATTCTGCATTTCATTTGGAAATCAAGGTCCAAGAGTCTGGAGGAAGAGTGGAGAGGCAAAGAAACCATGTTGCTTTAAGTCCAGTGTTAAGTTTCCACAGTCTGTGATTGATTTGGGCTGCCATGTCATCTGCTGGTGTTGGTCAACTGTGTTTTCTGACCAAGTATTGAGTACATGTACAGTAATGAACATACTTTCCAGAAGGCCAAAAATATGAAGTATTCTAATTTGTTGAGATAGTGAATTGGTGGAGTTTTTGTTAATTGAGCCAAAATCATCACAATTAAAAGAACAAAGACTTAAACTACTTCAGTCTATGTGCACTGAATTAATTTAATTACAACAAGTTTCACAATTTGAGTTTAATTACTGAAATAAGTGAACTTTTCCAAGACATTCTAATTTATTGAGATGCACATGTATATATATATATATATATATATAGATTATATATATATATTATATTATATATATATTATACTTTACATAATAATAATAATAAAGTGCCGCGCAAGTATTCATACCCCGCATTTTTCCGTTTTGTATGTTGCTGCCTTATGTTAAACTGCTTAAATGTACTTTTTTCCACATCAATCTACACTCCATACACCATATTGACAAAGCAAAAACAGAATTGTAACAACTTCGCAAATTAATTAGAAATAAAAAGAACTGAAATAAGTACATTGCATAAGTATTCATAACTAAATATTTAGCTGAAGCACCGTTACAGCCTCAAATTTTTTTGTTTGATGCCAAAAGTTTGCTCATTAGCATTTGGCAATTATCTGCCATTCTTCACCTCACCTCTTCATCTTTCAAGCTCTGTCAGGTTGGATGGGGGCAGACGCACATTTTCAGGTTTCTCCAGAAATATTTGATTGGGTTCAAGCTCAGGCTCTGGCTGGGCCACTCAAGGACATTCACAGAGTTGTCTATAAGCCACTCTTGCTATGTGCTTAGGGTCATTGTCCTGTTGGAAGGTAAACCTTCTGCCCAGTCTGAGGTTCTGAACGCTCTGGACTGGGTTTTCATTAAGGCTATCTCTATAGTTTGGTGCATTGAGCTTTTCTTCTACTCTGACGAGTCCCTCAGTTCTGAAAAACAGCCCCACAGCATGAGGCTGCTACCAGCACACTTTACTTTTGGGATGGTACTCTACAGGTGATGAGCAGAGTTGGTTTCCTTCAAACATGATGCTTGGAATTGAGGTTCATCAGACCAGAAAACATTATTTCTCACAGTCTGAGGGTCCTTTAGCTGCTTTTTTGCAAATTCTAAGTGTGTTTCCATGTGTCTTCACTGAGGAGAGGATTGAGTCTTGCCACACCGCCATAAAGCCCAAATCGATGGAGTGTTGCAGTGGTGTTTGTCCTTCTGTAGGTTTTTCCCATCTCCACATATGATCATGGAGCTCAACTAGAGTGACCATCAGGTTCTTGGTCACCAGTCTAGACAAAGCCCTTCTCCATCAATTGCTCAGTTTGGCCAGAGGGCCAGCTCTAGGAAGCCTGGTTGTTTCAAACTTCTTCCATTAAAGATAACAGAGACTACATGCTTCTGTGAACCTTCAATGAAGCAGAATTTTTTTCTGAACTCTTCCCCAGATGTGTGGCTTGATGCAAACCTGTCTCTGAGCTCTACAGGCAGTTCTTTTGACCTCAGGGCTTGGTTTTTGCTCTGATAAGCATTATCAGCTGTTAGACCTTTTATTAAGATGTGTGTGCCTTTACAGATCATACCCATTCAATTGAATTTGCCACAGGTTAACTTCACTTAAAGTGTAGTGACATCTACAAGCAATATGAATACTCCTGAGCTAAATTTTAACTGTCCCAGATAAGGGTATGAATACTTACGCAATGGAATCATTTAAGTTTTTTATTTTTAATAACTTTGCGATGGCAAAAAACAGTTTTTTGCTTTACCATTATGGTGTATGAATTGTAGATTGATGTGGAAAAAAGTAATTTAAAGCGGTTTAACATAAGGCAGCAACATAACAAAACTTGAAAAAGGGAATTAATATTTCTCAAGGCAATGTCTATATATAATTGAATCTCCCTTAAAAACAACCTTTAAAATGATGTATGATTTGTTGTAACTGAACAAAAAGTGACTGAGCTACACCCGTTTGAAGTCGACAGAGTCAGCAAAGTCAATTCTGAGAAAAACATTTAGTTTAACTAAGTTTTCTGAAGGCTCTAAAGCAAAATCTTTTTTCCTCCACTTCTTTTCTTAATTACTATGTTATTAATCACAATATAGCTTTTTATTTTAACTTTATTATTAAAAATTAGAACAAAGATAAATAAACAGTGAATAAACAGTAGAACAAATATATAAAAATAAACAAATTAAACAGTTCATTTTTTTTTCTTCATCTTACATCTAAAGAGAAGCTTTCAAATAGGAAAAACAAATAGGCTAATAAAATGTAAAAATCACATAATGTATTAATTACACATGAACTAATTATTAAAATTACAAAAGCAGTTTAATCACGAGCAGCGAGTGATTCCCTCTTTTCTTTTAATGTTTGATGAACATTATTGAGACAGATGTCCTAATATTAAGCCTATGATAATAATACCCGTGATCTTTTTGCCCGCGATCATTTTATAGAACATGTGGGGAGTGGGGATTTGCGTGTCCAACTTCGCAGCGCAAAACCATCTTTCCTTAGAAGAGGCTGTTAACCTGGCTTCTGAATTGGAGTTAATTCGAAGTTTGGAGCGAAATTGTTCTGTTGCAGATACTAAAGTGCGGGTGGTGTCCGAAAGTATACCAGATAACAAACAAATGGAGACACTTTTGGGAGTGGTAGAAGGGTTGAGACAGGAAGTGAGAATTTTACAGCATACAGTTCAGTCACTACCGGCTTGTGCTGAGATCCCACCACCTGGGAGACGAAATGTGTCCTTTGAGACTCGGGGACAGATGGGGTGGGCCATGGACCGGTCATCTCGTGAGCGAGAGGCCTGCTGGGAGTGTGGGTGTAACCGACATTTACGTCGCAATTGTCCATATTTGCAGGGAAATTAGAGGGGGTGGGCACAGAGGGCCAAATGCCTGCCCCCTCATTAGTGAAGTCCACAAGATTGGCCCTGTGTAATCAACCCAGCTCTGGAGTGTACCTCAATGCTAAAATAGGTGGGTCTGATGTGCATTTGTTAT
>JADLZN010005459.1:0-32583 GCA_018155175.1 Sinocyclocheilus anophthalmus | reverse complement strand
TGTGGGTGGGTATAATGGGTGAGTGAGAAGGTGAGTGGGTGGGTGGTATATTGGGTGAGTGAGCAGGTGAGTGAGTGGGCGGTATATTGGGTGAGTGAGCAGGTGAGTGAGTGGGCGGTATATTGGGTGAGTGAGCAGGTGAGTGAGTGGGCGGTATATTGGGTGAATGTGAAGCAGGTGAGTGAGTGAGTGGAATCTTGGGTGAGTGAGTAGGTGAGAGAGAGGGTGGTATCTTGGGTGAGTGAGTAGGTGCAAGTGCAATCTTGGGTGAGTGAGTAGGTGAGTGAGTGCATGGGTGCAATCTTGGGTGGGTGAGTGAGTGAGTGGAATCTTGGGTGAGTGAGTAGGTGAGAGAGAGGGTGGTATCTTGGGTGAGTGAGTAGGTGAGTGAGTGAGTGAGTGGACTCTTCGGTGAGTGAGTGGGTGGGTGGTATGGTATATTGGAGTGAGTGAGCAGGTCGATGACCAGTGGGCGGTATATTGGGTGAGGTGTAGCAGGTGGTGCACGTGGGGGTTATATTGGGTGAGTGAGGCAGTGTGAGGAGGGGCGGTATATTGGGTGAGTGAGCGGTGAGTGTGTGAGGTGGTATCTTAGGTGAGTGAGTCGAGGTGAGTGGTGGTATCTGGGGTGAGTGCGTAGGTGAGTGAGGGGGTGTATATTGGGTGAGTGAGCATGGTGGAGTGCGTGGGTGGGATATTGGCGTGCGTGAGCAGGTGAGTGGGTGGGTGGTATATTGGGTGAGTGAGCAGGTGAGTGTGTGGGCGGTATATTGGGTGAGTGAGCAGGTGAATGAATGCTTGGGTGCAATCTTGGGTGAGTGAGTGAGTAGGTGAGAGAGAGGGTGGTATCTTGGGTGAGTGAGTAGGTGAGAGAGAGGGTGGTATCTTGGGTGAGTGAGTAGGTGAGAGAGAGGGTGGTATCTTGGGTGAGTGAGTAGGTGAGTGAGTGCCGGCGGTGCTTATATGGGTGAGTGAGCAGGTGAGTGAGGGGGGTATATTGGGTGAGTGAGCGGTGACGTGAGTGGGCCGGGGGCTATGGGTGACGTGAGAGTGGAGTGTGTGTGGTATCTTAGGTGAGTGAGTGAGTGAGAGTGGGTGTATCTGGGTGATGAGTGAGTGAGTGAGTGGGTGGTATATTGGGGATGAGCAGGTGAGGGAGGGGTGGATATGGGAGAGATGAAGAAGGTGAAGTGTGTGGGTGGTTATATTGGTGTGAGTGAGCAGGTGAGTGTGTGGGTTGATATATTGGGTGAAGTGAGAGTGTGGTGAGTGGGCGGTTATATGGGGTGAGGAGGCAGGTGAGTTTGTGGGTGTATAATGGGTGAGGAGCAGGTGAGGTGTGGGGTGGGATATTGGTGACCCGAGAGTGAGCCGGGAGGGTGTGGGCGGAGATTGGTGAGGAGCAGGTGAGTGAGTGGGTGTTATATTGGGTGAGTGAGCAGCAGTGAGTGATGTGGGGCGGGGTATTTGGTGAAAGTGAGCAGGTGAGTGAGTGGGTGGTAATTGGTGTAGTGAGCAGGTGAGTGAGGGGCGGTATATTGGGTGAGTGAGCAGTGTGAGGTGGGGTGTTATCTTAGGTGAGTGAGTGGAGTGAGGAGTGTATCTTGGGGGAGTGAGTAGGTGAGTGAGGGGTGGGATATTGGGTGAGTGAAGACAGGTGAGTAGTGACGGTGAGTGTGTGGTATATTGGGAGTGATGTGAGCAGGTGAGTGTGTGCGCGTGGTTATATGGGGGTGAGTGAGTAGGTGAGTGAGGGGTGGTATATTGGGTGATGTGAGCAGGTGAGTGTGTGGGTGGTATATTGGGTTGATGTGAGCAGGTGAGTGTGTGGGTTTGTATATGGCGGGAGGGAGTAGTGAGTGAGTGGGTGGTAGATGGGTGAGTGAGAGGTTGAGTGAGTGGGATGGTATATTGGGTGGTGAGCAGGTGAGTGTGTGGGTGGTATATTGGGTGAGTGCGCAGGGAGTGTGGGGGGTGGTATATTGGTGAGTGAGAAGGTGAGTGTTGTGGGCGGGTTATACATGGGTGAGTGAGAGGTGAGGTGTGTGGGTGGTCTATTGGGTGAGGTGAGAGGTGAGTGGGTGGGTGGTATATTGGGTGAGTGAGCAGGTGAGTGTGTGGGCGGTATATTGGGTGAGTGAGCAGGTGAGTGAGTGCATGGGTGCAATCTTGGGTGAGTGAGTAGGTGTTGGGAGTGTGTGGGCGAAGGTTTGGCTATGGGTGTGTGAGCAGGTGAGGTGAGTGGGGGGTATATGGCGTGAGGTGGAGCAGGTGAGTCGATGGGTGGGAATTGGGTGAGTGCAGCAGGTGAGTGAGTAGGTGGGTGGTATATTGGGTGAGTGAGCAGGTGAGTGTGTGGGCGGTTTTCGGTTATTAAGGGTGAGTGAGCAGGTGAGTGTGTGGGCGGTATATTGGGTGAGTGAGCAGGTGAGTGTGTGGGCGGTATATTGGGTGAGTGAGCAGGTGAGTGAGTGGTTGGTATCTTGGGTGAGTGAGTAGGTGAGTGAGTGCATGGGTGCAATCTTGGGTGAGTGAGTAGGTGAGTGAGTGAGTGAGTGAGTGTGAATGAGTGAGTGAGTGTGAATGAGTGCAATCTTGGGGGGTTGAGTGAGTAGGGTGGTATCTTGGGTGATGAGGGTGGAATCTTCGGTTGAGTTGCGTGGGTGGGTGGGTGGAGTATATTGGGGGAGGAGCGGTGAGTGTGTGGGCGGTATATTGGGTGAGTGAGCAGGTGAGTGTGTGGGCGGTATATTGGGTGAGTGAGCAGGTGAATGAGTGCTTGGGTGCAATCTTGGGTGAGTGAGTGAGTAGGTGGTATCTTGGGTGAGTGAGTAGGTGAGTGAGTGCATGGGTGCAATCTTGAGTGAGTGAGTGAGTAGGTGGAATCTTGGGTGAGTGAGTAGGTGAGAGAGAGGGTGGTATCTTGGGTGAGTGAGTGGGTGGGTGGTATCTTGGGTGATGAGCAGCGTGAGGTGAGTGGAATCTCGGGAGTGAGGAGTGGTCGGTTATAGTGGGTGAGTGAGAAGCGTGAGTGAGTGGCGTGGTAATTGTGTAGAGTGAGAGGGTGCGTGTGGGGGCGGTATATTGGGTGAGTGAGCAGGTGAGTGTGTGGGCGGTATATTGGGTGAGTGAGTAGGTGAGTGAGTGCATGGGTGCAATCTTGAGTGAGTGAGTGAGTAGGTGGAATCTTCGGTGAGTGAGTAGGTGAGAGAGAGGGTGGTATCTTGGGTGAGTGAGTGGGTGGGTGGTATATTGGGTGAGTGAGCAGGTGAGTGAGTGGAATCTTGACTCGTTGACGTGGTGGGGTGGGTGGTATATTGGGTAGAGTGAGCAGGTGAGTGAGTGGCGGGGCTATTGGGTGAGTGAGCAGGTGGTGGGTGGGTGGTATATGGGTCGAGTGAGCAGGGTGAGGAGTGGGCGGTATATATGGGTGAGTGAGCAGGTGGAGTGGGGGGGTGGTAGATTGGGTGAGTGAGAAGTGTGAGTGAGGGGTGTGGTATATTGGGTGAGTGAGCAGGGTGAGGTGGGGTGGTTATGGGGGAGTGAGTATGGTGAGTGAGTAGGTGGGTGGTATATTGGGTGAGTGAGCAGGTGAATGAGTGCATGGGTGCAATCTTGGGTGAGTGAGTAGGTGAGTGTGGGGTGGTCTATTGGGTGAGTGAGCAGTTGAGGGTGTGGGTGGTATTTGGGTGAGTGAGCGCGTGAGTGTGGGGCGTATAATGGGTGATCAGTGAGGGTGAGTGTGGTGGGTGGTTATGGGGAGTGAGGCAGGTGGTGAGGAGTGGGTGTATATTGGGTGATAGTGAGCAGGTGAGTGTGTGGGTGGTAGATGGGTGACGTGAGCAGGCGGCGTGTGTGTGGGGGTGATTGGTGGGAGTGAGCAGGTGATGTGTGTGGGCGGTTATAATGGGGATGTGAGCAGGTGAGTGATTGGGTGGTCTATTGGGTGAGTGAGCAGGGAGTAGTGGGTGGTTCATGGGTGAGTGCGCAGGTGCGTGGGTGGGTGGTATAATGGAGTGATAGTGAGAGGTTGAGTGTCCCGTGGGCGGTCTTTCTCTATACCAGGGGTGATGAGCAGGAGTTGTAGTGTGGCGGTATATGGGTGAGTGAGCGGTGAGTGTGTGGGTGTAGATTGGGTGAGTGAGGAGGGGTGTGTGGGCGGTGGTATAAGGGGGGTGAGCAGGTGAGTGGTGAGTGGAATCTGGGTGGTGAGTAGGTGAGACCCCGGGAGTGAGTGATGGGTCAATCTTGGGTGAGTGAGTGATTGGTATCTTGGGTTAGTGAGTAGGTGAGTGAGTGCATGGGTGCAATCTTGGGTGAGTGAGTAGGTGGTATCTTGGGTGAGTGAGTGAGTGGAATCTTCGGGTTGAGTGAGTGGGGGTGGCGATACTGGGGGACGTGAGAGAGGTGATTGTGAGTGGGCGGTATATTGGGGTGAGACGTAGCAGGTGAGTGTGTGGGTGGTACTTGGGGTGAGTTGGAGCAGGTGAAGTGTATGTGGGCGGTATATTGGGTGAGTGAGTAGGTGAGTGAGTGCTTGGGTGCAATCTTGGGTGAGTGAGTGAGTGGGTGGTATCTTGGGTGAGTGAGTAGGTGAGTGAGTGCATGGGTGCAATCTTGGGTGGGTGAGTGAGTAGGGGTATTCTTGGGTGAGTGAAGCAGGTGAGTGAGTGGAATCTTCCGGTGAGGTGAGTGGGTGGGCGGTGTGTATATTGGGGAGGAGCAGGGGAGGAGTGGGCGGTTGGTATATTGGCGTGACGTGAGCAGGTGAGGTGGGTTGGTGTATATTGGGGGGTTGAGTGAGCAGGTGAGGATGTGTGTGGGCGGTTATATGGGGTGATGAGCAGTGCGTGGGGGGGTGGTATAATTGGATGTGAGTGAGCAGGGGCAGGGAGTGGGGGTAGATTGGGTGAATGTGAGCAGGTAGAGTGTGTGGGTGGTATATTGGGTGAGAGTGAGCAGAGTGAGTGTGTGGGGGGTGGTATATTGGGTGTGAGAGGTGAGTGTGTGGTGGTATATTGGGTTGACGTGAGCAGTGAGTGTGTGGATGTGGGTGGTATATTGGTGAGGAGCAGTGCGTGAGTGTGTGGGTGTATATTGGGTGAGTGAGCCAGGTGAGTGTGTGGTGGTATATTGGTGAGGAAGTGAGCAGGTGGTGTGTGATGGAATCTTGGGGGGTGAGTAGGTGAGGAGTGTGTCATGGGTGCATTATATTTGGGTGGTGAAGTAGGTGGGCGGGGCGGTAGATTGGGTGAGTGAGAAGCGGTGAGGTTGTGGGCGGGATATGGGTGAGGGGGGTTTGGGAGCAGGTGAGTGGGTGGGTGGTATATTGGGTGAGTGAGCAGGTGAGTGTGTGGGCGGTATATTGGGTGAGTGAGCAGGTGAGTGTGTGGGCGGTATATTGGGTGAGTGAGCAGGTGAGGGTGGCGGTTATATTGGGTGAGAGCAAGGAGTGAAGTGGGTGCGTATATTGGGTGAGCGTGAGAAGGTGAGTGGTTGTGGGTGGTATGGGTGAGTGAGTAGGTGAGTGTGTGGGTGGTATCTTGGGTTAGTGAGGAAATCAGAGAAAATCAGCTCCCTAGTTCAGTAGTCAGCACCCACTAGTAAAGAGTCATTGCCTTTTAATTTGGCTTAAATGACCCGATTAGCCGAAAGTGGAGTGATACAAATTAAATAAAAGGATATGAAGTGTACAGAATCTCAAACCCGTCCCACATCCAAGTGTGACATCAGAAGCCAAACCTGAGTCTACTACATCACTTGGTGAACCGCCTCAGAAACCCGATTTGTTGTATGCATGTGCAGAAACGGTGGACGTATGTCGAAGCGATTTAAGGCATGTTCAGGCATCTAAATAAAACAATGCTATCTTTCGTTTTACTAATAATGTTAGGTTTAGGGTTAGGATTAGGATGCTTCTTCCTGTTTCAGAGTTAATGAGAATGAGTGTGGCTTCTAACGTTACACTTGGACGTGGGCTGAGTTGGACGTCCCCCGCAGGCTTCAGCGAGCCGCTTCTCTGTGACCTGCACCTACTCTTCCCTCAGACCGAAAGGAGATGACTGGCGGGTGCCAATTGAATAGCTCTGTGTTAGAGCAAAGTAGTGATATGACTGTTAGAGCAACACATTTGTGAAAATACTTGATTTATAATATATATAAAATAATTACATATTAATCGTTTACTAATGATATGCTCATTTAATGATTTACAAAAACATTTTCAGATTACTTATAACACACTTTCCGTTAACATACCACTCATTAATCATCTACTAATGTATATTAATGTTTAGTAAAATCAGTTAATCATTAACAAAACACTTTTAAATGACATGACTTAATATGTGATCAAAACAGTCTCTTATCACTCTCACAACCAAACTGTGTAAAACCTGATGATGAGCTGTTTTTTACAAACATATCTGGCAACCCTGCTGACTAAATGAAAGTGAAAGCAGATTGATTTCCGTGTAACATTTACGCCTGACCACATGGTTTACAGCCGAAAAACTGATAATCAAACTCAGTTTTTTTAATTTGCTAATGTGGGAATTGATATGTACGTAATGGGAAACCAAGGACAATTTGAGAGCTTGTCTAGAAGCCGAACATTTTGATCAAAGCAAGTCTTCGGCTGTGGAGCACAAAGGGACACAAAGGCACTTCCTTATTAATGTGAGTAAGCTTAAAATACTAAATCACGAAGCACTCAAGAAACATGGTTAAATATGACAAACAGAAGATTGTAACATGTTTCTGTAAACACTGTTTCAAACTTTTATATACTTGATATAATGATCATTGTAAATTAAAGTAGCTACTGTTACCTTAGATTTTAAAGGTTATAATAAGGTTGTTTTACGCTGTCAGTAATGTGAAATGTAATACATTTCAGTCAGAGATATTACTCATGCATTGTCTTTCTTAATTCATATAAGGAGAATATCTCACCTTATGTTATTTGTGTAATCTTGAGCCGAAAATTGTATTGCAAACTTACTCCAAATTGAATATCTGGAGCCAGAAATCTTTAAACACGTTATGCATTTCATAAAATAATTACAATAAATAAACCCATGATATTGTTTTTGACTGGAATGCTGGATTTTCTGTAGTTGGTGAGATTTAAAAGAGTTGAATTTTAAGGGAAAACTTCATCTATAACAGCCATCAATCAAGTGACCCTTCCCCCCCCCCCATCGTGGTTCAACCGTAATGTCATGAAGCTACGAGAATACTTCTTGTGTGCAAAGACAACAAAATAACAACTTAATTCAGTGTCAGTCTTCGTGTGCGTTTCACAGTTGCTGGAAATGCAGGAGTCAGACGACTCTCGGATTTCATCAAAAATATTTTACTTTATGTTCTGAAGATGAACGAAGGTCTTTGGAAGGACCTTGAGGGGAGAGTCATTCATTTTTTTTGATTAATTTCATTTACAGCAACGTGAACGCACATCGAAGACTGACATGAAAGAGAAGACATCTCTGAATAAAGTTGTTATTTTGTTGTCTTTGCACACAAGAAGTATTCTGGTAGCTTCATGACATTACGGTTGAACCACTGATGTCACATGGACTATTTTAACGAAGTCCTAACTACCTTTCTGAGCCTTGAACATGTCAGTTGCGTTGCTGTGTATGCAGGGTCAGAAAGCTCTCGGATTTCATCAGAAATATCTTCATTTCTGTTCCGAAGATGAACGAAGGTCTTAAAAGTTTGGAACAACATGAGGGTGAATAAAATGTAAATTTCCATTTTAACAACATGATGTATAACAATATAAGGCTGTTTAATTACTATGTAGTGTGTAACTACTAATGTAGTGTTTGTGGCTGTTCATCTCTTCCATCTAGAGTCAGCGCCGGAGATCAAACTGTTCAGATCCATCATGAGTGAAACACAGACATCTGGAGATGAAGATTTGTTTCCAGGATGCAGGTACATTGAGTAAAAACATTGTTTCTATAACATTAAAAAATTACAAAGTACAAAATGCAAAGTACAAAAATTTCATATATTAATTAAATATATCCAATAATTGAATATTGAAAACAATAAGCCATAAGACCCTTTCAAGTTTTATTTGTTATAATCTCTATATATATATCAAGGTGCATCTCAATAAACAGAGTCGTGAAAAGTTCATTATTCAGTAATTCAACGCAAATGGTGAAAACTGTGTATAAATAATTCAGTGGCACACAGACGGAGAGTAGTTTAAGTCTTTGGTTTTTTATGCTGATGATTTTGGCGCACCTCACATCATGTAACAAAAACACACCAATTCACGATCCAACAATTAGGAATATTATAAGACCAATAAAAAACATTTTGTGAATGTTGGCCTTCGGAAAGTATGTTCATTACTTTTACCTGCACTCACGATGGTAGGGTCCTTTAGATGATTACTGCTCAGTTAGGCGTTGGCATGGAGGTGATCAGTTTGTGGCATGCTGAGGTGGTATGGAAGCCCAGGTATCTTTGACAATGGCCTTCAGCTCATCTGCATTTTTAGGTCTCTTGTTTCTCATTTTCATCTTGACAATACCCCATAGACTCTCTATGAGGTTCAGGTTATGGTGAGTTTGCTGGCCAATCAAGCACAGTAACACCATGGTCGTTTAACCAACTTTTAGTGCTTTTGGCAGTGTTGGCATGTGCCAAATCCTGCTGGAAAATTTAAATCAGCATCTTCAAAAAGCTGGTACGCAGAAGGAAGCATGAAGTGCTCCAAAATTCTTGGTAAACGGGTGCAGTGACGTTGGTTTTCAAAAAAAAACAAAACAATGGACCAACACCAGCAGATAACATCGCACCCCAAATCATCACAGACAGTGGAAACTTAACACTGGACTTCAAGAAAATTGGGCTATGAGCTTCCCCACCCTTCCTCCAGACTCTAGGACCTTGGTTTCCAAAAGAAATACAAAACTTGCTCTCATCTGAAAAAGAGGACTTTGGACCACCGCTTAACAGTCCAGTTCTTCTTCTCCTTAGCCCAGCTAAGACGACTCTGACGTTGTCTGTGGTTCATGAGTGGCTTAACAAGAGGAATACGACTACTGTAGCCAATTCCTTGACACGTCTGTGTGTGGTGGCTTTCGATGCCTTGACCCCAGCCTCAGTCCAACTCCTTGTGAAGTTCACTCAAATTCTTGAATCGCTTTTGCTTGACAATCCTCATAAGGCTGCGGTTCTCTCGTCTTTTTCTTCCACACTTTTTCCTTCCACTCAACTTGCTGTTAACATGCTTGGAACGCACTCTGTGAAAAGACAGCTTCTTTGGCAATGAATGTTTGTGGCTTACCCTTGTGAAGGGTGTCAATGATTGTCTTCTGGACAACGGTCAGATCAGCAGCCTTCCCCATGATCGTGTAGCCTAGTGAACCAAACTGAGAGAACATTTGAAGGCTCAGGAAATCTTTGCAGGTGTTTTCAGTTGATTAGCTGATTGGAAAGTCACCATATTCTAATTTGTTGAGATACTGAATTGGTGGGTTTTTGTTAAATGTTGAGCCAAAATCATCACAATTAAAAAAAAAACAAAGACTTAAACTACTTCAGTCTATTTACATTGAATTTATTTAATACACGAGTTCACAATTTGAGTTGAATTACTGAAATAAATTAACTTTTCCACGACATTCTAATGTATTGGAAGCACCTGTGTGTGTATATATATATATAATACACTAAAAAATTTTGTTTAAAGTATATTAAGAGCAGATTCTATCATAAAGTATTAAATTGTTCGGTTTTAGCTCAGTTCATCCGAACATAGTCTCAGAAGCAGGCCCAGCTGTGTGTCTATTGAAGGAGTGAGGGTCTATGAATCACCATAATGGTTTTAACAGTGGCGATTCATGGCCTGATATCAGGTATAAATTTATATAAAAATATGATTACAGCATGACTTAATATTGTCATGATTATCACAGGTGTCAGTTCACTATTTTTGTAAAACCGCATTGAATTAAAAAAGTGTTCTTTAAAGTGAATTTGATAAATGATAACTGTATAGTGATTTGTTACATACAGTATGTTTGAACTTTTGCTCGCTCTCTGTTTTAGCTCAGTTCATCGAATAGATCAGAAGAAGGAGTCACGTGGTGTCTATGAAGAAGTGAGGGGTATATGAACAGCCATGGAATGTTTACAGTGGCGATTCACACGCTGATCTCAGGTAATAAGATTTATAACAAAAAATGAACAGCATTGTTGATAAATCACCATATCATACATACCCCGTGGGTAAAGAAGTATTCAGACCCCCTTATTTTTCACTCTTTGTTATATTGCAGCCATTTGCTAAAATATTTAAGTTATTTTTTTTTCCTCATTACTGTACACACAGCACCCCATATTAACAAAAAAACACAGAATTGTTGACATTTATGCAGATTTATTAAAAAAGAAAAACTGAAATAATCACATGGTCCTGAAGTATCAGACCCTTTGCTCAGTATTTAGTAGAAGCGCCCTTTTGATCTAATACAGCCATGAGTCTTTTTCCATGAGTCTTTTTGGGAAAGATGCATCAAGTTTTTCACACCTGGATTTGGGGTCCTCTGCCATTCCTCCTTGCAGATCCTCTCCATTTCTGTCAGGTTGGATGGTAAACGTTGCCATTTTTAGGTCTCTCCAGAGATGTCAATTGGGTTTAAGTCAGGGCTCTGGATGGGCCATTCAAGAACAGTCACAGAGTTGTTGTGAAGGCACTCCTTCGTTATTTTAGCTGTGTGCTTTGGGTCATTGTCTTGTTGGAAGGTAAAGCTTCGGCCCAGTCTGAGGTCCTGTGCACTCTGGAGAAGGTTTTCGTCCAGATTATCCCTGTACTTGGCCGCATTCATCTTTCCCACGATTGCAACCAATCGTTCTGTCCCAGCAGCTGAAAAACACCCCCACAGCATGATGCGGCCACCACCATGCTTCACTGTTGGGACTGTATTTGGACAGGTAATGAGCAGTGCTGGTTTTCTCCACACATACTGCTTAGAATTAAGGCCACAAAGTTCTATCTTGGCCTCATCCGACCAGAGAATCTTATTTCGCACCATCTTGGAGTCCTTCAGGTGTTTTTTAGCAAACTCCATGCCGGGCTTTCATGTGTCTTGCAACTGAGGAGAGGCTTCCGTCGGGCCAATCTGCCATAAAGCCCCGACTGGTGGAGGGCTGCAGTGATGGTTGACTCTCTACAACTTTCTCCCATCTCCCGACTGCATTTCTGGAGCTCAGACACAGTGATCTTTGGATTCTTCTTTACCTCTCTCACCAAGGCACTTCTCCCCCGATAGCTCAGTTTGGCCGGACGGCCAGCTATAGGGAAGGGTTCTGGTCGTCCCAAAACGTCTTCCATTTAAGGATTATTGAGGCCACTGTGCTCTTAGGAACCTTAAGTGAAGCAGAATTTTTTTTGTAACCTTGGCTATATCTGTGCCTTGCCACAATTCTGTCTGAGCTTTTCAGGCAGTTCCTTTGACCTTATGATTCTCATTTTCTCTGACATGCACTGTGAGCTGTAAGTTCTTATATAGACAGGTGTGTGGCTTTTCTAATCAAGTCCAATCAGTATAATCAAACAAGCCTGGACTCAAAGAAGGGTCGAACCCATCTCAAGGAGATTCAGTAAGAAATGGACAGCCCCGAGTAATATGAGTGTCACAGCAAAGGTCGGTACCCTTAGGACATGTGATATTTCAGTTTTCTTTTAATAAATATGCAAAAATCGTCAACAATTCTGTGTTTTTGGTCATATAGGGGTGCTGTGCTGACATAAGAGGCAAAAATTAACTTAAATGAGGTTAGCAAATGGCTGCAATATAACAAAGAGTGAAAAATTTAAGGGGTCTGAATACTCTCCGTACCATGTAATACATAAAATGGTTATAAAGTGTCCTCTACAGTGAATTTGATAATGATAAGTTGATTTGATGCATACAGTCATTTAAACTTCAATCTCTCCCTGTTTTAGCTCGGTTCATCAGAAGAGATCAGAAGCAGAGTCCAGCTGTGTGATTATGAAGAGTGACGCGTCTATGATTCAGACATTAGATGATAAAAGTGGAGATACACAGCCTGGTTTCAGGTATAACGTTGCTGAAAGAGATATTATATGATATGAAGATATGAAACATAATATATAAGACATTGGGTCTCATTCGCTAAGCATGCTTATGCAGAAATTTGTGTGTGAAATGATTCAAATTTGTTATCACATGCTGGAAATGTTCAAAAAGCACTGAAACATAAATCGTTTCACCAAGTTTTGTATTTAAAATCAACAATAACATTACTAGTTTTGCGCGACAAATCGAAAATAAACCACGATTTGGTGGTTGGCTATGATTTTTTTATGCGCAGCTTGTCAGTGAAGAATGGTTGAATGCTGCTGCATCTAAAAGCTAGAGGGCGCTCTCGCGCAGAAACTCCAAATATGCCCCGCAGGAGAAGTACCATAACATGCGTAGTTCCAGGAAATGCCTATGGGCATCTTTCCATCACTGTTCCTCAAGCCTTCTCGGGTATTTTCACGATAATAAAGTATATTTATAGTGATGATGTTTGACGAGTGTTGCTTTTTCAAATGCACATTATAAGCAACTCAAACTCGTAGTGATTTCAGACGGAGCAGCACTTCCTACCTGATCAGAGAGCCGTGCTTCACGGACAAGCTGCGCATAAAAACACAATTGTAAGAATCCACCCGCCAGCCCAAAACAGCGGAATTCAGCGGCCTGGTCGAAGTTTTAATGTGTATTTGGTCTTTTACTTGCGCTTCTGAATTTATCAGGATGTAGCTTAAAGGGGTCATATGATGCAATTAAAAATTTTTCTTTCTCTTTGGAGTGTTACAAGCTGATTGTGCATAGATAAGATCCCTGAAGCTACAAAGACTAAAGTCTCAAAACCAAAAGATATTCTTTATCAAAGTTAAGAGTCTGCCACGCCTACCTAAAACGGCTCGTTCTAACACGCCCCCACATGTCTACCTCACTATGTGGAAATATTAGCATAATGCGCCCAAATGTGCATATAAAATAAAAATACACTTTCTTAAATGGCCAACAAGTATGATCTGTCCTGGACGCAGATTTGTGGAAATGTTAGACTACACAATAATCTACTTGAAAAATGATTTCAGAAGAGATCCGAATAAATCAAATATAACAATTTATTATTAGTCAGGTAAAATTGTATCATGCCAATTACATAATGAAACAATTAGAAGCCAATTTAGAAAAGATAATGCAAATGTGAATCACATTGTAGCCGAGTGGCAACCCTGCTCCTGTACATAGTTTACTGTAGCTATATGGAAAATAGCCAAATGTTCCACGCAGGAGACAAACAAATTTAACATTTTAAATGATTAGCATCTGCCACCTTACGCAAGCAGTCGTGTGTTTTAGAGAATAAACTTAACTAGCCTATGTGCACATTTAGTAGCACAAACAACTATACAGTGTGTTCTATGGGCACAATGTGTTTAACACAATTACATTTTTTAATCGTACCTGACAGCAGAGAGACACACAGCATCGAGTGTTCTGGTGCAGAGCTCCAGAGACTCTCACCGAATGCATGGGGGTTTTTCTGACTACAGAATCCCAGAGTAGTGTTTTGTCACTTTCCTTATATACTCAGACCAGACAACAAAGAACTCTTTAAATCAGTTGTAAAAACATAAAAGACCTTTTGGTTTGTTAGGCTCTGTGACCCAGGGTCACACCTGGCTGGAGATAGATAAACCCTCCTCAGCAGAACACAATTCTACAAAAGTTTTTCATATTTCTCATAACACAAGTGACTACTGTGAAATTGAGACCAATTTACCAATTTAGAAGATCTTCTCCAGATAAGTTTATTGTTTTAGTGCACGGCATCTCTCCGTGTGAGTTCTGATATTTGGCTTCATGCGGAGATACTTTCATAGGAAATAATTTCACTCCTTGATTACTCGCAGCTTGCGAATATCATAATCACACTCTAGACAGGTCGATTACGTGCAGCCCTAAAACATACCCATGGTGTCCAGGATTTAAATGACAATAGACTGACAAAACTTATCTAATAGATGGACGAAATGTTCAAATAAAAGCTTTGAAAAAGTTCATAAAAATGGGTATAACCTCATATTCCGCTTTAAATTAAAGAGGAAGGGTCAATGGCCACATAATTAGGACCCGTTCTAAACTATGGAAAGGGGACCAGAAGTGTCTGTGAAGTTTCAGCTAAATACCCCACAGAGCATTTATTGAAATGCCTATTTTTAGTGGGAGCAGAAGAAACACGCTGTTTCGTGAATGTCTCTTTAAATGCAAATGATCCCCGCCCCCTTTTATAGAATAGGGTAGCGACAGACAGGTAGTACGTCAGATACTCTGATAAAAAAAACATCTGTTTGGTTTTGATTATTATGTCTATCGCACTGAAATCATGCATTTTAAACCATATGATACAAACATGGACGTAGAGTCCGTGACGTCACCCGTAGGTTCCTGAAGAGCGTTTATGAAGCCTATGCTATTTTAAATGCTATTTTAAAAAAAACAAACTCCACTACATTGTTGTACACTGTAGAAAAACATGGATAATCACATATCTACCTTAAATTTATTTTGAGAGAAATATTTTTATAGTTTGGCCATTATTTAGTGCTATGAACACAATGTCGGTTTCATTCATACTGGACGCAAGAGGGCGCCCTCGCACAGAAACTCCACATATGCATCACAGAAGAAATAGAGCTCACGACCCCAGGCTGTGTCCGAAATCTCCCAATTACCATCAGCAATATACCTTACATTAGGTCACTATTCAGTCACTAGAAGGAAGTGAATGAAAACGAGTAGTAAATTCGGACACTGAGTGCCACGGGAAGGCCCGCGCTTTTACTAGTTTGTGCTATGCCACAAAACCACTAAAAAAACACTTACTCTGTACGTATGCATAATTGTGCTAAGAAGTTATATTTCATTTTAACATGACTAGCCTATAATTATATTAAAGTATGCATACTAATTGTATTACATAATCTATATATTAAAGTATATTTAATCTTAAAAACATGTCATCACATACCGTGAAAGTCAGAAAAGCTGCATTGTATGTTCAGCTGTGAGGTTTCTCTGAATGACGCAGATAAATGATATGTACAGCTGGCTCATGACAGGTCTGTAATCTGGATCTGTGAGAACTGGTGAGAATGACACACTTGGCATTGAGGATTGGGTGAGAGCACGTCTGCAAACAGTGGCATGTTTGACGAGATTGACATAAGGCTGTAAAGGAAAGGTTGTGCAGAAAGCCTTCATATGGAGATGGTTTGGGTGTGTTTTATGCAAAGACGAAACATGGCAGCGGCGCTCTTTTAAAAATACTCCAACTTCACTAAATTTAGACGAGGTAAGAACACTTAATGTACCACACATTCGTGTTGTTATTTAGGACAGGGGGAGTTTTGAGGTTCTCCTGTGCATACAAATCTGAAATAATCCATGCAATTATTAGTGAATGAGACCAACTGTGCTTACTAACTCCTGTAATTACTGTGGTTTTTTTTATTTATGTTACAGCCATGAAGTCCTTCAACACGTTTTTAGATTCAATCTGATGAAGAAAGAAACACAAACACGTTTGAGTGTCTGTATGATGGTATGAGGGAACAGCGACACCGGGAAACCCAACACTCCTGAATGCAATTTACACAGAGCTCTACATCACAGAGAGGGAGAGTGGAGAGATCAGTAATGAGCATGAGGTGAGACAGATTGAGACACAATCCAGGAGAGCAGCAACAGAGGACACAGCCATCAAATGCAGTGACATCTTTAGAGCTTTACCTGGACAAGACAAAGCCATCAGAACTGTGCTGACAAAGGGAGTCGCTGGCATTGGAAAAACCGTCTCTGTGCAGAAGTTCATCCTGGACTGGGCTGAAGGGAAAGAGAATCAGGACGTCCAGCTCATATTTCCACTTCCTTTCAGAGAAATCAATCTGATGAAGGACAAAATACTCAGTCTTTCAGATCTTCTTCATGTCTTTTTCCCTGAAACTAAAGAAATGGAAATATCCAGTCATGAATATAAAGTGTTGTTCATCTTTGATGGTCTGGACGAGTGTCGTCTGTCTCTGGATTTTCAGAGCAATGTGAGGTTGTGGTATGTAGATGAATCAGCCTCAGTGGACGTGCTGCTGACGAACCTCATTGTGGGGAATCTGCTTCCCTCTGCTCTCATCTGGATCACCTCCAGACCAGCAGCAGCTGATCTCGTCCCCTCTGAGTGTGTCCATCGAGTGACAGAAGTGCGAGGCTTCAGTGACCCACAGAAGGAGGAATACTTCAAGAAGAGAATCAGTGATCAGAGTCTGGCCAATAGAATCATCTCACACCTGAAGTCATCAAGGAGCCTCTTCATCATGTGCCACATCCCAGTCTTCTGCTGGATCTCAGCCGCTGTTCTAGAGAAGATGTTGAGTCAAGCAGAGAGTGGAGAGATTCCCAAGACTCTCACTCAAATGTACACACACTTCCTGATCCTTCAGACCAACATCAAACATGAGAAGGACTATGAGAAGAAGGTGACAGATGAAGACATGATCCTCAAACTGGGGAAACTGGCTTTTCAGCAGCTCGTGAAAGGAAACCTGATCTTCTATGATGAAGACCTGAGAGAGCCAGGGTGGCAGTTGATAGTGTAACCAGACAAATGGAGCACGCAGGGGTACTGGCAGGGATTGCTGCAGACACTCAGATCTGTCAGGAGGAGTGGGACAGAATGATTACGTCAGCGGGACAAAGGTCTTCTGCTTTGTTCATCTGAGCCTTCAGGAACATCTAGCAGCTCTATATGCACACCTCTCCTGTACAATCAACAACAACAATGTGTTTGACCAAACCAAACAAAGTCTGTTGTCTAAGATTTTTAACCAGAAGAAATATAATTCATTATCTGAGCTGCATCAGAGAGCTGTGAAGAGGCCTTACAGAGTAAGAATGGACACCTGGATCTTTTCCTGCGTTTTCTTCTGGGTCTATCATTGGAGTCCAATCAGACTCTCTTACGAAAACTACTGACACAGACAAGACGCTGCTCCTACAACAAAGAGGACACAGTTCAGTACATCAAGCAGAAGATCAGAGAGAATCGCTCTCCAGAGAAATCCATCAATCTGTTCCACTGTCTGAATGAACTGGGTGATGATTCACTGATGCAGGAGATCCAAGATTATCTGAAATCTGGAGAAATAAGAGAAACCAAACTCTCCTCTTCACCGTGGTCCGCTCTGGTTTATGTGTTGCTGACATCAGAGCAGAAGATGGATGTGTTTGATCTGAAACAGTTTATTGGAGCACGGCATACAGCAGATGAAGTTCTTCAGAATCTGTTACTTGTGGTTAAAGAATCCAGATCAGTTCGGTAAGTAACACTGAAAACAAACTTTCAAAATATGATCACATTTATTATTATTATAATAATTTATAATTTTCTGTTTGTCCTCTAATGATGTTGATGTTTTACTGTCTGTATGAATTACATTTTCATTTACAAAATGTTTAAATTTCGTTTCTTTAATTGCAGTTGGTGTCAGTACATCATTCATGTTGTAAGGGAAACAGGTCAATTTAGCTCAAAGGGAATTAATAATTATTTTTACAGGGAATTTGGACAGAATCACTGTTTTACGGCGGATCACTGAGACTGCCAGCGAGTCAGTGAACGAGCCGTACGACATCAATTCTGCAATGGATATTAATATACAAAGTATAGTGAAAACACTATTTATTAGCACAGTAACAAGACCGGCAGTTTAAGACATTAACTTGTTAGCACAAAACACAAGATACATAAGATATATTTTCAAAAGAAATAAGACTTTATTGGACAAATGTAAGATATATTAACTAATCTAACACAAACACATACATTCACACACATTGCAGAAAGTGAGGAAAGAATTTGTTTAAGCGAGTGACAAGTGATCAAAGTTTATAGCAATATATGCAACAAAAATCAATCACTTAATTTACCCTCGAATTGAGTTCCTCAATGAGTTTAATTTATATTAAATGCACCAGTTCAGCTAAAATCTGGAGGTACTTGCATTGTTTGTTTAGGGGGGTTCCCTTGTTGTTGTCTTTGCAGAAAGGGGTTTCCCAAGGTTGTTGATTGGCTGGAGGTCTAGTAGCGTCCAGAGTGATGTCTCGGGGAGATCAACCGTTGAGCGTTGGCTAATGAATGGATGCGGAGTCCTTTACTCTGGCTGAAGTTTTGAGGCGGAAACAGACAACGTCTGAGACACAGCTTTGCAGCAAAACTTAACTTAGAACACGAAACTCTCAACGGAAAGAAAATAAACTAAAGCAGAAGCCAGCAAGAAGAGTGACGAGACTACATGGTGTTTCTCCCCCCCCCATTATGGTAGAGGAGCAGCAGGTGTTGCAGGCCCCAATGCATGTGAAAGTATACAGTATGATGTTTCCATCCAGCTAGGTTCTTTTACAATTTACCCCATTAACTTCGGTCAGAAATCTTGGTGTAATCTTTGATCAGTTGACTTTCAAAGACCACATTGCAAAAACTTCTTGATTTTGCAGGTTTGCATTGCACAACATCAGATTGATCAGGCCCTTTCTAACGGAGCATGTTGCACAACTTCTTGTCCAGGCCCTTGTCATCTCTAGGATGGACTACTGCAATGCTCTACTGGCTGGACTCCCATCAAGCACAATAAAACCTCTACAAATGATTCAGAATGCAACGGCACGACTGGTCTTCAACGAGCCCAAAAGAGCCCATGTTACACCTCTCTCTATCTCCCTGCACTGGCTAACGGTGCGGCCGAAATCACAGTCAAGGACATGATTGCTGGCCTTTTTTTTTTATAGAACAGCCACCGGTCAGCACCCGCTACTTCACTCACTACTACGAATGACATACCCTCCGAAGTATGAGATCGATAGTGCGCGAGCCTGGTGGTACCCAGCACAGGCGAGGCTCCAAATACTTTCCGAAATTCTCTGTTCACCACTCCTGGTGGTGGAACGATCTTCCCACCACTACAGGAAAGCTGAATCCTGACAATTTCAAGCGGACACAGCTGAAAACTCATCTCTTCGGAAGATACTTGGACTTCATCATAAAAAAAAAAAAAAAAAAAAAAAAAAAAAAAAATTATTCCTTTCTTTCTCGCTTGTACTGATTTGAACAATGTCTAAGAACTTGGTATTACAACCACTTTTTGTGTCTGTTTGCCTCTTTAAGAAGAATCGCTTGATGTATCCCCCAATTGTAAGTCGCTTAGGATAAAAGCGTCTACAAAATGACTAAATGTAAACGTAAATGTAAAATAAAGAGTGCTCGAAGAACACAAACCAAAAAGGCAGTGGCAGAAGCAGTGGCAAAAAGCCCAAAAGGCAAAAAGCTAAATCTGTTGGTGTCCTGAGTTTTTAAACTCAGCTGTTGAACACATCCCAAATGGTGTCTTGACCAATTAAACATTGTCTTAGCTCGGGGGGTTGCAATGTTTCTTCTCCCAATACATAATCAAATTGCTATCTGTTAGTCACATGGTAACTTACATAAATCAATAATATAGTGCTCCAATCCGTTCTTTAAATAATGTCATAAAAACATTTTGTTTAACACTTATGCAAGCGAATCGTGCCCACAGCTAAAGCAAAACAATGCTTTACAACATCAGAAAGATCAGGCCCTTTTCTAACGGAGCATGCTGCACAACTTTTTGTCCAGGCCCTTGTCATCTCTAGGCGGGACTACTGCAATGCTCTTCTGGCTGAACTCCCATCAAGCACAATCAAACCTCAACAAATGATTCAGAATGCAGCAGCACATCTGATCTTCAATGAGCCCAAAAGAGCCCATGTTACACCTATCTTTATCTCCTTGCACTGGCTACCGGTTTATAAATGTTGAATCAAGTTCAAGACATTGATGCTTACATATAGAACAGCCACAGGCTCAGCACCCGACTACTTCCACTCACTACTACGAATTTACAATCCCTTCAGAAGTCTGAGATACGTACGTGCGCGACGCTCGTGGGACCATCACAGAGAGGCTCCCCCCCCCCCCCAATCACTTTACAGACCATTCGTTACAACTCAGGGTGTGACGATCTTCCCACCCCTATACGGAATGCTGAATCCCTGACAATTTTCAAGCGAAAGCTAAAAACTCATCTCTTTCGAAGCTACTTGCTTCATCATTAAAATAAAAAAAAAGAATAAAAAAAAAAAAAAAAAATTTTTATTCCTTCTCTTTCTAGCTTGTACTTATTGGAACAATGTCTAAGAACTTGGTATTAAAACCACTTCTTGTGTCTGTTTGCCTCTTTAAGAAGAATCGCTTTATGTATCCCCCAATTGGAAGTCGCTTTGGATAAAAGCGTCTGCTAAATGACTAAATGTAAATGTAAAATAATGGTGGATATGTTGTTAACTGATGAAACAATACAGTTTGTAAACCAAAATATGTCTACTGTAATGTCTGCAGAACGACAGACAAAAGAGACTCTGTGCCTGTTTTAATTTTAGGATGCAGTCAACTACGAAAGAGATGAGTTTTAAGCTGTCGCTTGAACAGTATATGTGCTGTTCTGTGAATGTGAGGAGTGTTCGTGAGAACAAAAGGTCTTGGTCTCTGTCACGTTTCTGTTGGGGACCTCTATTTGGTGTGCTATTCATCCTTTTGATCTTGTCCTTTATCTCCTTGGTCTAAGTAGGTCTATTGTTTCCCATAGTTACTGATTAGTTTGTACCCTGTGTCAGATTAAGGCCCCGTCCACACGGAGATGCGTTTAGCTGTATACGGAATAATTTTGTATCTTATTAGCATTTCGTCCAGACGGATCCGGATTTTTGGGAGCCTGAAACCGCAATTTTTTTTAAACCAGTCCCAGAGTGGATAAATCTCAA
Organism: Sinocyclocheilus anophthalmus; assembly: GCA_018155175.1. Lineage (NCBI taxonomy): Eukaryota > Metazoa > Chordata > Actinopteri > Cypriniformes > Cyprinidae > Sinocyclocheilus > Sinocyclocheilus anophthalmus. The sequence continues at coordinate 11,638 of JADLZN010005459.1, read as the reverse complement.
AATGACAACCTTGCGTTTTTATGTGTACAGCCAATCCGTATATTTTCAGAAACGATAACGTCATCAGCCCACGTCTCGCCCCTAGTCAAGCACCGCTACGTCACGTAACAGCAACAACAATGGCGGACTACATGCTTGTGTTCGTGCTGCAGAAGGAAGTACAACCTCTGTGGGCCTTTTCACAATGGAGTCAATGTGAGTGTCCTGAGAGATTGTGGTGCCCAGGAACCTGAATGACTCCAATGCAGCCACAGTGCTGTCCATGATGGTGAGTGGGGGGAGTGCAGGGGGGTTTCTCCTGAAGTACACGATCATCTCCACAGTTTTGAGCGTGTTAAGCTCCAGGTAGTTAAGACTGCACCAGACAGCCAGCTCTTGAACCTCCTGACTGTAAGCAGACTCGTCAACGTCCTGAATGAGGCCGATGAGCGTGGTGTCATCTGCAAACTTCAGGAGCCTGTTAGATGTGCAGTCGTTGGTGTAGAGGGAGAATAGCAGTGGGGAGAGAACAAAACCTGAGGAGCTCCAGTGCTGATTGTAAGGGTGCTGGATGTGTATTTTCCCAGTCTCACTAGCTGCTGTCGGTCTGTCAGGAAGCTGTTGATCCACTGACCGATGGGGTGGGCCCGGAGAGCTGAGTTAGTTTGGGCAGGAGGAGGTTTGGGGTGATAGTGTTAAAGGCCGAGCTGAAGTCCACAACAGGATCCTCACATAAGTCCCTGGACTGTCTAGATGTTGCAGAACATAATGAAAGTCCCATGTTGACTGCATCGTCCACAGCTCTGTAGGCAAACTGAAGAGGATCCAGCAATGTGTCCAGTGATGTCCTTCAGGTGGGCCGGCACCAGTCTTTCAAATGACTTCATGAACACAGATGTTAAAGCAACAGGTCTGTAGTCATTTATTCCTGTGATTTTGGGTTTCTTTGGTATGGGGATGATGGTGGAGCATTTGAAGTAGGAGGGGACTTCACACAGCTCCAGTGATCTATTGAAGATCTGTGAAAAGATGGAGGCCAGATGGTCAGCACAGGTTTTCAGACAGGCTGGTGTAACACATTCTGGGCCTGGTGCTTTTTTCCTTTTCTGCTTCCGGATGACCTGGCGCACCTCGTCTTCGCTGACCTGAATTGCAGGTGTGGGGGAGAGGGGGGTTGCAGGAGGTGTTAATAGTTGTGTAGAGAAGTGTTCAGAACTGGTGTGGGGTGTTTTTTCAAACCTGCAGTAGAACTTATTCAGATAGTCTGCCAGTGTGATTCTCCACAGTGGTGGGGGGAGGGGGCTTGGTCGTGTATGTGGTGGGGGTTATGGTGCTTTCAGACTTTTCACACTGATGCTGAGTCACTGGAAGAGAATTTAATCCTTATTGTTTTTGAATAATTCCTCTTTGCCACTCTGATTTTCTTTTCCAGTGTGTATTTAGCCTGTTGATACAAGACATTATCCCCCTTCCTGTAAGCATCTTCTTTGACCTGACGGAGCTGTCTGAGTTTTGCAGTGAACAATGGTTTGTCGTTGTTGTAGGTTAGATGAGTCCTGTTAGGAATGTACATATCTTCACAGAAACTTATATAAGATTTTACAGTCTCTGTGAGCTCGTCCAGATCGGTGGCTGCAGATTCAAAAACCCTCCAATCAGTGAGGTCAAAACAAGCTTGTTAATCCTGCTCTGCTTCATTAGTCCATATTTTTACAGTCCTTAATACAGGTTTAGCTGATTTCAGTTACTGCCTGTAGGTCGGTATAAGATGAACCAAAAAGTGATCAGAGAGCCTCAAAGCTGCCCGTGGAACAGAGTTATATGCATTCTTTATTGTGGTGTAACAATGATCCAATATATCACTGTCTCTGGTGGGACATGTAACATGCTGTCTGTATTTTGGCAGTTCACGGGAGAGATTGGCTTTAGTAAAGTCCCCGAGATGTTTTTTTTGGGGGGGGGGGGTTTTTTTTTTTTTTTTTTTTGTGCCAGGGGGGGCGGATTTAAACAGAGTGTACGGGGTGTGTTGTTGTTCTGGTCTGTGATCTGATCAGCGAGTTTTCTGTAAGCTGAGCCACTGTGCGCTTGCGGAGGAAGTAAATACTGACGGAGTATGAATGGGCAAAATCACGCGGTGAGTAGAAAGGCTTACAGTTAATGAAGAGCATTTCTAGATCTGAACAGCACATCTTCTTTAACGCTGTTACATCTGTACACCACCTTTCGTTTGATGTAAAAGCATGTCCCGCCGCCGTGCGATTTTCCCGTTGATTCTGCGTTGCGGTCTGCTCTGAACAGCTGAAAGCCTGGGAGACTCAACGCGCTGTCCGGGATTGCGTCTTTCAGCCAGGTTTCCGTGAAACAGAGCAGCAGAGTTTGAAAAATCTTTATTTGTCCGGGAGAGCAGAAGGAGGTCGTCCGTTTTGTTGGGTAGAGAGCGGAGGTTCGCCAGATGGATGCTAGGCAACGGCGTTGAATCCACGCTGCCTGAGCTTCACGAGAGCGCCGGCTCGCTTCCCCCGTCTGCACATCCTAAAGCGTTTGATCAGCACAGCTGCTCCACCAAATATTGTCCAGCCAAAACATACAGAATAGTGAAAACCAGTGAATATCGGGTGATGTGTATCGATATCGAATGCCCAGCATTCGTCTCTGGTGATTGCAGGATATAAACTAAAGAAAGGATCAAACTAACAAAACATAAAAAACAAATGCGGAGCATGCACGGGGAGCCATATCTGTCGGCGCCATCTTGGAATTCTAAACTCTTGTTTTTTTTTCAGGTCCTGGTGCATGTTTTGTTAGATGTTTAGTTGTGTTTTATTTTCTTCGTCTTTTGGACCATTTTGTAAATCTCTTTGTAATTTAAATAAATACAAAAACTTCTGCAACTGGATCCACTCTTCCTTCTGCGTGCATTGCTTGAAAGGTGTTTAATGAGAATTGAATTACTGAAACATACATTTAAAATCTAAAGGAAGGCCCTTACATTTGGGCCGTAGCTGTTTGTTTTGTTCTTTACACAGGGTATGTGGATGTAATCTCACTGCTCAGTCCTGTGAGAGTTTGTCTTCAGCTCTACAATCCTCAAACTCTGTCCTGAGAGAGCTGGACCTGAGTAACAATGACCTGCAGGATTCAGGAATAAAGCTGCTGATTGGACTGAAGAGTCCAAACTGTCAACTGCACACACTGAGGTAAATGCTTTCAATAAAATAAATAAGCGAAATGTGTTTATCAAACAGTAAAGCTTGTGATGTAATTTTATATAATTACACAGTGTGGCACTATGTTAATTTACATTCAAACAGCTCATGATCCAGTGTTTTCAATATCTTTCTGGATTTGAAAATGCAACATGCATCAAACATCTGCCCTTTTATTTGATTGGCTATCCTAATCGCCAGTTGACCTTGATATGTACTGTTAGACAGCTGAGGCAGACCAACTTTAAAAAAGGAACATTTTAAATGTTTTTGTCATCCAAACAAATAGCTAATAGGTGCGTAATGGAGTGCAGCAGAGCAGCATGAAGATATAAAATATTAACATCAAATCAGTATCCAGAAGTTACAAAGTTACTGGAATCTGTTCACACTTCTGTGTTTATCTTTCAATGCAAGAGAGAGAGAGAGCAAGATCTCTTACTACCACATAGAATGACATGATACATGTAAACGATCGCATTTGTTGAATTATCTTGTCAGAATTAGGTAATTTGGCTATAATTCAGCCTTTAAGAACCAAAAAGAAATGGTTTCTTCAGTAATAAATACTGTATACATATAAAAATACAAACAAACCACAATTTACTCTAGACTATTAGTTCCGATGTTACCTATGATTAATAACAACAATATATATAATTCCAACAAGTTCTTCTGGTCCTTGAATCTGATTGGCGGACAAGGACTACACTATTCAAGATATTGGAACTCCAACTGTTTCACTGTGTGTACCTCTGGCTGCGGGTTTCTCTCACACCGAGTTTATTTTAAGTAACTTCCCCCCCCCCAGGCGGTATCAGGAGCGCTGCCTTTGGTACTTTTTGGACTAAATTTGCTAGCAACGTTTGATGGCTGTGGTTTTATTACATATTATTTTTCAATAAAGATTTTATATAATTAATAGTAGTATTTTATAATAGTATTTAGTATTGGGAAACTGTTCGTGATGGTGATTTTGGTTACATTATTCCTCCATTAGATGGCGACAATAGACAGTTTTTCTGAGTGAGTTCACAGTAAAGACTTTTATATTGAAAGAGACTGAAACAGGGTTGTAAACAAGGAAGTTATTTTTACTTTCAACAACACCTTGTAAGATGCAGCCAACAAATGCACTGAGCAGCGCTGTCATCGGAAATCACCCTTAACAGATGAAAGGACAGTACGACAAAGATATCGCTCAGCGGACATTCAAACTAATGTTTATTGTGAATATGAGATTGAGCTGAAAAATGAACACTGTATCAGATGCAGGTAATCACACTAGCTCAGTCCATCTCTCTCTCATAATACTCCGCATAATACACAGCTTTTAATACAGTAATACAATAAGCTTTCAATGAAGCAACTCAATGTTCCTTTGTTACTAGTTCTAAAGTGATGTTTTGGATCTTGGGCTCAGCTGTTAAACTGTCAAACTGGGATTTGAATCTGTGGCGGAAGAAAGTAGTTCTGTACAAAAGAGGGTTTTTAAAGACACTCCGCTGTTGTTCCTTATGTATTTACACACTCGTGCCATCGAACTGTGGTGTAAATGCAATATCACACTCGTAGACATGAGATATGGCTGTATATCAACAGGCTGTGATTACTACAGACGAATCACAGCCGTGCCGATATACAACCATATCACACTGCTACTCATGGGATTGCTCATATTAGTTATATCTATATATTTGCTTATTCAACTATAATACAATTTTGTGAATTGACAAAAAGTCAGATGTAAGCCAGTAGAAAATGATGTAAAATAGATGAAAACAGAAAGTGATTTTTCCGGTAACACCAGTGACACAGCTCCACAGGACTGCCATTTCATCTTAGAATTTGTAATGTGTACATGGCACTTCAGATTTTTTTTTCATATACATTTATATTTAGCTCAAAGTATGGCCCTGAAACTTAAGACATGACCATATAGGAATAATTAATGGCTGAAATGATTATAAATGTGTGTAAGAGATGTCTGATTGTCACGTGGACTATTGCTGTGTCTGTAGGTTGTCTGGATGTATGGTGACAGAAGAAGGCTGTGGTTATTTGTCTTCAGCACTGAGGTCAAACCCCTCACACCGGCGAGAGCGAGTCGGAGATACATCAACCCGGGATCAGAGGAGTCAAGCGCTCTCTGAAAAACTGGAGAAATCCAAAGGCTCACGGACAAAATCAAGAAGTCCGCAGGAAGATTTAAAAAAAAGATTTTAGATTTTACTCATTTATTCTAAATCGTAACATATTCACATTACTGTTTTTGTAAGATAGAGTAAAATAAGCACAGGATCACAGGCTTGACTTTATCGCTTTAAATTTTGTTTTCTATAAAAGTTAAGAGTACTAAATTTGCCTATGTGAAAATGAATTATTAACACCAGTGTTTTAGAGTTTCGGTTGAAGATAAACATCAGTAAAGGCAGCTATTAATTTTTAACATCACCTGGTACTGATGAAGTCTGTGTTTTAAAGGCTGCAAATGCCCATGATTGTAAAAGCTCATTGTGTGTGTAACGGGCTGACGAGACGTGAGACGTGAGGATCCATATGCAAAGCTTTATTAGACAGAGACATGGTCATAAGACAGGCAGGGTAAACAGTGGCAACCAGGAATATGGCGGGAAAGACACAAGAATAATCCTAGGGCTAGCGTGGGTTGACGGTAGGCAGACAGAGTCACAGGGCAAGGCTAAAGGGAGAATTCCAGGAAAACAGGCGAAGATCAAAACCAAAGGAGACAGACAAGGCAAGGCAAAACTAGGCGCTAGCTAGGGCTAGGGATAGGAAACGACTGAGGGCTCTGTAGTATAGCTATCGCTAGGGGAGCGATAAACGCTAAACAACACTCGAGATCAACACCGAAGGAAACAGACAAGGCTAGGCAAGGATAAGGCAAGGTGGGGAAACACGACCTAGGGCTCGTAGGTAGCTATCGACTAGGAGAGTGATAAACGTAGCAATACTCGGGAGAGGGAAGGGATCAGAGTGAGTGTTAAAAAATGAATGAGTGATATGAAACAGCTGTGTGCAAACAGTGTAAAAGCGGGTGCAATCCGTGCTGAGTGCATCAGGCAACTGCATGATGGGAAAATGTAGTACGGGTGATGTGTGCAAGAAGTGTGTGTGCGAGAGTCAATGCAAATGGAAGTTCATGGCCGGATTCGTGACAGTGGTTGAGTAATTTCTGTATATTCAAACAAAGCAAAAACACATTTGAACAAAACACCCCCCACCCAAACAAGCAGATCTATAGCCAAGACATACTGCTGCTGCTCTAGAGAGCCATGAGACCCGCATGTATTACTCTGTACAAGGGTTCGATCGAATTTTAAAAAAAAAATGTAGGGGGGATTAGGGGATGGTGTGGCCAAGTCTTTCTTTGGTGGGGCCGGGGTCCTGTAGTAAACAAAAACACCCTTTTTACACAATGATTACAAAAAACACAAATCTGGCCTTATTAATTGAAACGATGATATAAGCATTTTTTCTTCTGGGCCTGTAGGGATTTTTTTTTTTTCGATTACTTGATGGTCTCAGAAAGTCAGAAGTCAAAAAGAGCTTATTATCAAGTATGTTACACACAATGGCCCGATTCAGGAAGACACGAGAGAGCAAATTTTCTGATGCTGATTTGATAAACTGTTAAGCTTGGGGTACAGTGTTTGCCGATTGGAAATGCTCCAAGTATCGTACTAGAAGCTCAACCTTAGCGTATTTGGAAGAAAATTAGTAGGATGTCAAACGTAAAGATACAGCTATTATCCTAACCAACAATTTTTGACACGAGCTGCAAATACACAAATATATCAGCTCTCAAATCGAGAGGGGGGCTCTACATACAGCATGTTCCAATGCTGGAATGCTTGCAGTAGTTTACCTTGGCTGAGGGAGTGCAAACCCAGCTCTCAATGAGAGGGGGGCTCGACCTACAGCACGATTGTAGAATCAGAAGGTTAAGCGTACTGCAAGCTAGCCAAAAAAAACTCAGCGCATCAGAGAGGCGGATTGGAAGGACCTAGTTCACCTGATGCTACTGGTTCAAGGTGCTCTGGGAAAACAGAGAACTCAACTCTCAAGTGAGAGGAGAACTCCGAACTCAGAAAGAATAGCGCGCTCATAGGAAACCCTTTGGTTAAAAGGCGGAGCGTGCTAGTATTACCAGGAGCAAGACCACGGGCGCTCGATAGGAGCGCATGCACAGAAAAAAAAATAACCCTCAATGTTGAGGGGAGTGATGCTTCAAAAGTGTGTCAACAGAGACACTGGTTGAGTGGAGCCCAAGGTAACGGGGTCTAACCAACTCAGAGAAAGGGAACGAAGCTAAAACGCGTAACCCTTACCGTACAGGATTTCAGAAAGTGCGCAAAGTATAACGTGCCCACTTACCACTATGTGGATTTCAAAAAGTTCACAGAGCTTAGTGTGTGCACTTACCATAGCATGGATAACAATTTCCAGGCATCTGATCACAGATACCCAGAGGTACTGGGCCAAATGGGAGAGGCAAGCTCAAATACGACCCTCTAAGGCGAGGGGAGCACTGCCTGAAACAGCATTACACAAGAAGGAAGGGATCTCGAAAAATGCCACCCCTATAATTCCCGCTCATGGGACTCAGCAAGAGGGATCTACTGGAGCCAGAGACATCCGGGAATTTTGGCAAGTGTCGTTGATGGGACTGATGATCAAGAAGGCTCCGCGCAGAATGAAGCCCTATGACCTGGAGATTCATCAGACACAAGATCGACGAGTAGGGTAACCGCAAGTCGAGCACCTGGTTTCGGAACAGCAAAGGGGTGCTCACAGAGGAACTACCTTAGAGGAGGAAAGAAACAAAGGTCCCGAAAAAACCACTGCCAAGAAATCCACAGGAAGGATTAGCCACGAACACAGCACATTTAAATACATATATATATATACAGTGGTGTGAAAAAGTGTTGGCCCCTTCCTGATTTCTTTTTTTTTGCATGTTTGTCACACTTAAAATATTCAGATCAAACAAATTTTAATATTAAACAAAAATAATGCAAGTAAATACAAAATACAGTTTTAAAATGAAGTTTTATTATTAAGGGAAACAAAATCCAAAACTACATTGCCCTGTGTGAAGAAGTGTTTGCCCCGTAAACCTAATAACTTGTTGGGCCACCTTTAGCAGCAACAACTGCAATCAAGCGGTTGCGATAACTTGCAATGAGTCTGTTACCGCACTGTGGAGGAATTTTGGTCCACTCATCTATGCAGAATTGTTGTAATTCAGCCACACTGGAGGGTTTTCGAGCAGAAACCGCCTTTTTAAGGTCATGCCACAACATCTCAATATGATTAAGGTCAGGACTTTGACTAGGCCACTCAAAAGTCTTCATTTTGTTTTTCTTCAGGCATTCAGAGGTGGACTTGCTGGTGTGATTTGGATCATTGTCCTGCTGCAGAACCCAAGTTAGCTTCAGCTTGAGAGCACGAACAGATGGCCAGACATTCTCCTTCAGAATTTTTTGGTAAACAGCAGAATTCATGGTTCAATTTATCACAGCAGTCTTCAAGGTCCCTGAAGCAGGCAAAATGCCCATATGTATGTTGGTATGATGTTCTTTTTCTGAAATGGAGTGTTACTTTTATGCCAGACGTAATAGGACACACACCTTCGAAAAAGTTCAACTTTTGTCTCGGCAGTCCACAGAGTATTTTCCCAAAAGTCTTGGGGATCATCAAAACGTTTTCTGGCAAAACTGAGACAAGCCCTTGTTCTTTTTGCTCAGCAGCGGTTTACATCTTGGAACTCTGCCATGAAGACCATTTTTGCCCAGTCTCTTTCTAATGGTAGAGTCATGAACACTGACCTTAACTGAAGCAAGTGAGGCCTGCAGTTCTCTGGATGTTGTTGTCGAGTCTTTTGTGACCTCTTGGATGAGTCGTCGCTGTGCTATTGGGGTAATTTTGGTCGGCCGGCCAACAGTGGGAAGGTTCTCCACTGTTCCATGTATTTGCCGTTTGTGAATAATGGCTCTCACTGTGGTTGTGGAGTCCCAAAGCTTTAGAAATGGTTTTATAACCTTTTCCAGACTGATAGATTACTTTCTTTCTCATTTGTTTCTGCATTTCTTTGGATCTCGGCATGATGTCTATCTTTTGAGGATCTTTTGGTCTACTTCTCTTTGTCAGGCAGGTCATATTTAAGAGATTTCTTGATTGCGAACCGGTGTGGCAGTAATCAGGCCTGGGTGAAATTGAACTCAGGTGTGATAAACCAAAGTTTTAACAGGGGGGCAAACACTTCTACACACAGGGCCATGTAGTTTTGGATTTTGTTTTCCTTTAATAATGAAAGCCTTCATTTAAAAACTGCATGTTGTTTTTACTTGTGTTATCTTTGACTAATATTAAAATTTGTTTGATCTGAATATTTTAAGTGTGACAAACATGCAAAAAAAAATAAGAAATCAGGAAGGGGGCCAAAACTTTTTCACACCACTGTACAGTATGTATACTATATATATATACTATAGAGATTGGATCATACTCACCCACCATGGTTCCCGCCCCGGAACCCCGTTCCAGCGGAGATTCCGGAGAAGCCTCTAGTCCGGACCATCAGTAAAGTGGTTGCTATGAAGTCATAGAACCAACCAAAAACATCATAGGTCCAGCATAGGAGATTGTAATGCAGGAAGTTCCCACCTCGGTCAGGTGGAGAGATGGTGGATACAGGGGAATTAGGAAGGTGAAGATAAAAGGGCAGCAGAGTTAAAAACACCCGAAGGAATGAGTAGGACACTCAAGTATCACCTGATCTGGACGAAAGCGCTGACGCCTTTTCTGGATCACATCCCTTAGGTCTTGCCTATCTCCCTTTGACCCGCGATTCCTCCTATTCCTACCCGCAGGCGGGGGAGGAGCGTGAGTCGCGACACTAGCCTTCTGTTCTCGTCTCTGATCCTCAAATCGAGACTGGCCAGGACCCCTGGGTTGTTTGGGCTCAAACCTGGACCTTCGTGGAATGAAGGATTTAAAGGCCGCTGAGAGCGCCTTCGCCTCCCTGAACTTCTCGACCACCGTCTCAACGGAGGTAACCAAAAAATATTTGGAAGGCGAAACCGGCGCATCGAGAACAAAGCCCCTCTCTTCCATCCCAATATCTGCCAGGTTCACCCAAAGATGTCTCTTGTTATTACCATAGCGCCCCATAGACCTGACCATGGCGGATGTGGCCTGCTTAGCTAGCACGGAGAGAAAGGATTGATGTGCGGCGATCTCAGCTACCTGATCGAAGACGAAGGACATCGCCTTTATCCAGGTCTTTAGTTGAAGATCAGCATGATACGCCTGGAGCACCGCCATAGGGCAACCCGAAAGCACAGCCTGACTGCGGCTGCGTATGCCTGCAATTTAAGCGTGATGTATCTGCGGGGCTCTTAGATGGCAAGGAGGGCGTATTAGGGAGGAGGGTCTCGCCATAGAGAGAGAGTAGCCAGCGTCTCTTCACAGGGGGGTATTTCCTCTCATTCGTTTTAAGCCGCCTCGGTGTTGGCATAACTCGTATGTTGGAATCGATGGATGTGTGAGGAAAAATGGCCTCTTCCATTCCTTCTAGATCTCTGTATGAAAACAGGAAGAAAGTAAGGCTCACCTGAGCTGGATGGTTATGGTCAGAAAGATAACGCTCATCGAGACGACGAGAGGGAAATCCCTCTTTAAACTCATCGGCCAGATCCACCTGCGAACCCCAAACAAGCTCTTTCCTCCGATGCGGACAGGATGCACCATCCTATAAACGTTTCTGCAGTGTTGGCAATAATAATAGGATAGAGATCAGCTCTTACTACATCAAATGCAAGCTTCAAACAAAAACAGTCAGTGAAGACGTAGAAGAGAATGACATGTTCTCCAGAGCCTATTTATACTTAGTCGCACAGGGTAGTGACGTCATGGGTGTCGCCATTTAAGACACAGGTCACGACGAGGCGTTCCCCATAGCGACCCTAGAGGATGCAGTTCGAAGTTCCTTGAAAGGGAACGTCTTTGGTGGAACGTATTGAATTTATTTACCTTAGGCATATGGCCTATTAGTCTTTTTAGCATTTATGCAATATACTGGAGCCAAACATGAGAAAGTAGACCAGAATATTCCACTTCTTTCCTGGACATGCAATTTACGTAGCTGTAATTCATAGGCGGGGATTATGCTAATTGTGAATGAGTGTGCACGAGCGCCCTATTTACGAATTATTGGAATTCATTAACATACACATGTTATCTATCAAATCTGATGTGTACGAAGTGCTTGTGAATTCGGAGGAGAGTTTTCGGGAAGGTCCATTTTACGCGCAAATTACTCAGAAACTCATACAGTATGAAGGTTGGCAGGAAATAGGCCCATGAATTTGTCTTGGCGACAGAGGCTTCCAGTGCAGAAGAAAGTACAGACATACAGTTCAGTGCAA
>JADLZN010005458.1:0-31344 GCA_018155175.1 Sinocyclocheilus anophthalmus | reverse complement strand
TTACGGTTTTTTTTTTTTTTTTTTTTTTTTTTTTTTTTTTTGCTTGCAAACATCTGGTTGTTTCGAGTTTTTCTTTTTCTCAGTAACTCAATCTTGCACATTTCCTGTTTTGTCCTACGCTTCTTCCTGATTGTCTAATAAATTGTCTAAATAAAAAGCCTCAAACAACCTAATCGTTATTACAAAATGAAAGTCTCTGAAAGATCTGGGGATGCATTTCCCCAAAGCCTTGTTATCCAACTATGGTTGCAAATTGTTGCCAACAGTTGATGATTCTATGATATCTAAAACCATAGTTCCAACAAACATTTCCAAACAGCATAACAACAATAACTTGTGTGGTTGGAACTATAGCTCTTGACCAGTGATTTAGAAGCATTCTAATTCTAGTTAGTATGAGTTTTTCATTTTCAAAGTTGTCAATTACATATTCTTTTTTAAAACTTTTAATAATTTTCAAAACATAAATGAAGATATTTTTTATGAAATCTGAAAGATGTATATCCCCTTCACTGAAAGTCCATACCTCCAAAACTTCGATGCTTCAGAAAGTTCATAAAGACATTGTAAATATAATCCATATAAATAAATTGATTTGTATTGTGAACAGACATAATTCAGACAAATAAACAGACATATAAACACTGATCAGCACATAAATAGAGTACATCAATATTGGTTTAATGAAAGCCTAATGTTGCTTGGATAACATGCAACAACCATTGAGGTTTGTTTGTTGAGTCAAGCAAGGGCATTTGGCTTTCGTTTGCCATATTTGATGTATTCTGTGTATGCGCATTTAATACATGAAAATGTGAATAAAAGCCTTAATTATATCTATTCACCATATACAACAATTTTCAGAAGACTTTGATTAAGCTGCTCAATTTATAAGGAAAAACTAGTTAGTATGACAACAGATTAGGCTCTTTGACTCAAGCTAACTTGACGTAGCTTTCAGATAGGCCTACTATGTTCTATACAGATATATTATGCTCTAGAGAAAGCTGCTGACTGAATGAACTGCATGTATACAGGAGTATATTTTACAGCAATTACATACTGCATGTTAACGTGATAAAAAATAAATGCCCTTCTGTTATTTGTGTAAATGGACTTCAATAATATCACATTAATTGTGATCTTGAGTCAGTTAATTATCAGAAGTTATTACTCCCCAATCTGTGTGTGAAGTCATTAACAACAGTCCTATATGTTGAACTACATGGTTCAAACGACGAGTGAAACATCTTACTATGATTTCAGGAATAATTGTGGCTAGCTATTCTTCAATGTTAATGAATGTAAAACCCGGTCAGGGTCTGGGAATTGCACCCCTGTTTTGTGTTGTGCAGTGAGACAACCAACCAATTTGAACAAGGCTTATCCAATTTGAATTTACAATCAAAACTAGTAATTTTATAATAAAACTTTTAAAGGGTTTGAATGACAAAATGATGTATCCATGATCAGAATCTAAAAAAAGACTATTCAAACCATTTTGAAAGTAAAAAAAAAAAGCTTGCATACTCTGTTGAAAAAAACAGCATATGCTGGCTGCTGGTTTGATGACATGGTCTTGAATCAAGGACCAGCACATGACCAGCTTAAACCAGCACATGGCCAGCTTAAACCAGCTCATGACCAGCTGCCATGCTTCAAAACATACTAACCAGCATATGCTGTTTCGTTCATCAGGGTATCTTTTGGGAATTACATTTTAACTTACTTGAAAATGCATTTTCGTGCACACTATATAAAACACGCATGCACTTTACAGAAGTATCTCACCCATCAGATAGCAGGAATTAGATGTGTATATTTGCATCTCTCATAGCCTGTCCAGTGAACTCCATGGATGTGCTGGTGCCACCAGAGATCTATGCTCTCAATGGGACAGATGTCAGAATCTCCTGTGCGTTCACATCATGCTACAAGCTGGACGCCAGCAAGTTTGCCATGAACTGGACCTATCAGGAGACAAGCAACAGCACAGAGGAGATGGTGAGAGAAAACAAAGACTAAACATGCTAATACCATTGTAATGCCAATTCCTTAAAGTTACATGATTTCCTTGTTTGTTTATCTTTCTCAATCTACCTTCATCCAAACTGTCTTCTTTTCCAAGTTCATGACCTATAAGAACAAGATAACACCCTTGAAGTCAAGCCGATTTGGAGATCGAGTCCTATTTTCTGGAAACCTGGATAAGAACGACCTGTCCATCACTATCTTAGATGTGCAGCTGACGGACGAGGGCATCTACAACTGCTATGTGCGGAACCCTCCAGACCGCATTCAGGGTCACGGCACCATCCAATTTGTCGTCCTGACTGAATGTAAGGCTTCAGCATGGGCCAAGAAGCTGTACAACAAAAGTTGTCTGGCCTCCAAGCAGGGTTATTTCATTAGAGGCCATGATGAATGGGGTTTCCTTATTGCAGGTGTTGTTAAGTCCGGAATTAGAATAGAGTGCTGCATTGATGACGTATATTTGTAGGCCAATCCGAAGTTAGCATCACCCTGCTTCCCTCAACAAAAACCCAATAGGATTTTCCAATGGCTTTTGGATTATTGCAGAAAATAAACTCTGTGACCAACAAAAGTTTATGATTCTTACATGTTTTTTTTTCATCATGAAACAGATTAAATTTTCATAAATGAACACAACATTTCTGAATCAGAATCAGAAATCAGAAAGAGCTTTAATGCCAAGTATGTTTGCACATACAAGGAATTTGTTCTGGTGACAGAAGCTTTCAGTACACCGAGACAACAACAACAATGAGATATAAAATAACGATATGTGAATAAAAAACACATTTGTCTTATATTATATTATATATATATATATATATTATATACAGTGGGGAAAAAAGTATTTAGTCAGCACCAATTGTGCAAGTTCTCCCACTCTGGCCAATAACTCTCCATATCTGCTTCACCGCATCTGGGTAAACCCTCCATTTCCCGGGCCTCGGCTAGCATTACACGGCGACAAGGAGCTCCCAGAACCGGGCATTGAGACAAGAACCAAGGTTTCCTCCAAATGTCTAAGGCACGAAAGCATCGCTGCGTGACCTTGATCATGAGAAGCGGATTCCCCCTCGGGGAAAATCCCTTGGTTTTGAGCCACCACTGTAGGGGTCTCATGTACAGCTGGCCAAAAGGTATCACGTTGGACGCAGCTGCCAACAGACCCAGCAGTTTTTGAAACTGCTTGACAGTGTGTGACCGGCCTTCTTTCACACTCACGACTGCAGTGAGGATTGACTCGATCCGAGCAGGGGACAGACGTGCCTGCATAGTGGTCGAATCCCACACCATGCCTAGATAAGGTGTTCCTGTACAGGAGAAAGCACATTTTCTTTGCGTTTAGTCTTAACCCCAACCGTTTCATATGAGCAAGAACGACATCTCGATGCTGAACCGCCACCTGCTCCAATTGAGCTAATATCAACCAATCGTTAATATAATTGGTGAGAGTGTAAGGCCGAAATGAAGAACCCAGTATTGGTAAGCTTTGCCCCTGAAAGCAAATCTCAAGAACTTCCTGGGATGAGAAGGATGGAGATGTGGAAGTATGCATCTTTTAGATCGATCGTGACAAACTAGTCCTCGAACCTGATCTGAGACACGACTTGTTTGACTGTAAGCATCCTGAACTTCAGTCGCATGACTGAGCGGTACAACTGACACAGATCTAAAATGGGACGCAACCCCCATCCTTCTTCGGAACGATGAACGATGAGTACCGGCTGTAGAACACGATGGCCTCCTTCCTCAAGAGAGTGTTAATTTCTTGTTCCATTACCAGAGCCTGCTCGAGGCCCAAAAGGGTGGGAAAGGCCCCGTTGAATTGAGGTGGAGGAGAACCGAACTGGATTCGGTAGCCTCCTTCTACAGTGTGCAGGACCCACTGAGACAAATTTGGCAGAAGTTTCCACGATGGAAACCTTAAGACTTCCAGCCCTAAAGTACGGTCCGCAGATCTGGCTTAGGCTTTGAAGGCTTTGACCCAGAGTGACCTTGGTCCCGACTCGGGGGAGTATGGGAGGCAACGCTCTGCTTTTGAGCTGGAGGAGCTGGTACACGGAGGGGGCTGCTCCAGCCCCACAGCCCCCGGAGCTAGAGAGCGGCGAGGGAGGAACGACACCGCCTGTTTACGGGCCTCCTGGTACCTGTCGACGACGGAATTGACGGCGTCACCAAACAGGCCAGAAGGCACAAGCAGGGCGTCGAGGAGGAAGACCCTGTCTTTCTCTTTCAGATCAGACGCGTAATTCAACCCCGCCACATTAGCATAGTAGTCAGAAGCGGGGACAAAGAGGTGGGCTGACAATGGTTTGGCCCATGACCTCGACACCTCGGTGGGGAGGTCGGGGAAAAACGGCAGGCTCCGGTGTGGAGGTGGCAGCCTAGACCGTAGAAAGCGTTCATCCAGCTTGCTTTTCTGCAGTTCAGCCTGTTTCTCAGCAGGCCAGTCGATGTTTAGCTTGGCCACGGCGCGAGTAACCACCTCCAATAGCTCCTCATACTGGGGCGAATGAGGGGGCAAAATCCTTATCGACGCCCTTCACGTCAACCTCCTCGGAGGAAGACAGGCGGAGCGTCGAGCCCTCTCCCCGGGAGGAAGTAACCGTAGAACGTGCTTCCAATCCCAGAGAGCGGGCGCTGGATCTGGCGGATGAGGAAGGAGATAGGGACTCGCCTGTCTCCATTCCCTCCACCAGATCCAACTGCGAACCCCACGAGTGCAACCGCCGCTCCGCCTCAACGGAAGCGGGGCCAGCACCGCAAGGAACGCTGGTGTAGGCTCCCTCCTCGAAGAGAGCCTTCCGGGAGCGAAGCATACGCAGCGGCAGATGGCTGCGCCCTTGAAAGCCGACTCTGCGTGCCTCGCTCCCAAGCAGACAACATACAGACCTATAACGCTGACTGCTCTCACCCAAATGTTTTGTCTTTGCCTCAGCTTTAGACATACCGTAGCCTATAGCGGACAAACAACACCAAATAAGACTCACAACAGAGATTAGACTGACACACACACAGAGTGCTTGCTGAATGACAGAAAGCTGACGCCGGTTTCACCGCATGTGCTTTTATAGCTTCCTGGTCGCTACGTCACCCGTCTGTGATGTCTCGCCCATCCATTGGACTGATTACACACGTGATTCAGAGCACGGTCACGCTGAAGGTGTTCCCATAGCGTTTTCCGACGCAGCTCGAGTTCCTGAAGGGGAACTACATTTTTGTGTGTTTTGGCCGTTCATTTACACGACAACAGTGTTTTGGGGGCTTGGAAATGCAAACTTTTGAAAATGGGTTTCAAAGTGCAAGTGTTTGAAAATGATACTGTTATTGTCGTAAACTACAAAAAAGGTGATTTTGTGAAAACTGTGACATCATTCACATGCGTATTACATGTTCAGTCACGGGTGTGCGTGAGTATGTATTTAAGGAAACCATATGCGTGCATGCACCGAGATTTTATTTTTACAAAGTGACATCGCCAACTACTAGCCCATCATGCATAATACAGTGTTTTTTATGTTTTGTCATTTTCGTGGATACATTTGAAAAGGGATTGTTCTGACAGCATTGTTGTCTGTATGCAAAACTTTTCAAAAACGTGAAGGAAAAACTATTGACTCTTTGTGTCCCAGAGGTCACAGACATTTTTGGACTGTTTCATAAAAATTAATCAATTTGTGCTACGAAAGCTAAATAAAAACCATATAAATAAAAACATTAAAATGTTATTGTACTTTCAAAAAGTATGAATAATTAAGTGTGAATAAATTTATGAAAAAATAAGCATGGCTCATGTAGGCATATATGATCATAATAAATGAAGATTATTGTGGAATGGTCAGCTGACGTGCTTGTGAAGCGGGGATTAATACAAACTGAACATGCACAAAACTACACATGTATATATTTATCCGTATTATGATTTATTCTTATCAAAGAAGTGAATTGCACTTGAAACCTGTGCAAGGGGTTCACGTTATTTGAATCAGAATATGAAGTTGTCACGTGATTGTGTGGGAAAAACAATGCTTTGGATGTCACAGATTACGTGGTTATGGCAAAACAAATCAAGCTCTGGTACAGTGCTTTACTATTAGATGTTTTTTTTATTTTATTTGTTTTTATTCATGCTTCAAAGCTTCATCACAATGAAAATAACTTTGCATTTTTAGCGTTGTTGTTGTCATATAAACGTCCCCAAAATTAGGCCAGTTAGCCAATAGTGGTAGATGCCGTAACACCTCAGTCTGGGCTCAGAAATATCTTAATAAATATATAAATATAAATATTTTTTTTTGCAGAAGCAATATGCTACTCTGGTGTATTTTGTTGTTAACATTGCTAATTTTTTGTCTTTCTCTGCCCAGTACCGCCACCAAGGGATTCAACTATTGCTGTCGCCATCGGGGCATCTGTGGGGGGAATTCTAGCTTTGCTCATTCTGTCCATGGTGGTGGTGAAATGTATTCGCAGACATAAAAACCAGGAGCTGATCTCAGATGAGCAGAAGATGGAAGAAGAGGGCAAAGCAGATGGAGAAGGAGGCACAGAAGAAGCAACAAAGTAAGAAATTCTTCCTTTTTTCCTCGTAATAAAGATTTTCTTCTGTATAAACAAACTGCTTACTTTGAATCCTGAAACAGACAGCCCTAACCTGCCATCTTAGCCCTGGAGGTCTAACGGATGGTGGAGCTCCATCCTACACATTCTGGTAAAAATGAATGCTAGCAAATGTGTTTTGGTGGTCATGTGACTGTGGTTGACAGCTGCCCTTTCAAGTTCTCCATCTAGTCTGTCCTTTATTTTTATTTTTTTAAATTCTGGACCTAAATGTCCTGATTACTTTGTAGTCTTCATTTATATGGTTAGGTTCTGTGGTGTCGTTGTTGTGGTGGTTGTATCAGTTTTTTTTGTTTTTACATTTGCATAACTGCAAATTACCTGCACTTGCAAAAAGGCTTTTGAAAAAAAATTTTTTTCAGTATTTCACAGCCTTTGATGATTTTTTGATATACATTATATATCAATATTTATGTTCCACTTCAGGAACTCGAGCTGCTTCAAAACACTTCTGGGACACTTCAGCGTGACCATGCTCTGAATCACGTGTGTAATCAGTCCAATAGATGGGCGAGACGTCACGGCGGGTGACTTAGTGACCAGGAAGCTATAAAAGCACTTGCGGTGGAAACAGTGGCAGCTTCTGTCATTCAGCAAAGAGCTCTGTGTGTGTATGTCTTATTTAACATTGTCTGTCACTATTTCCAATAAGTCAGCAATGCCAAAGGCAAAAGAAAAGTCTAAGGGCTGTAATAAATGCAAACAGTAGTTTAGGCTGTGTGATCCTCCCTGCCCTCACTACATCACGAGCAGGGATGCAAAAAGCCTTTGCGTTTGTTTGCTTGAGGCATGTTTTTCTTCGAGGGTGCTGAATGCCACATTGCAAGCACTCTCACCTGAGACGTTTCATACCAGAGGGTCTCTTTGAGCGTTCCTCACAGCTGAGGCCCCACTGCTGCAGAGCAGGCAGCGGCGGCTGCCGTCGTGGGATCGCAGGTGGATATGGTTGAGGGTATCGGAGATGGCGAGTCCTTTTCTCTTTCCATCGACCAACAGATCCACGCCAGGGTTGGAAGCACGCTCCAAGTGAGAGGGTTATTAAACGATGCTTGACCATGTGGAGGAAGCCTTGTTTCTTGTCTCAGGGCCCGGTGCTGGGAGTTCCTTGTCATCATGTAATGTTAACGACAGATGCGTCCCTCACCGGTTGGCCACCCTGCCCACAGTCTGTGGAGCGGCCACCATCTCACGTGGCACTTAAATTGCCTGGAGATGCTAGCCCTATTTCTAGCATTGAAACACTTTCTCCCAGACATAAGAGATCACCATGTGTTGGTGTGCACCGACAACACAGCGGTGGTCTCTTACATCAACCATCAGGGAGTTCTGCGTTCGTGCCCCTTGTACAAGCTGGTGCACCAGATCCTTGTGTGGGCCCAAGGGAAACTCTTTTCACTAAGAGCGGTTCACATCCCTGGGCATCTCAATCAGGCAGCAGACAACCCGTCGAGACAGGGGCAGAGGCCCGGGTAATGGAGACTCCACCCAGATGTGGTGTGTCAGATTTGGAGAATGTTTGGCCAGGCTCAGGTGGATCTGTTTGCGACTCAGGAGACATCGCACTGTCCCCTCGACCTTGACCGAGGCTTGGTCTGTATGCCTTCCCCCCGATTGCTCTGCTCCTGGGAGTTCTAGAGAGAGTACGTCGGGACGGGGTACGTCTATTGCTAGTAGCCACGTTCTGGCCGGGCCGAGTATGGTTCTCAGACCTGATTTGCCTTCACGACAGCTCTCCATGGAAGATTCCTGTCAGGAGGGATCTCCTCTCACAGGCAGAGGATACGATCTTTCACCCCTGCCGGGAGCTCTGGAAGCCGTGTGTGTGGCCCCTGAGGGGGCACAACTCGTAGCTTCCGGTCTCTCAACCGAGGTTGTTGAGACCATCCTCCAATCCAGAACAAGTGTGGCGGCCTCCAAGGCCTTCCTGTCGGGTGTGGCTATCCAGGATATTTGCAACGCGGCGGGTTGGTCTACGCCGCTCACCTTCGTCAGGTTCTATGACCTCGAAATCATACCACTCTAGTTCCTCTGCCTTCTGCAGTAGTTGTGCGGAGTCATCAAACTACGCAGGGACTTGAAAGTCTGGCGGTGTGGGCATTCTCGTTCCCATAGCGTTTTGACGCAGCTCGAGTTACTGAAGGGGAACGTCTCTAAGTTACTTATGTTACCATGGTTCCCCGAGGGAACGAAACACTGTGTTTCTTGCCATGTTTCCGGCATCCCTGTGAGCACTTCCTTCATTCTACCAAAAGCTGCCACTGTTTCCACCGCACATGCTTTTATAGCTTCCTGGGGTCTCATTTATAAACGTTGCGTACGCACAATATGGGAATATAAATTGTGTACGCAATTTTCCACGCACATATCGGGATTTATAAAAAATAAACTAGGCATAAATATGCGCACTGTACGGACACTCTAGACTACGCGCACCCACTCTTTTTCCTGGAGTGAGAACAGTAATGAAGTAAACAACCATTTTAAACTCTGTTTTCATTTCGATATACACATTTACATTAAATATTCCACTCTCATTAATGGAGATAAGCACTGAAATTACATAAATAACATATTACACAGAAGTTAAACAAAAAATTATATGAATTTAAACATATTTAGTGGATGTGCTTGATCACTTTTCCTGTGGCATGCTGTTTTAATGACAGCAAGGAGTCCTATAGGTGCACAATAATTCATCTTTAAACTAAACTGCAGATCTCAAAATATTTTTTAGCGAGAACAATGATCAATGATGTGCACTTACTTCGATATTATGGCAGACACTGCTGGATTGAGTGGTCGAGCGGTCCATTGTCTGGCTTGAATAGGTCCAATGATAATAGCTTACTGTAAAACCACAGCTGCACAGAAGTGTTGATGCCGTGTAAAGGCATCTCCATAACATTATGAAAAATACCACTGTATTTGAAAGATACAGCTTGAAGAAACGGTAAGTTTGTCAGGGAGTCAAGGACAATTCTATTTACATTGCAATAAATATAGGCTAAAAATAGCTAAAAGATGTTCACCTTATCAGCAAAACTGCATAAATTTAGTTTGATTTGAATTGTTTTAAACAATTTAAATACTATTTGGCCAGTGGAAAAGAATGAGATCAACTGTATTCAAAAATATTTATCTGAGAACTATTTTAAACAGTTTTGTTTTTATGGATTTTGATATATTTATGCTAAAACATAACAAGGATACTGGATGATTTTTAGCAATAAAAATTGTGTATGGAACAAATGGCATTTATAGTCCGTATCCCCTTAAGGTCTTGTACCTTTGACGGTGTTAAACATAGTGTCACGTGGATGGGAATATGCATGAAAATGATATGCAGACGAGGTTATGCATAGTAAAACTAGGCATTGTAAGCTCCATATATGGGGATTTCGGGAAGGAGTCGGGGGTGGAGATGCACGTACGCACAATCATCCCCTGACTGGGGTTTATAAAGGGATTTTTGCGCAGGTTCTAGCGTACGCATGGTTTTATAAATCTGAAAAGTTTTGTGCATATGCAAAATCTAGCTTTTGAGCGTATGCACACTTTTAGGATGAAATCTACGGAGAGTTTTATAAATGAGACCCTTGGTCACTACGTCACCCCGTCCGTGACGTCGCGCCCATTCATTGGACTGATTACACACATGCTTCAGAACGTGGTCACGCAAGGGCGTTCCCAAAGCGGCTCGGCGCAGCGTCTCGTTCCCTCAGGGAACTAGGGTTACATACTTAACCTAGAGACGTTTTTACTCTAAAATGTCTTAAAATGATTTTCATTAATAATAATCAGTTTGACCAAATTAAATTAAATATCCTGTAAAATTTTTTTATTAATATAAAAATAAATAAATAAGGAATATTTTCCAAGAGTCCTTCATAAATAACTAAAGAAAACTCGTATAGAATATTTACCCATTTTATTTGTTTGCCAAACGTTTAATTATGTAAATTTGCAGGGATTTTAAGCTTTTTAAAAGTAATTTATGAAAGTAAATCAGTGTTGGAACCACCTCAACAAAATCAGACAACCTAATCACAGAAAATTAACTAATTTTCTAACTTTCTTGAATTGTTCGACAAAGGTTCTGGAAATTAATCAATCTTATTAAAAAAAAATAGCTAATAATAACAATAAAATTGACAATAAAAACAAAATCAATTTACCTACTCTAATGGTATTTTATCTACAAAATAACCACAAAAAAATATTAAATATATGTTAATATTTAATATGCTGAACATTATCTCACATTTTTTCATTGTCTTTATTTTTACCTTACAGAAATGTATGCCTCCTGCCTGAAGATATGTAAAACGTGGTTGACTCCTCATCCTATAACTCTCATTCAACATTCCTCGGTTTTCTCGTGTAGCAGTCAAACATGTCATGTTAGGAAGATCTCCACCACAGTGCCATGGTGTCCAGTTACCGGTGAGAAATCACAAAAGGTTTCAAACTGCCTCTTCAACTCAGTATGACAGGTTAAGGTTATAACAACTTCCTGCAGAACTCTTCATTTGGACCACGTTTTTTCAAAGTCAAATAAGGTATTTTTTCTTCAACTACTGCCAATATTAGCACTAATAATATTAGCCATCCAGTATTTCTGCTGAGAATTTTCTAAATAGATTAATTTTAAATGATACAAAGTCCTCCTTATAACTGCCAAAGTGTTTTTACCCTTATGGTGTTTATACGTTTTGACAGTTTCTTGAGAAATCACTGCCCTCAACATCCTCTCAAGTGGATGTAGAAACATAATGTGTGTGTTTGTGTGTGTGCCTTCTCATTGTGCCAATTTGCTCCTATTGAGTTTGAAAAGTTTATGCTGTTTTTACTATCCAGTGTAGGTAGAACAGCAGAAAATTAGGCAGGACCATGACAATACATGAGTGTTGAAAATGTATAATTTTCTAGCTTACAGCACATAACACCTCCAAAACATGTACAATCATTGCATGACAATTTTCGTAAGCATCATACACACAATTAGCACAAAACAAATCATCAATTTGCACAAGCATCTGGCACATTCCACAAATAGGGTATGCTTTGCTGTCCCATGACATTTTTTAAAAGCCTTAGAGGCACAAATCCCATGTTGTCTCTTGACTTATTAGATACTGTATAGTGTGCATAGAAAACAGAATCATCCTCCTTTAAAATAATCACATTTTGTTGCTTTGCACCCTGAAATGAAGACGGATACATTTTTTGTTTTATTCATCTGTATGTACTCAGTGCAACTTATAACATCCAAGTGAAAGCTATAACACCAAAATGTCAGAAATAAATAAATAAATAAAAAAACAGAATCACTGATTTGGAAAAAACGATAACGCCCCTCCTAAAATGACATGTAAACTCAATCAGGTGTAGCTAACACCTTTTTTTCACTAGGCGTGTTTCCATTACCCTTCAAATTGTGCAAATTGAAAATGCGAATTGAAAATACGCCTAATGGAAACGCGTCAATTTCGCAAAAACGCCCATATATCGCAAAAAAGTTTTTTACGCTCGCATGAGGTGGTTTTTCAGGCAATGCGAAAAAGGAATAAATCGCAAAACTGCAACGGAAACGTTTTTTACAGGCTATGGTTTATTCCAGCTGCACCACGCACGTTTCTGAAGCGGCTCTCTTGGCTGCTTCCGTAAAGATACACGTATAAGCCTCCTTTGAATAAATATAGCCTAAATCCGTCAAAATCCCACCAAAATCCGTTTCCATGACTTATCGCGAGAGGCAAAAGGTTACGTTTAAGCCGCATAACATTGGTTAATGGAAACGCCGTCATTTCGCAAAAAACTTTTTTATCGACATTCAGAAAATATCGCTAAAGTTTTGCGCAAATCTGTATTGGAAACGCGCCTAATGGCACACAAAGCCATTTGACTTTCAACTATGATCAGCTGTGGTCATTTTGATCTGCTCAGCATGAAAAGAGCTTTCCTGGAGCATTTCAATCCTTGGTAGTGCAACTGAAGCAAACAACTATGGGTGGCAAGGCACTGTCAAAAGATCTCCAGGATAAAGTTGTGGACAGGCACAAGTCAGGAGATGGATCCAAAAAGATTTCAAAGGCTTTATCAATACCTAGAAGCAGAGTGAAGTCTGTTATTAAGAAGTGGAAGGTATTTGATACAACACAGACCCTCCCTGGATCAGGACGTCGCTCCAAACTGGATGAAAGAGCCAGGAGGAAACTGGTCAGAGAGGCGACCAAGAAGCTACAGCAACTCTGAAGCAGTTGCAGGAATTTATAACAAATAGTGGTCATTGTGTGCATGTGACAACAAAATCACAAATTCTCCACAAATGTGGGCCATACAAAATAACAGCATTCTCCAGTAAGCCATGGAGGTGGTAAACCATCCTGTTATGGGGGTGTTTCTCTGCAGTGACTGGAGCACTTGTCAGGATAGAAGGGAAAATGGATGGGGCAAAATACCGTCAAATTATTGAGGAAAATCTGCTGTCCTCTGCCAGAAAGTTGTCGATGGGAATAAGGTTTACCTTCCAACATGACAATGTCCCAAAGAACACAGCAAAACTGACCAAACAGTGGTTGAAGGAGAAAAAGTTGAACGTCCTTAGATGGCTTAGTCAGAGCCCAGACTTAAAATCTGTGGAATGACTTGAAGACTACAGTCCACAAACAGTCACCATCAAATTTAACTGAACTTGAGCAATTCTGCAAAGAAGAGTGAGCAGATATTGCAAAGTCTTTATGTGCAAAGTTAGTAAAGACTGAGGCAAATCCCAACAGACTAAAGGCTGTAATTAAAGCAAAAGGTGGTTCAACAAAATATTGACACACAAGGGATATCCTTTTTCCAACTCGGTTGTGTTTGTTTGTTTATTCTGACAATTGGTGTTTATCTTTCATGATGTTATACGTAATAGAAGTATAAGTAAATACAGCTGGATTAAAACAAAAAACGTCATATTCATTTCAAAGCAACAAAATGTGATTATTTTAAAGCGTTAATTATTCTCTATGCCCACTGTATATTTGTTAAAACTAGTTTAGCATGAGGTTTTTTTTTTATTTTTATGGTGATTTTGACCTGTTCCACCTAAGAGGACTTGGACTTCTTGACTAACAGTTAAAATCACAGAAAAGTGTCATCTCAAAAGATGAACATTGACGTTTTTAAAGGTTTGTTTTATTATAATAAAAAAGTCAGTTCTTAATTTCTTTATTAACCTTAATAAAACTTATTTTCCCATTACCAAATAAACAAAACAAGATCATTTTGAAGTAAATAATCTGTTTTCCCAATTATGAATAGATAAAAAAAATCAAACAGTTATCGTAGAGTTGCAGATATTTTGTACCCTATTTATGGAAAATGTCATTTCCAAAACATTGCTTTTACACATAAACATCATCATTACAGGTGCAATGATTATGTGGCAAGTTAAACATTATCTATTTATAGATAAAAGCCAAAAAAACAACATATATAGAAATTTGATTGTTAATGTTATTGATTGTGTTTGACATGTATGTTGTGGTGTATTATTTGGAATGGGTGAATTTATTTTACATGAGTATCTTTTTGAATTTATATTAATTTGATCTCATAATCAAATTTCACACGTAATTATATAATATGTTCAGAAAGAGGCTAAAAGGGTTTTTAAATTGAGTAATAAGCAAATTTAACCTACTGGATTAAGTGAATGCACCTTTGATTGAAGGATTTTTTAAAAAGCTATATGTATAGCTTTTTAAAAGCTATACATAAAGGTTAGAGTAAACCTTTATAGGGGGAAGTCGTGGCTTAATGGTTAGAGAGTCGGACTCGTAAACCCAAAGGTTGTGGGTTCGAGTCTCGTACGGGCAGGGATTGTAGGTGGGGGGAGTGAAATGTACACCTACAATTCCCACCAATCCAAGGGACTGAGGTGCCCTTGAGCAAGGGCACCGAACCCCCAACTGCTCCCCGGGGCGCTGCAGCATAAAATGGCTGCCCACTGCTATGTGTTCACGGTGTGTGTGTGTTCACTGCTGGGTGTGTGCACTTGGATGGGTTAAATGCAGAGCACTAATTCCTAGTATGGGTCATACTTGGCCACATGTCACTTCACTGTATGTATGCAGAGGAAATTAGTAACTTTGAGTTCAAGTAACTGAGTATTTAGTATTTAGTCCAGAATGAGAAAATCTGCTGTTTTCATACTGACTTTGTTGGGAATCCATTTTGATAGTGAAACACTCAGTTATTGTGAACTTTCAGTGGACTTGTAGTAATAGACTGCAGACTGCCTCAGTATTATCACAGTATAATTTTGTGTTATGTTCAGGAAATGTGAGGAGTTTTAAATAGTTTTATTTAATAAAAAAGTAAATATATCTAAATATGTATATAAAATGTATGTATATTGTAATCTTGAATGATGTTGAAAAGTAGCAGCATATGTCTTATTTAACCATTCTGTATTTTTAAATTGAGCAAGACAATAATATCATAGAAATGTAAGCTCATTTACAAACAGTTCTTTGTTGTGGCATAAAACCTCATACAAGATTTGTTGTCATATATACAGTACAGTTTTTGTCTATAGACCATAGCAGTTTAAACTGTTTTAGCACTTGTTTTACTTCACCATGTATGATTGATTGGTTATCATGCTGTAACACTACATGCAGCACAGGCCCAAAGCCTGGAGCCACAGTGATTTTGAGGCCGGGAAGCCTCACCCTCTGCTGGGCAAAGCTGACACCCATATTGGCTTCTGTTAAGGCACATTTTAACTCACTCAATGCCCCCTTGTGACTGACTTAGCTGCTTCTATTTTTTATTAGATTACACTTTAACATATCTTTAATTAATTATTCCAACAAGTATTTAATGATCAAAGTATATTGTTTCTGTAATATATATATATACTATATAATATAAATGTCCTCCATGGATTAGCTGT
The DNA here is from genome assembly GCA_018155175.1 of Sinocyclocheilus anophthalmus. Taxonomy (NCBI): domain Eukaryota; kingdom Metazoa; phylum Chordata; class Actinopteri; order Cypriniformes; family Cyprinidae; genus Sinocyclocheilus; species Sinocyclocheilus anophthalmus. Next base: position 15,746 of record JADLZN010005458.1, on the reverse strand, counting down.
TGCAGCTAAATTTGATCCATTTGCAGCTAAATGCTTGTAAGGGAATGTATTCTTCTTCTTCTTCTTCATCATCTTCATCATCATCATCTTCTTCTTCTTCTTCTTGTTAATTTCAATGTTTAATTCAGTTTTGCTTTATTGTATTACGAACCAAATCTGAGATTTACGTTCATAACTGTTAACTGTTATTGCTATGTATTCAATGATAATCAGTTCAGTGATAATCATGCATTCAATGACACTCAGTTACTTTGTTCACGTACACATGTACATTGTATTTTTACCACCATGTTTTGCATTAGATATTTGCATAATGTGAGCGACATCAAGCAACCACAAAATGTTAAAAAGTCTCCTAAAGGATATAATAAAACCATTAAGCTCATAATTTGATTTGCTGCACAGCAGTTAACATTAAGCCAGTTTGTGAAATCCAGACTGCGGCACAATGATTTTATGGCTAGCACTTTAGTGGTTGCCATTCATAGGTTGAGTTGCCAGGAAACATGACTCTAAATCCCTGGTTATCTTCTATTAGAATTAGACAACTATAGCCTAGTTACTTCTTTACATGTATTCATATTTAATAGTAGGCATGGTACTGTGTCATTAAATATCATTTTGAACTGTCAGAAGCCTGATATTATATTGAAGGTAAATTGTATCACTTATATGATGTAACCATGATACCATATTTTTGATTGTACAGCCTTTTTTTTTTTTTTTCCAGCAAGGTTGATTGGAATGGTTTGGGGGGGTTTTTTGCCTGTTTTTCCATCATGCATGCCTCGGTTTTAGTGTCTCGCTGAAGGTCTGACTCTGGCCTACTTTAAATACATATGCTTGCACTGCACCATAACTATAAGCTGCACCACTGCTTGTTTTTTTTTAAATAAAAACAAAGAAACAAAGCATTTTGTTCCCGTCTCTTTTTAAACCTTTCACTAAAAATATTGAATTAACTGAAAGTATTCCTAAATATTCAAATAGATAGTTCCCTCAAAAATGTATTCATTTACTCCTTGCGCATTCCCCCGCACACTCATGGCGTTTAAAACCTATGACTTTCCTTCTTCTGTGGAAAACAATTGAAGATCATTCCTTTAAAAGAAATATAAAATATTAAAATTAATATTAGTTGACCTCTATGAAAGTGGATAAAATATTATTATTGTAATATTAAACAAAATACTATTGGAATTATTGCATGAACATATTAATATTTAGTTTATTACAGCCAACTGAGATAGTTTTCATTGGTGTCAAAAAACAGCAAATGTTAGTGCTTGGCAATGTGCAGAAGATGTACATTTGGGGCAGGTGTTTTAAATAGGTTCTACAGAGAGAAGCTGACAGAGGGGGTTGAGGGGGCAGCAGCATCTCTGCAGTGTGATCAACACCAGCTACTGCTGGAGAAAATTGCTACACAGGCAAAAGTGAAGGTGACTCATGCATGCATATATAGCTATTTATCAAAGTGGAAAAATCAGCCAGACACGACTAATTAAAGTTCAAAATAATACAAATCAGGTGGTCTGATAATTAGCAAACAGATGAGCACCATTCATTCAGTTAAACAGACCATTTGACTTATGAATCTCTTGATCAGTACTAATAAGTGTTTTTTTTTTATGATTTTAATGCACTGCTACTACAGTAAGTCAACAAAAACCCTTCAGCTGATCAATCTTGCTACAATTAGTTATATCTAGGATACACAAATGCATATTTCATAATAATTTGTATAATTCTGTCCTCAAATAAGTTTGTATTATTATTATTATTATTTATTTTATGTCAATTCATCCAGGAATTGCAATAATCAAATTAATCGTAAGAAAAGTCTTACATAGAGTGTAACCTATTTTAATTCTGATGTGCTACATTTGGAAAAGGGCAGGCATTATGTGTGCACAGATTTGAGTAATCTCACAATTATGTGTTTTAATTTTGTTATAAATATATTAAAAGGATATTTACTGTACAAATACTTGAAAAATGTGCTATTCAATAAATAAACAAACGAAGGCGTAAAACATAATATTTGCTTAAGTACAGCACACATTGCAAGTGGTAACCTGCAATTGTTACCTTTAAGAGCTATTTTTATTTGATTCAACCCTGAACTTGATTCAGTGATGTTAAATAATATTTTTGACTTGAATAAAACCATTTATTTCAGTGTAGACAATCCTCAAATGGTGTTTTTTTCATCGATCATGCTGGCAAGCTTTTTTGTATTGCCAAATTTCCCCATTAATTGTACGAGTTAAATCTTGTAAGTGTAATGAATTGTTAAGTGCTTCTTCTCTTCAGCATTTTCTACACATAAATAATAATAATGTGCTTCATGTGGTACATGCAGAAAGTAATTTTTAAGTGTCAGATCAGGTACAAGTTGCTTAAGGATAAATAATATGGTCAAATAGACTCAAATAAATTTACACAGACTATATGTAAGTGGAGTGAGTTTAAAGAGATTCAGATGCATACATTCAAATTATAGCATGATAAAATTACTGCTTTACTTACCCATTTACGAAAGAAAAGTCTTCATTCTTTTTAAATGGCAACCCCGTCCTGTGAAGCCCGTCCTGCCCACTTCTCCTCCGCTCTCAGGCCTCAGTGTCACTGTTCACCATCCACACAGAAAGTTGTAGAAAAAGAGGGAAGAAGAGAGAAACATATGTAGGGAGGGCTGCATCCTCCTGCAGACACTCTTGTAGTTGTTCCCGGGACGATAAATCTCTGAAGAACTGCAGCATTGTACTTTAATGCAGAGTGAGAGAGAGCAAGAGAGTGAAACACATAGAGGGAGATTCTAAGGTCACTGTTAAGCACTTGAAATGCAGAGACTCTCACGTGCGTTACCATCTGCGGCCTACGGCGATTCCTCACCTCCCTCCTTGCCAGGCCTCTAACTTACCTCTCCCTGCTCGAGTCCTCAGACACCGTCCCCGCATCCACATTCCTCTCTGCCTTTCCCTTCTGGTTAAGTTTTGCAACATCATGCTCCCCTCACTGGCGCAGTCCATGGGAGTCCAGCATCTACGCAATTACTGTTTGTTTTTCATTTGACAACATTTCATGCGTTCCAGTACTTGCATATCATTAATTTGATGCATGGCATCCCGTGTGTGACTTCCAGATGAAATCCATCCATATCAAGGTCATGTTAATGAAATATTCTTCTATTTTGCTTCACTATTACGTGGTCAATCTCAATCCAAAGCCAGTGATTGTGTTTCTTGCTCCGAAGTGTCCCAAACTCTGTCTTGTTAATGCCTTCCTCCATTCTTCATCTCCACCCTCCATCTCTCTTCTCCTCTCTCTCTATCGGCCACAATGTGCCCTAGTCAAGCTGCACAGGAATGTCAGGATGATTGATGCTTTACACAGGGCACTCCACCATGAGAGGCAGGGATGAGAAAGTTAACACACTCAGTCTGTTCCCACACTCTTCTCCATAGGATCCCATCAGCATATTCTGTTTCATATTCACTAACATCTTCAAATTGGGAATTCTCAGGTGCTTTATACAGCTGCTGATGCATCCTGCTGTCAGACCGTAATGTAGTGTAATTATGTAGATTGAGCCCTTTTCAGGCACGCTCTTGTACAGATTGAGTTCATGTTCTTTTGAATGGTAGTGTACTGTATGTCATGTAAAGTTTGAGGTCAGTATGATTTTTAAATGTGTTCGAAAGAAGTCTCTTATGCTTAATGTATTTAATAAAAAATACAGTAAAAGGCAGTACAAATTGTAAAAATAATTGAATTTAAAATGCAATTTGTCTTCTTCACACACACACACACACCACATCACCACATATATATATGCATATGCTTAATTGGTGATCAAGAAACATTTCTTCTTTGTTAATGAGGGGTTTTTTTAGAATAGGAATGTTTAAAAGAACAGCATTATTTGTAATAAAAATCTTTAACATTAAAAATACTTTAATGTTACTTTTAACAATTTTAAAGCATCTTGCTAAATAAAAGTATGAAATTTCTTTCAAAAAACACAAGCAATAAACTATCTACTGACCTCAAAATTTGTGATGTAACGGCTCCTTTTAAACACTTTTTTTATCATTTGTTCATATTAGCCGATCAAAATCCAGAGATCGCCTTGCTAAGCTCACAGTGTGTTGTGAACACTAAACATATCTTCATCTGATGCAAGGTTTTTTCTTCTAATTTTCTGGCAAGTATTTATAATACAGAAACATTGTTAAATCTCCCACGTGAATGCGTAGGAACTGGTCGCTTTATCCTTTATGTTCATTGAGTACAAAGAACAATTCTACAAAAAAACAAAGTGGTAACATCAGGCTATTTGGCTTGATTCCCTAAGGTTTTGCCTGCAGTTTCAATGATGGCTGCGTGGCTATCATAACATGACATTCCCTATAAACAAGCATCTAAATAAACATTATCAAACTAAAAAAAACTAGGGATGACAGAAAAGAGCTACAACAGAATCCACAACATGGTTGGACAAAATTGTACTAATATATATCTCCACCTTAAGAGCCCATCCTCTTTCAGGGAGACTATGTCGCTGTAGCTAATCAGATGCAGTACTACACACATCGTGTTGAAGCTTCCTAGATTTATCCACCGCCAAAATAAAGCTACAAAATACTGTTATTGTCAGTGAGGTCGTTGTGCCAAAAGCGTCCATTAAAGGTGAGCCGGTATCGTATTTTGGTCATCGGGCGATGTACCAGAACAAACTTTGTAGCCAATCAACGCCACGTCAAGGGGGTGGTCTACTCAGTTATGGGGATGAGCAGAAGTACGCGCTATAGTGCACAGGACGGCAAATTAGGCCGAGCCAAGCTGAGCGAAAGAAAGATAGAGATGGTGGATAAAAAAAACAAACAGGGGAGGGAAAAAGATCTGCAGAACGGACAAGAAAGACAGGCTTACGATAAGGCACAAGAAGGGTAGGAACCGCTGTCCTATCGGATCAGCTTTTCCAAGCACTGGAGAGAAATCAGGAGCGGGGACAGGCCTAGCGATCGGACGCACGAGGTGCTTGGTTTCTTCTCGATAGCGCACGGGAAGCATTGGTTTTGCTTTGTGCACAGAAACAATATATGCGGCTTTGCTTTGAATAGTGTTCGACTCATGTTTTCATAATCATTGCTGGGTTGCGGACGTAAAGTGTGGGCGGAGATTCGAAATAGGGGCCGGACCCTTTGCAGAGGGGCTGTGTTTTTTTTTGTGTTTTAAATTCAATCAGTGGCTACCCAGATAATCAGGCGGTCCTACCCTCTTTCTGCCAACACATCTCTGCAAATACAGCTTAGGAGTCCATTAAAAGCGTCTGGTGTGGTGTTTGCTTGTTGCAGTGGCATCGGGACAATAATCCATCAAATGATACTCACACTGTAACTGGTTCATCCTCCATCACTTAAGAGGATCTCGCGACAAAAACTTCCAAGACTTGTGCCAGAGCCGTCAGATCTTCACTTTGAACATGCAAGTATACAAGCAAGGCGCCAGAACAAATAGACATCTAATACCGCGGCAACTGTATCATTTTGGCCTGGCCGAAGGGTGAATGACACATTGGCCTAGCCCACACGAAAGCGCATTCACCACTCTTTAATGGAGATACCTCTGGACGGCTATAGAGAGCGATGGAACATATCACTGCTGCACATAACTAACAGGGCTCGGGAGAGAGTTCGGTAGGGGGGGTAGGGGGAGGGGGGGGGGGGGCCGTCATGTATGAGGGCCTTTGTAACCCAGCTTTATGTGCACAGGAGCCTAAATTACTCAGATCGAAACATGCGCGCGGTCTGCAGAGAAGCGAAGCAGCGGGAAAGCCAACTATCACGTCGAGCAGCCTGTCTGACTTTCAAACGACCGGTCACAAAAAGCTTTAAAGCTGATGACAAATGTATTTCACACTGTTGCACCTGAGAGGCTGATGATTGTTCAGGCAAAATATGTACAAGACTAATCTGTGATGTAATTGTTCCTGCATTCAAAGAACCATATGATGAACTCGGCAAAACGTTCTCTGCAAATTGCATGTAGTGATTGATAGACAAACCAGTCTGTCGGTAAACAAGACCAGCTTTGAATCTTAGCTTGACAAAGTCTTGCCTGAAGTTAGAAAGGTATGTAGACAAACATGTAGATGTGATGAGTGATTGCTAATGTATTCTGGAGGCATTGATAGATAGACAAAGTCAGAAAAGCATACTGTGCCAGATCAGAGTTTGTTGGGTGTAAATTGACTCTAGTTGGAATTACATTATATGATTCTTTATAGATATTTGTTTGTCCACTATGGGGAAAAGTCCGATCAGTTCGAGAAGGTGCAAAGTTGAAATAAACTGAAAGACTGTGCTAAGTTTGGGTGAATGTTGCTCGAATGTTCTTGGACGACTTGGAATCAGGAAGAATTTTGAGATTTTGAATGAACACTAAACCAAGTTTACACAATGGCAGTGGTAATGTGCAAATCAATCTAGAATCAATTTACTTTGGTCAACAAACAAGGGGTTTGCTCTATTTTTCCGTTCCACTGAGACAGTTAGCCATTCCAAGGCAGTTTGATATCAGTTGATTATGTGGCGACATCTTTGAGACAGCGTAACATAGCAAGGAAAACTGATTTTCCGTGTGAGTGGAGAGTGGATTGCAGTGCTGGGCTGACCGGGCCTGCAGGGAAGCTGCTCTCTCCTTACTGCAGTGGCACGCTTCTCCCTCCTCCTCTTAATGTGTGTGCCATGCTAATCGTTTGGTAGTTTGACATCTGGAAACCTCCCAGTGGAGGGCAAAATTGCTCGAGCCTTTTACACCCAAGATTCCCCCAATATTTGAAGTTGTCACACCTAATCTATAGAAATGAAATCCACCCCCCCCCTTGCTACCTGACTGACTGTGACTGGGTAAAGCAGTCAGAAGTGTGTTAAAGCACCTTTGGCCCTTGTGAACCGTGGTGTCCTCTCATCTCAGTCTGCCTGATTTCCATATTCAAAGTCAAAAAGGCAGAAAGAAAAGCATTTAATAGGCGCTTTATGCAAGCAACTTTTTGTTGGCATAACAAATTTTTAAGTCCCTGACAAGGACTGTGAAATTTTTCAATAAATCTTTTTGCTCCACCCCCCCCTTATTTCCCCCCGTGTTTGTGAATGTACCTCGGGCATTGAAATTTAATATGAATAATGTATGTATCTTCTGTTACATTCTTTATAAGATTTTGGCAGTCAGTCCATCCTTCCGAGCTTTCAATCATGGGCCCCCTGGGGTCTTGTGGGATACCTGCTCTTTGAAGCCAGCTGAGGAGCGGGTAAAAGTCCGAAAAATCTCACCTTTTTTTTTTTTTTTTTTTTTTTTTTCCTGATTTATTACATTCCACTAGAATAGCTCCACTATTTAAACGGCAATTGGAGGTGCATTATGCAGACAGGACCCCCACTGAAAGATAGGGATAAGCTTCGACCACAACTGAATGCATGTGAAGTTTTTTTCTGAGTATATTTTATAACTTTAGTTTTTGGATGTTTGAATGCAATGTTTTCCATTAGCCAGGGGACCAGTCTGTTCATCTATGAGAACAACTCCCTTATTATTTTGAAAAAGCATACAGCATTACTCATTATGAAAGGAAGATTTTAGATCTCAAAGAACTTAAGTTTAAACGAATTGTTCACCCAAAACCCAAAAATTCAAATTCTGTAATAATGTACTCACCTTCATGATGTTCCAAACCCATATGATTGTATTTCTTCTGTGGTCAACACAAAACAAGACATCCAGCAGATCCTTTGTGCAATTTTCCATGCAATGAAAGTGGCCTCAAGATCCATGAAATTAAAACATCATAAAAGTAGTCCATGTGACTTAAGAACTCTGTCTACTGAAATCATACAATAGCTTTGTATGTGGAACGGATTTACATTCAGGGTGCTATGTGATGTACAATTCCCCCCTCTGAAACTCATTTGCACATACACATCTTCAAAATCACTGCTTCACGATCAGTCACATGACTTGTGTACAGTGTCAAATGAAAGATTTAGCCTTATATGTTTTACCTTCTCTTCCATCCTTCAAAACCCTCCCAATTTTCATGAAAATATAAAAAACACTTTTATTCAAGTGAATGAGATTAAGCCTACTTCTACAACAGCTTTGAGTAGTTGACATTTTGTCATTAATTATAGTTCTTTGCTTTCACTTGAGGAGCCAACAGTTTGTAATTAATTGGAAAGCTGTCCCCTGTCCTCCAATTACTCTGCATGTGTGCTAAAGAAGCACTTCAAAGACTGTAAAATTTAAGTCGCAACAAGCTCTGCTCACCATGAGTTAAAGCATGCCTGTGCGTTCTGCATGTCTGAGCAGGATTTGCATATGTAGTAGAATCACCCTGTCTGAGTTCTATCCATCTGCACATCTGACTTACTGCTGGCCATGTATGAAAAAAATAATCAGTTCCTTCGCTCCTCTCAACACCTCAGTCTATAGTCAACATTTATCCACCTTCATGTTTTCATTTGGAATACTTTTAGACATAGTTTTATTGAGGATTGTCGAGGTGAAAGGTAAAAAGGACTGACACAGACATAACACTGACAGGATGCCACATGCACTGAATTTTGTAACCTGATAGAGTGAGTGATATATCCAGTGTTGTGGAGTAGAGAACTACATGTAGCGACGCCACTAGCTTAAAGGGCTCATCGGATGAACATTTTCCACAAGTTGGCATGATTTATTACGGTCTTCATTAAATGTCTGTAACACATTTTGCTTAAAAACACTCAATGGCTGTGTAAACAACACCCTTTTTGCCTTGTCAAAAACAGCTCTGCTCACACCAAACCATTTTGGTGAATGTCTCTTTAAATGATAATTAGTTACTGCGCACCCCACCGCCCTTCCGGGATTTTTTTTTCCCCCACAAACCTTTTAAAAATAAAATAAAATCCACTCTCTTTGTCTTCTGAGACTGGGACTCTACATAAGATTTGTGTAGTCTGTGCAGCCAACGTCGAAAATTGAGCATGTTTGCCGAAACTTTGGCATGGAGTCAGAACACGTGCACCGCGTCGCTTGCCGAAAAAAACAATGGGGCGAGATAATGGGCGTCATATTATAATAAGAAACCCTGCAGAGGGGAGAGAATCTGGATCGGTCATTTCCGAACTGCTGCAGAGGGGGGGAAAGGCTTACAAAACCAAACTCACTGGGTTCTTCTTAACGTTTTCTGAGTTGGTAGATGAACCAGACATTTCAGCCTGGTCTCATGTTTATACGTAGTTATTAATACGTAACATTTACAAGCACGAAACGTACATTTTTGTATGTTTTTATTAATGCTATAACGTACAATTTAGACGTATTTCAACATTTAAAATGTACAAATCGCTACGTATTTTAGCTAAAAAACATAAAATATTTACATCTTTTATAACAATAAGATATTCATAGCAATGCATATTTATCATTTTATCAATAAGCGATTTAAATTTTTAGACCCCCTTAACCTACCCCCAAACCTTAACCTACCCATTTCATAGCGAATATATAAGGATATAAAATGCAAATGACCGAAATACACAGAAAAATAAAAATTTTAGTAACAATATAGCATTAAAAATATTTTATAGTCACTAATCCCACTCCTACCTATAAACCTAAACATTTCTGTACAGTATAAAAAAACATGACAAACAGATAAATGCAATTACAATCATTTATTTATAGCAAAAATATCAAAAGCAGCACCAACTGTAATCCAAATGACGATGTGTTGCACCCACAGTCCTCTCTGGCGGAATACACAGTAGGTTTGTGTGATCCAGAGCAAAATTTATGTTGTTAATCGCTGAAAATATTATCCAGATAATTTTCCCGATCCACTCTGTGAACTCGTGAAGGCGCGCGCACATCATTCAAACACAACTCACCAGAAACACGGCATGTCACAATCAGTGATGAAGCAGGCGAGAGCCAATGAGCGTTCAATTATCCTGCCGTAAAACCTGTCGTTTGAAGAGGCAACATTTGAATTTGTAAAGAGCGCGTAAAAGTAAACATTATATGACAAGTAAAGGTTAAACGATTGCAGAAATGTTATTTATTTTAAGGTTTTTAAAGTGAAGTCGTGTTTAACATTATTTAGGCATATTCTTGGAAACGAGCTGGCAGCAGAATTCACACGACAAAACGAAATGTAGATTTCTAAGTAAACAATTTAAATAATGCAATTGAAAACAAGGTAATTCATATGACAACTAAAAACTAATAAAAATGAATGCTGCGATTTCAATATTCATAAGGATTAATTTTTAGGTGTCATCAATACGTCAATTTTGTACGTTTAAATGCTGGAAATACGTAAGTATTTGTACGTTTAAATGCTGAAAATACGTACACGGCCCCCACCCCCTTTGTACGTTTAGATGCTGGAAATACGTAAGTATTGTACGTTTTAGTGCCTGTAAAAACGTAAGTAAATGTACGTTTTATAGAACCACATGTTACGTAAAATACATACGAATTATCATGAGATCACGTTGGACATTTAAACACGTTATAGCACTTAAGCATGGAAAAAAGTCAGATTTTCATCAGATGAGCCCTGTAACTACACTGCATTTGACAGTAGCAGCTCTACTTTTAAAACAGGGTAGCGTTTCCAGTAGCAAGCTATTTGTTCAACCAAGTAGCGTACTTGTTTTCAGTATAAACTAGTTATGCTTGATTGGCAAGTGGTTCACTCTTGAGTCTAATTGCAAGCTAAGCAATTCAAATCAGTTTGAAACGCCGATCAAATCATTCTGCATCATTTTGGTTAAAATAGTACCACAATTCTATATAAGCTTCAAAATAGTTAGATACATTTTCTTAGTGACTTGTAATCTAGCTAACTACTTTTTCAGAAAGGTAGCTTGTCTGCAGTTTAACTACTTTAAATTATTTGTTGCTTTCTAAATTAAGATACTGTTTTAAAGGAGGCACTGAATATATCCTGGGATTCAACCGCAACATCCAAAACATATTTTTGCTTTTATGTAACGTCTGATTCTGTGTAATTATTATTATTGAATCTATAAAAGTAGGCAACATGCTCCTCATTATTGAATTTGTCATTCAACTCAAGAAGCAGTCATGTGACCATTGATTCCTTTTCCCATTGGTCTGACACTTCAAAAGATGTCTCACAACTTGAGCAAAGTGGGTTTCTTCTTTCTTTTATGACTAACATCCTCCCCCACCCTTTTGAAAGCATCAAACACACCTCGATCAAACATCAAAACTTCAAACGAGGTGTCATCCAGCATCTAGTACTATTTGATGTGGAGAAGGTATTAATGCATATATGGTCAATACATTCTAGTCCTATAATAACTCATTGAATGGCCTGTCCTGTGATGACACCAACAAAGCAAATCTTGAATAATTGAGATGCTCATATCTATTTGGCTAATGCACTATGAATAGGCCAATATTTAATCCTACATCTCAAACTAATTAGTTTCTTTTAAGACTACTGTACAGGAGTTTTAGATACAATTTGGTATGGAGTAAAATCCAAATATGCTAAGCAGAAATACACTGATAATTTAATTTCAAATGCTGATGTGGGGGTTATAGCAGAACTTGTTTTTAAGGGATGTTTGTTATGAAGAACCTTTCATTTTAAATAACATATTCAACTTTTGTTGCTGTTGTTGAACTTCCGGCAAATATATTAGATTTTGTTGATACTGCCTACCCCTAGCTTGTGGTAAGTACAACATTTCAACATTGCACTCTTTGGGCTTGTGAGTATCCGTCTAGCCAAGTTGAGGTTGACCACTAACACTTATTGCTTTACACTTTTAATACGACTCCTCAACCAGCTGCCTGTTTACACAGGAAATCAATTACTTTAGAGCTCAGTCAAATTCCCATCCCACTTCATGGTGAAGCTCGTCTATTTGAGCAGAAATGACTCCAGCCTTCTTTGATTTCACCCCGAGTCTTACCCTGAAGTCTCGGCTCCGAATTGGACCTAAGTGACGTTGACCGGGCTGTATCTTTCTGAAGACCAATGTGCCACACTCCCAGAGGACCCAGAGCTTGTGTTGTTCTTGGCACCAGTTGCCTCTCCCAACCAACAAATCCTGCCTTTTCCAGACCAGTTGGCTCAGAGAGCCACCAGAGGGATGAAGGGAAGACTTGGAGGGGTGTGGATAGAGATTGTGTTTGTGTATGTGTGCGGGGAGACGGGGGATACAGCCTCAGGGCTAGAGCGAGATATTGTATGCTTGTGCATTCAGCCGAAAGGTTTGCAGCCAGCTGCTTTAGGATTTTCTGTGGAGTCAAGATTACCCAGAGTCAATAATGAGACGTGCAAGAGAGCTGGATCTTTCTTCCCCTTGTGCATCTTAATTCTGTCTCAGAAAAACAATAAGTTCTATCTAAAGGAAGATGTGATTTTTTTTTTCTCTCCTCGCCTTTCTAATCCTGACTTAACTGCAAATAGAGGGAGACGGAGAGAAGCCAAAAGCAACATGTTTTTTTTTAAGTCACAGAGACTGGTCATTCAGAGTGGCCATTTACTGCTGCTTTCTGGGTTGTATTTCCCAGCTTTCTCTGCTCTGAATGGTTTTCTCACAGAAATGTCCTATCAGTAGTCCCCGATCCGTCTCTCCCATTCAGGCAAGGAAGCTAGAGGCAAATCTCAGAGAAATGCACCTAAGATGCCTTTAAATGTGGACTATATCAGGGTTGTCAAACTCAGTTCCTTGAGGGCCGGAGCCCTGCAGAGGTTTAGATTTCAACCCTAATTAAACACACCTGATCCAACTAATTAAGTCCTTCAGGCTTATTTGAAAACTTCATGGTATGTGTGTTGGAGCAGGGTTTGAACAAAACTCTGCAGTGCTCCGGCCCTCCAGGAATTGAGTTTTTGACACCCCTGGTCTATCTGAAATCTTAACTTTAGCTGTTCGCCCTCAGGCTTTTTTCCCTGAAGCACACAAGTTAGGGTTTAGTGCCATTTGAATCTCTTCACATTTTGTAGTCACAGTCTTCAAAATTACCTTTATGCCTTGCAAAAAAAAAAAATCATATTCTTAGAAAGTATTTTTGCCATCGTTAAATTACTAAAAATGAGATGAATTGAGAAGCAGAACTGTTAATATATCAATTACATATTAATACTTGTTTCCGAAGAATATTTCTTTAATAAATGTGTATTTAGTGTTACTACATTGGATTGTTTAGTTTTTTATGTATTTACTATAACAAGTAAAAACAAGTGAAAATTGGTGCGTTTGTATATTAGATTTTCCTATATGTCTGTGTGTGTGTCACATGCAAGTAAACCTACATGTAAGGGAACATGGTTAATTTTGCTACACTGATCTCGCCTACGGTAACATATCTGTTTTGCACGGTTTTGTGATACATGTTCCAGGCCTTACTGAGGACATTGATTTAGTGCAAGGTTTATTAAATATATATATATATATATATATATAGATATATATATAGATATATATAAAATGTTTGTCTTCATATAAACACCTGCTAAACCTTTTTTTTCCCACCAGTGTCCATACCCAATCCAGTCAATTAATTTAACCAAGTCCTGCCCTACATTTTTCATAAAATATACTGCTTCACTCAAATTTATGATTATTGATCTAAAAAGAGTTGCTAATGCAGTTTCATGTTGACTTTAACTTTGTTTCTCTAAATGATACATAACTCAATATCAGACAAGACCTTCTCCCATGCCCCTCCATTGTCAAATAGTGACATTCCTCCATGTTTTTACAACGTGCCTTCAAGGAGGAATTTCAGATTGTGCCATTTTGCCTGACCTCTTCTCTTGGGCCAGTTGAAAAACGTGTCAGTCCCTTTGTAGGAACACCTGTGCTTGATGCCTCGACAAGGTACAAAGATCGCATTTCAGCCTCTGCGCCTTCCCTTAACCGAAGGTGCCTTTTCCCTGTTTCAAGAGAATGCAAGCACCAAAAGAGAAAGCAAAAGAAAAGGCCTACCATCAAATACCTTTTTCATGGACGGATAATTGCATTTGCCTTCATTTTTTTTGGCAAGCCCATTATGTTTACCATTCTCACCAATCAAAAAAAAAAATCCCAAAACCTGGTGAATCTCCCACCCCCCCTCTTTCCCTTTAGGACGTCGACGGGGAGATCAAACTGATCCAAGCTAAGGAAAACCCCTCCTCAAATTCTTATTAACCAATCATTCTCTGCTTTAATAAAGCTCTAAGCTATGCCAACAAACACAGGCCGAGAGAAGAAGGAACGGAAAGTGAGAAAGAGAGTACGAGGGGTCATGCCAAAACCGCTACGTGTTTGTTCTTCTCCCGCAAGGAAATCTGGGAAAGCCGAAAATATCCCAGAGGCTCCCACTGTTATTGGAAGGCTGGAGGTGGGTGATGCTGTAACCCAGGAGGAGTGCTCATGGAATGGGAATGGAGGGGTTTTGTTGGATAATTGTGTTTTTAGATTACACGCTTTACTGAAGTACAGCCACTCCTGCTTTCCTACTCTTACCCTAGGCTTTGTTTTCCTTTTCTTTTTTCCTTAAAGAGGCCCTCGCAGACAGCATAAAAAAAAAGAAGACATAACCGCTGCGTAAAATATCCATTAATCCTCTTACCACATGTTTGAAAAGACCGGACCTGACAGTGAGGTAATTCTAATGAGGCTGGAGGTGAAGAAGGAGAGGGTTGCAGGTGATTTAGTGTGAAAACAGATCAGGCCCCTGTAACAACAAAATCACAATTGAAAATATCGGAACACTCAGCACTGCCAGGTGACGCAATGGGCATCTAATCTTATCTGACCCAACACATATTTCCAGTGGAGGTGTAATGGAACATCAGTGTTCTGTTTTTGTTTTTTGTTTGTGAACTTTATTTTTTACAGTACAAATGTCCTGGCCAGGATTTCTGAATTGCCCAAAATGTCCAGGTTTTGGCTTTGTTTTCCTATTGACGTATTCTCTGCCCTCATACATTATTTGGATGTGTATGTGTATTTGTATTTGCATTTCTTTGACTGTTATCTGCATATCCCACCTTTTTCGCATACCACAATTGGTCGATTATGTACAATGACTGGACGCTACTGGTCAAACTATTTTTCAGTCATTACCTTCGATAACTATGAAAACAAAATGCAAACAAAGCCAAAACTCTGTCATTTTTGGCAATTTAGAATGTTTTTTTGGTCACACTTTATTTTAAGGTCCAATCATCGCTATTACCAAACCATTAACTTTGACTTTTGCCTCAATAAATTCCTCATTTGCTGCTTATTAATAGTTAGGTAGTTGTTAAGTTTAGGTATTGGGTATAGGATTAGGGATGTATAATATGGTCATGCAGAACATATGCTTTATAAGTACTAATAAACAGCCAATATGTTAATAAGGGGCATGCTAATAAGCAACTCGTTAATAGTGAGAATCGGTCCCTATAGTAAAGTGTTAACGTGTTTTTTAATAAATATATCACGTTAGAATATCTTATATTGATTGGTATTATTTGCATAATAAATGGTAAAACTACTTTAGAAAGGTCTTCGATATTTGACAACTGTTTTACATACTGTATCACATTATATTTTGCTTGTTTGCTACTGGAGTGAACATCATAGTGTTTTAACGGACCTGATAAACTGATAATAGTAGTTATTTTTATTTAACTGCCTCTCTTTCATTCTTCTGATGACATTACTTCACAC
>JADLZN010005457.1:21404-60010 GCA_018155175.1 Sinocyclocheilus anophthalmus | reverse complement strand
AGTGTATATAAGAAATTGTACAAAGTTTGATTCTAAATCAAACCTCTCTTTGTTTCTTTTCTCTCTCGACAGGTTACGTCTAGCACGTATGAACGAGGAGATGCGTGAGGCGGAGGGTCCGT
Source organism: Sinocyclocheilus anophthalmus (assembly GCA_018155175.1). Classification (NCBI taxonomy): domain Eukaryota; kingdom Metazoa; phylum Chordata; class Actinopteri; order Cypriniformes; family Cyprinidae; genus Sinocyclocheilus; species Sinocyclocheilus anophthalmus. Next base: position 59,888 of record JADLZN010005457.1, on the reverse strand, counting down.
TTGGTCAGCCAGGTCAATATTCTAGCAGCAGTCCCACAGAGCAGCAGTATAAGAAATGCATCCAAGAGTTTATCTGTCTCAACATAGCCGAGTGCTAGAGAGCCCAGTGTAGCGCTTTTTTCCCATCATTCCCATCAAGAACTGCCAAGTATTTATGTGTTTATCTGCAAAGATGGGCCAGTCTTGCTGGGAATTCCAGCTAAACCAGCTTTAGGTGGTTTTAAATGGTTGCTATCTGGTCAGAGTTGAACCAAGCTGGTTGATCTTCCAGTCAAGTTTAACCTAACCTTTCTCAAACTGGTTAGGGCTGGTTAACCATGTCCCAGATCTGGTTACCTAGCTTGACCATTTCACATGCTGCAGATTAGTCACATGATTGACTGGCCACCATATTTTGGCCTAGCCAACAGTGGTGCTACTCATTTCAAGACAGTTTTTATATAATGAAGGTTACCTGTGATTGAGGTAATTGTGGTGGTAGTATTTATCCAAATACCGATTACACAGCTGAGCTTACAGAGCCCTTACTAGTGTGTCTAAACCGTTTGATGAACTAACCTTCAGCGTTAGCTTCTATACACACACCTGGCTGCACTTTCACTTCAAACAGTATTATACAGTATGTTAGGCAGCTGTCCATCTATTCTAACAGTGTTCTTCTAGTGGCATTTTTGTACACAACAGGCGCTTAAAACTGTGTTTTCTGCTTGCAAACGCATGAGGGCGAGTGGGTTCAAAACTGTGATTTATTATATGTCATAAATGTATAAAATGTCTAATCTACTAACTGAAAATGTGATTTTTGTAGACTAAAATGCCACTGTTCTGCACTTTTTCTTAACTCCACTGTCGTTTTTGTTCGCTTTTTTTGGATAATGGTGTAGAAAATGCCTCAAACTGGATTTGTATGCTTTTCTTGAGTACCGCCCAGAGCAATAGTGCAGTGATACGACATGATTTTTTTTTGTACTGTGGTAACAGATTGTATTTTTGTAACTTAATATACATGTGAATTTTACCGTTCGCAACCAAACTCCAGTTTAGACACCAAAAACAAAAAGTCCAGTTGGATTACTCGGTGTTCAAATCAACAATTACCGGTCAGTATGATTATGTCGTGTAAAGTCGCATCTGGGTGAAATAAATCGTGAGACTTTTTGCCGAGATCTCGCGAGAGAGGTCACGGAAACCTTTCCAATGTATGTTAAATATTAATGTTAATTAGATATTACATATAATTTGGTCGAAAAACAGTGTTTTTACGTTTTATTGGCAAAGATGAGTAGTGGTGATATGTATTTTGTACAACATTTGCAACTGCTTTATATCACTTAATTAGAAGCACCACAAAAATTCAATTGTCATCTGTTATAGAGACACTGAACAGACATTTAGAAGTTGATTTAAAAATGCAAAGTATTTAAAATTTAAATTAAAATAAAGCTTGTAAACAATTGCATGTTCATTGCCACCACTGACACGTGTGTCCCATCGGGGACACTCTTAAAAATAAAGGTGGCTTTCAAAGGTCTCTTCAACTGATGCCAGAAAATGAGCCATGTTGGTTCCACAAAGAACCATTCCGTCAACAGTTTCTTCAATCTTTTTCTTACCTTTTTGTAATCTGAAGACCCTTCTTTCGCCACAAAGAACCTTTTGTGCAACAGAAAGGCTCTTCAGATGTTAAAGGTTCTTTATGGAACCATTAAAGCACACAAAAGAGTTCTTCTTTAGGCATAGTGAAGCCCCTTTATTATTTAAGAGTGATATAATGTAAAAGTGGCACCAAGCCCCCCCAAACAACTTTGGTGGTCTTCATTCTCACTTGAACACTTGGGCCAAATACAGGAAATACGTCATATAAGTGTTTAAGTGGTCAAGTGCAAAGACCGCATGTGTGGGTATTTGGACAAGGCATGTGTTTCTACAGTATATATGTACTATGAAGGCACCCGGCATGCAATGCAGCATGAATAGATCATGCAGTAGAGGTTTTTATTTGTGCTATTGGACTTATTTTTGGTTCACTTTTAGCAGTTTGTGTTGTTTGTTTATTTTGTAATATTGGTTTATGTTGTGTTGTTTTTATTTGTTGAGTGTTACCATTTTTGTGTTTTGTATGTCGAGTATTGATGTCACAAGTTTCTCAGCAGTTGCTTCATTGTGAAAGATATAAACAATATCTTCAATCATTCCTATATTCCTTGAATCATAAATAAACAAATCATTTTTAAAAAAAAAATACTTGTTCATTTACCAAAACAATATAATATAAACAAATTGAACCATGTTCCTTTATAGTAATCAAACTGACCCCTGTACACTTCTGACCCCTAACCAACCCTTAAACCTACCCATACCACCAAACCTGTCCCTAACCTGACCCGTATCACACCTCAATATCAGCAAAAGTCTTGTGCATTAACACAAGCTTTTAATAATTTTATAACATCTGTTAAAATCATTTGTAGGTTTTCAATAAGTGCTTGATCATATGAATTGAAAGTTTAATGGCATTTGTATTTTAACTTGCATGAAATAATGATTTGTTAATCATTATGCAATGTTTAATAAGTTTATTAGAAAACATTCACTAGCATATTATCTCACGTTTCTAACTCTTAGAATATATTAATGATACATTAAGCATTATATAATGCTTGCTAATTATTTATTAATGAAAGTTTTTGATATTGCTATACCTCTTCCGCCATAGTCATTTCTTAAGAGATTAATAAAGCCTTATCTTACAGCAAATCTGCAGTTGTACTTCTAAGTGTGTGTTCATGCATGTCTCTTCTTATGAAACACTGCAGCTCCTCGTCATTCAGAGAGTCTCTTCAGTATCCTGCAGCATGCAGCCAGCTTCAGGTGCTCTATTATAAAATGTCATCTTTATGTGCGCCTGCAGTCACAAAACACAAAGAAAAGACAAAATACTGCCCAAATATATATATGTATGTTTTATCTGTTATATACTCCAGTCAGTCTTGAGCAAATAGCCTATAGCACAATGGTTATTTGTACATTGCACATCACATGCATTTTCACCCTTACATGCTTTTATGTTCATTATTAGAGTGAGCAAAAGAAGAAAATTACAGAATTACTTACGATGCATTTCATAGACAGTTAATAATCTATATGAATGCAGCAACAATTTGCAATCTTCATTTTAACTACTGGGTTGCTGGAAGTTAAACCTCCCACTGAGTGCAATAAATGTTATCTTTCAGGCGTCTTCAGTTTGTTCTGCTAACAGATGATATTGGGCAGAACAGGCAGAAATATCTAATACTTGGAAAGCAACATGGTTTCACAACCTAAGTTACTTAATGATTCACTAAACTGACAAGAGCAGGAGAGAGAATATGACCTGGTGTTACATATTAGATTTTAGAGCCAAAGAATTTGGAACCTTGAAATCTGATTTTCTTGTGGTCACCAAGACACGTAGTGGGTCATATAACCACATTCCCTTAGGAACTGGATTCTTTCTCTGCACCACTGAACCTTCCTATAGGCCTTTTCTCAGGAAGGAGTCACACTAAATCACACTACATCAGACTGGTTCCTGTTGAGTGGATGCAACTGTCATAATAAATAAATGGTCACTTAAGTGTACTTAAAGAGTACACTTGTCAAGGAATTGACAAGTATAAACCAATTGCATGACAACACTTGCATGACTATATTTCTGTAAAAAGTGTAATATATTGCATATATTATATATATTACTCTACAGTATATTTCAATTAATTGTTTTAATAACCTTCTTCATGCTTTAAAGAAGTGCACTTATTTGGATGTGTTGACTAACGTAGTAAAGCACTTGTAAATGTAAAGATTGAAGACCTGCTTAAGTGGGTCAGAAATCAAATTGCATTTCATATAAATTTTAAACTATAATGTATTTTCATTTAATTGTATTTAACATGCACTGAAATGTCTGAAAACATCACACTCAGTTCACAACTAAGTACATTCTGTTCAAGTACATTATTTCCGTAAAAAGTACTCTTTTTAAAAATGTGCTGAAGTGTTCTTCTTTTTCACAAGGGTGTTCATTAAGATCATCTGAACTGCTGGATGTCATACTACTTTGTGTAGCTGTTTAAATGAGGGAGAATTTACAATGGTATCACAATTATTTGTTCCAGAAAACATCGGGAAACACTTTATTTTAAGGACCATTTTTTCACTATTAACTAGTTGCTTATTAGCAGTGTTGGGAAGGTCATTTTGGAAAGGTAATAGGTTACAGATTACAAGTTACACCATTTAAAATGTAATAAGTAGTGTAACAATTTCAATTACTTTATTAAAGTAATGTAACTGCTTACTTTTGATTACTTTTCTAATGTTTTCAACTGTTTATCATTTTCAAACATGTAAACCAGGCAGGGTTAACCTTACAGTAGTATTCAACTGATTACTGTCAGACTTTCGAAATCCTTCATCGCTTGAATTAAGATTATATTAAAATTTTAAAGTAGACACTGGATGCAAAAATTCACTTTTACATGGTGTTTGCTTATAAATGTGTTTTAGCAGTGTGTGGACACAACCACTCTACAATGATAAAAATCCATTCACTCCTTTTTTTTAAATCCCCAAATAACCTAAACAGTTTCAATTATCAAGCCGTTTTGATTTTCTGAGCAGTAAGATGTCATATTGTTCAGGCCCCGTCCACAACTGCTGATGTACTGTCCAATATTAGCATATTTTCGCCCTCAGCCAGTTGTACAAAGCCCATCATTTTCTCCACGCTCCAGCAGCTGTAGCGACAATGTCTTGTAAGCAATGCAGGTGTTTTGTAGTTTTGTGATGTAGAAGAACATAAGATTCTTAATTTTCTCCCAACATCAGAGCAACTGAGGACGCAGTGCATTTCCCCTATTAGTGGTGTTTTTAATGGTATGAGCCCCTAAATACACCAAACATTTGTTTATATCTCGCAAATAATTTTACCCCAGATGCTTTCGAACAAGGGACAGTTCAACGGACGGTTTGTTAAAAGTAAAACTCATGGATAGGATCAGTAACCCCATGTTTGTGATCCAGCTGGACCTCCAGAAGTAAGTCTGACACTTTATATTTTATTGTATATGATATTTGCAAATCGCCTTGCTCCTTTCAAGAAGAAAAAAGGAAAGGGGCGTTGTGAGCAGAGATTACATTACATTTAAAGGGACATGCCCCAAAATGAGTCGCTGGGAACAGAGCAAGGTAAAAACGGGTGTTTGTTTTACACGGACCGCGGAGAATTTAACCAAAAGTTTGTTGCAGACGTTTCATGAAAGACCCTAACGGAATCATAACCGGACTTGTGGAAGACAATGTCCCCTTGAAGCACAGGCCACCACAAATCAGATTACTTGGAGACATTCTGAGGTTATTAAATACCTATTTTAAAATCATACACCATAAATATTTTTATTAGCTATGATTACGTTTTTGAAATCAAAGACTATGACGTCAACACTGGGATCTCAACCCAATGCCAGTTAAACAGTTAATCTTTCAAAAATGAAGCATAGCTATACATAAAGGAAATAAAAAAGTTATCGAATAAGCATGTTCTAAACTCCTGAAACATTGTTGTTTCGTATTTTAGAGTAGTCACTGCAATTTATGAAAGAAATCAATAAAATCTGTATGTGGGAGTGTGTGTGAAAAAAGCAGATGCAACCACCTTGTAACTTAACCATTATAAGTAACTGTAATTTAATACATAATTTTTTCTCAGTAAGTGTTAACCGATTACAGTACTTTTATTTTGTAAAAAATACGTAATTCCGGTTACAGTAATAGTTTACTCACAAACACTGCCTTATTCGCAGGCGTTTTACTAGCATATTGTCTGTTTATTAGTGCTTATAAAGCATACATTTTGCATGATTCTAAATCATTAATCCTACCCAATACCTAAACTTAAAAACTAACTTACTAACTATTAATAAGAAGCAAATTATGAGTTTATTGAGGCAAAAGTCGTAGTTAGTTAATAGTGAGAACTGGACCTTAAAATAAAATGTGACCTAACAACCTCACTGTGAGTCAATGAATTTGGTTAATAACTAATACATTTTATGCTTACATTAAAAGAATAGTTCACCCCCAAAATTAAAATGGTGTAATTACCATTCTGTAATTACATACAAAAAAATCAGTAATTAATAAAAGTAGTCCACACAACTTATTCCTACTAATTAATTTTTGAGAGCCGAAAAATCTTTTTAGCTACGGATGGCACTAGTTTTCTAAACAATGTTTAGGTGACAATTACTTAGCAATCTCATCTCACTGTCAAAATGATACTACAATCGGTAGGTGTGTGGTCTCGCGGTCTGACCAAATTATGTAGTGTGTGTGCATTCAGTTTCTAACAAGCATGCAGCTTTTGGCTTCACAAGACATTAATTGATGGACTGGAGTGGTGTGGATTGCGTGTGGATTATTGTGATGTTTTTATCAAGCTGTTTGAACTCTCATTCTGACGCCACCCATTCACTGCAGAGGATCAATTACTGAGACAGTGATGGAATGCTACATTTCTCCAAAACTATTCTGATCAAGCAACAAACTCATCTACACAATAATCTACATTCTTGAAGGAATGAGGGTGAGTACATTTTCAGCAAATTTTCATTTTTGGCTGAACTATTCCGTTAATATTTGATTTTATCACCCAAGCAAGGAAATTTGTAGCTGCTGAAGTCACTGGAATTAATAAACTGTTTGCAGAACATTAAAATATTGTTTGACTTCTAAAAGAAAGGTTATATTACATCTTAGAGAAACTGAATGCAAGACTCCCAGAGATCAAATGTTCTGTCCTTTTTTAGCCTGCCAATGACGCAAGTGATTTGTACAACAGGCGTGAGTATTGATTTAAAGACAATTTAACATCTGAAAATTGCAGAGAGGAAGAAGGATAATTTTGTGCTTAACAGATACTTGACATACTACAACAATATAATTTTACCACAATGTATTATATATTGGGATGGAATTGCACACACTTTCCTTAACTTACTTGAGACTCACACTGAGCCAGTAACCATGGTGTGAATCTATAATATCTGGTCACAGAGGCTGCCACATTTTCTCTGGAAAAATGGGATCTCTCAGTTGGATTTACAGAAAGGCGTGAGCGGAACTCAATTCTCCTGTGAATGTGCGTCATACCAGAGTCATAGTGAATTTATACCCAGACTTGCAGATAAATTAGGAATATGTTCTACTTCTACATAACACTGAACCAATTTGTGCTCATTCTTTTAGCCTGAAACTGAGGTGTTCAGAAATGCACAAACCTCTTAAATATCTGTTTAATCTGCCGTTTTATAATTAACATTTTTTTATGCAAAATGTCAAACAGTTAAACGGGCACAAATGAACATGCGTGAGAGAATGCAAAAGAGAATGCATTTGTTTTGTATTGTTTTAACTGTGCTTAATTGAATATCATCTGCATAATGTTGGTTCTGTTTAGTTATGTTTTGGTTCAATCTCCCCCTGTTTCAGTATGCCTGCCAGTTTCCTCTTGTTAGTTTCTTTGGGTTTTGATTAATTAGCTCCAAACCTGTTCTGTTTATCCCTGATTATGTTTCCCATGTATTTAAGCCCTCAGTTTACCTCAGTTCTCTGTCCGGTATTGTTTGTATTGCGCAAGCAACATCAGCCGGGAATACTGGAGTATGAGGGCATGGAGGGAAGCCCTGCCCACACTCCCACTGCTGAGAGTGAGCTGCAACTTGCCTCTGGAAACTATTTAGAGGAATGTATGGACATTTTTAAGGAGGATTTCATTGATTTGTTTAGGGAGGCAATACCCTATGTTCCTGAGTATCCTATTTTTCTCTGTGGTTCCGCCCTGCTCTGAATCTCCTGAACCTCCTGTGTCTCCTGAGCTTCCTGTGTCTCCTGAGTTCCCACCAAGCCTCCCTCTCCCACCTCCTCCCCTAAAATCAGCCATTTCCTCAGTCCTGTCTCCATTGGTTCCTGTCAGTCCATCAGCTCACCCTCAGTCAGTGCCATCGGGGCGCTCTGAATCGCCTAGGGACCTCCAGTCTCCAGCTCCGCCTTGGCGTGAGGATCCCCTGTCTCCGCCTCCAGCCTCGGAGTCCCGGACTGCACCTTGGCCCTCCAAAGCATCAGCTCCCCTTCGTCTCCTTGCTACCCCACCCTCCTCATCTCCACCATGGCCCGTCATCCCACTGGCTCCACCAGTCTCCCTTGTCCCTCTGGCTCCACCTTGGTCAGTCATAAACCTTCCTCCACTATGGGATTCCACTCCTCTGGCTTCGTCTCGTCCCGCCGTCCCTCTGGCTCTGTCTGGCTCCTCCTTCCCTCCAGCTCTACCATTATCAACAGTTGCTCCAGCTCCACCACGGTCTTCCGAGTCCCCACCTCTGCCACAGTCACATAAGCTGTCAGTTCCACCGTGGCCCTCCAGGCCTGTGGTGTCACCCTGGTTCCATGTCTGCTCAGCTCCACCTGGGTCTCCACCTCCAGTGACTCGTCTCCATTGCTTGTTCCCAGGGTGTCATCAAGGCTTTCTCCACCATGGCTCCTCCCTCCATCAAAAAACAAAAAAAAACTCCACCCTGGGGCCTCGTCCTGGCTGGTCTCTGGATTAACATCTGGCTTCTCCTGCTTCTGGCTCTTCCCTGGCTCCTCCCACCATCTTTGCCTCCCTGGCTTCCCCATCCATCTCCTCCCTTTGTCTCCTGCCCTCTGCCCGCTCCGCGTCCTCCTCCAGAGCCCCCAACCCGTCCTCCTCTATTGGACTTCCACGGCGCAAGGACATGCCTTCAGGGAGGGGGTAGTTCTGTTACATGTTGGTTCTGTTTCGGTTCAGTCTCACCCTGCTTCAGTATGCCTGCTTGTTTTCCCTTGTTAGTTTCTATGGTTTTTGATTAATTAGCTCCACACCTGTTTTATTTCTTCCTGATTATGTTCCCCATGTATTTAAGCCCACAGTTTTCCTCAGTTCTCTGTCCGGTGTTGTTTGTATTGTTGCTGTTTTTTCCCCTGCATTTTCTCCATGGATTTATTAAAAGTACTTTTGGAGTCTACTCTTTTGTCATGAGCTTTATATTAACAGCTACTTTGCAACAGAGGAAACAGAGCATTTGATAAAAATACAACGCCTTCTGTTGCAGAACCATGCTGACTGTCCAATGTCTCTACTGCAGTTTGTCAAGACTCAAGCTTGTTTCACTAATGATTGTGTGGTCATATTGTGGCTTTGTCACTTCACTTTCAGTCTTTTATGGTGAAATAGCTATTTTTTCATGTTTATAGTGACCATGGAGAATGAACTGTTACTTTAATCAGTAGTGGCCTACGTAACATAAAGGTCCTCAGCTGGTGCTCAAAAGTGAGTCCCGTCTCATCATGATGCATGCACACATGCAACTTTAGCATTGCTTTACAACTCATTTTAAAATATCCGTTCACTGTTGAATGCACAGAAATATGTAATTTAGTCAGCAGAGTACCTGAGTTGTGGACAGGCACGAAAATGTTGTTTTGGTGCAATTTATTTGTCACTATTCCCTGATTGGTGCAGATTTCTTTGCAGAATCATGGGTTATTCAGGTTTTTATCAGGAATTCCACTGGCCTGATATCTTTAACAAATGCATATACCATCAATTATCAACCTCGTCCCAGAAGGTCTATCTGTAATCATTAAAAATCAAATCCCCAAAAGAGAAAATTAATAGGATTTTTTTTTTTACTTCCAGAACTTGAACGTTGTAGTCTATACTTCTAGCAAAAATAAAACATGTACTATAGCAAAATTAAGCTGTTTGTTAACTGCACTGAGTTGGTTACATAAAGCAAAACAAGAAAACTGCCTAAAGTGTGCATTCTTGGGGAAGCTGAGGGAAATCAGAATATTTAAGTTTATTTATAATTCATAAATAATATATATATATAGATATATATATATATATATTTACAGTGGGTACGGAATGTATTCAGACCCCCTTAAATGTTTCACTTTTTGTTATATTGCAGCCATTTGCTAAAATCATTTTAAGTTAAATTTTTTTCCTCATTATTGTACACACAGCACCCCATATTGACAGAAAAAAAAAGAATTGTTGAAATTTTTGCAGATTTATTAAAAAAGGAAAAACTGAAATAATCACAGATGGTCCTAAGTATTCAGACCCTTTGCTGTGACACTCATATATTTAACTCAGGTGCTGTCCATTTCTTCTGATCATCCTTGAGATGGTTCTACACCTTCATTTGAGTCCAGCTGTGTTTGAATATACTGATTGGACTTGATTAGGAAAGCAACACACCTGTCTATATAAGACCTTACATTTCACAGTGCATGTCAGAGCAAATGAGATCATGAGGTCAAAGGAACTGCCTGAAAAGCTCAGAGACAGAATTGTTGGCAAGGCACAGATTTGGCCAAGGTTACAAAAAAATTTCTGCTGTACTTAAGGTTCCTAAGAGCACAGTGGCCTCCATAATCCTTAAATGGAAGACGTTTGGGACGACCAGAACCCTTCCTAGAGCTGGCCATCCGGCCAAACTGAGCTATCAGGGGAGAGGAGCCTTGGTGAGAGAGGTAAAGAAGAACCCAAAGATCACTGTGGCTGAGATCCAGAGATGCAGTCGGGAGATGGGAAAAAGTTGTAGAAAGTCAACCATCACTGAAGCCTCTCCTCAGTCGGGGCTTTGATGCAGAGTGGCCAGATGGAACGACTATAATCAGTGCAAGACACATGAAAGCCCGCATGGAGTTTGCTAAAAAAACACCTGAAGGACTCCAAGATGGTGAGAATTAAGATTCTCTGGTCTGATGAGACCAAGACAGAACTTTTTGGCCTTAATTCTAAGCGGTATGTGTGGAGAAAACCAGGCACTGCTCATCACCTGTCCAATACAGTCCCAACAGTGAAGCATGGTGGTGGGGCCGCATCATGCTGTGGGGGTTGTTTTCAGCGCAGGGGACAGCGAGACTGGGTGCACAACGAGGGAAAGAAGAAAGATGGCCCTCAGGAGCATGAGCGGAACCCATGCTTTAAATCAGTGTAACCTGAAAAATGTTGTGCTTGAATCTTATCCTTCACAGGAAAATTCACTCTGAAAGATGCCACGAGATCTGTGTCTCACCCTTCTACCTGAGTATGCATCTCTGCAAATATCATATGTTTTGCTTTATAAGACTTTAAAAATAAAAAGGAGGTATCTTTTAACTGTTGCATGTTTCCATTAATTGGTTGCGCCCATCGTGTATCAGCATAACGCCCACCCCGAAGAACTGGACTCCAGTAATTGCTTCCGGGGTTTTTGTTTTTTTTTTTGGGGGGGGGGGGATCAAATAATTGCAATCAACAGACACCTGTAAGTTTTCTTAAAGTTGCTGTAATTAATCTGAGAATTACTTAGGTTTATCCTAAATTGTCAACATTTTAGGATTACACTTACATATAGATGACACAAACTGGACCTGGACATCACTATTTTCTTGCAGGACAAATCCCCCTGATCAGACTGAGAGACACTTTTCACTTAAAAAATCTGAAGTCCTTATTCCCTCCCCTGTCACATAATCCACTTCTTGAGGTATTAATAGCATAGGAACAATTACAATGAGGGGATAGAGTACTTTCAACATTTATACAGACATGTTATGCAACTGTCTGACGTAGGACCACAGGCCAGAAAATGAGCTGCATTCCTAGCGAGTCAAACTCCTGTGGAGAGGCCTGGCTGAAGGATGTGAATCTAACCTGGCCTGGCAGAGTTTTTCTTGAGCAAGGCCAGAGCTCAAGTGTGAGGTTACTGGGTTAGCATGGTGAACCAGGAATCTCCAGAAACTCAAATCAAACTCATGATGATGACATATAACACATTTGTTGTTATTGTTGTTTTTGAATGAATTAGTAATAAATAAATAAAAATTAAAAAAAATTAAAAGTGGCGGCTGTCAAATCATTTTAATCTGGTACAGTTTCATCATTCACAATAAAAGTTTCTTTGTGTTGATAATATCCATGGCGCGAATGAGGGTGGCATGCTCATGATCATTCACCTTCCTCCTCCAAGCAGAAATGAATCCCTCAATTGGGTTGAGGAAAAGGGAGTTTGGTGGGAGATATAGGGTCATGAACCTAGAATGAGCCTGAAACCATTCCCGGAGCAGCTGTGCATGATGGAAACTAAAACTGTCCCACACAATAATTTGATATCTTAACCCAGACAGGCCTGCTCAAGAATATTTTAAAAAGCTCAGGTTTAGTATTGTATGAGCCAATAACTTGTCCATGGTCTACCACACCACCTTCACGTATAGACACACACCAGTCACTTGGACGGTTGCCCATTGCCCAATAAGCTTAATGTCAATAAGCATATGTCATTCCTTGCCCGGACCATTTACACACACGTCTGCGACCGACCAACACCATGTTGTCTCCTGTAAATTCTGAGTGTAAAACAGAGTAATAAAAATGGCAAAATGTATGACATTTACAATATGAGCAATTCTGTAGAGTTAATGATAACACTTTATGATGAGTATACACAACTAAAGTACTTACAAATCATTAATAAAACTATTAGTTTATAATTTATTCATTGTTTATATATTGTAGCCTCTACATTGTTAATATAGGTCTTGAAGTCTCTACTAACAAGCTGATAAGTTGAAGGGAGCTGGGGGTACTCCAGGACCAGAGTTGGGAACCACTTGTCAGCAATAATGTCCTGGACTTAATTTGAAACAACAGAGCACATCTGTCTGCCTGCATTCCTTTGATGCCTAGCTTTCGGTTGTGGCCAATGCCCAGCTGTCTATTAAGGCCCATGTATACCAATCTCTTTGTTGAGTCCCATGCCCACCTCTTTGATAAGGTCCATGCCCAGCTCTCTGTTGAGATCCATGACCACTTCTTTTTTTAGGTCCATGCCCAGCTCTTTGTTGAGGCCAATAGCAAGCTCTCTTTTGAGGCCAATGGCCACCTCTTGTTGAGGTACATGCCCAGTTTTTTTTAAGGTCCTTGCCCACCTCTTTGATGAGGTACATGCCCAGTTTTTTTAGGCCCTTGCACACCTCTTTGTTGAGGTACATGCCCGTCTTTTTTGAGGCACATGTCGCCCTCACCTCTTTGTTGGGGCCAATGACCACCTCTTTTTTGAGGTCCATGCCCAGTTTTTTGTTAAAGCCCATGTCCACCTCTTTGTTGAGGCCAATGTCAGGTTCTCTTTTGAGGTAAATGTCCACCTCTTTGTTGAGATCCATGCACAGCTCTCTGTTGAGGTCCATGACCACCTCTTTTTTGAGGTCCATGCCTAGCTTTTTGTTGAGGCCCATGCCCACCTCTTTTTTGAAGTCCATGCCCAGCTCTCTGTTGATTCCCACCTTATATGGTTTGCAATTTTGATTGGTCTATTCTGATTGAAAATGAATACAGCAATCACTGTAGTTTATACTTTGCCAATACAACAATAGCCAACATTTTCAAAATCTATAAACATACCAAATTATTTATTGGTGAACCATTAAGATCAGTTGGAGTAAATGATAGAGTAACTGAATGAGAAGAGATGCAAATGAAAAGTTTGATAGTGATTGCACTATAAAAGGCAGTATGTTATAATGGTATATTAATTATATGAATATACCATTAATTATATAAATGAATGAAATAGTAATGTATTACATTATTTGATGTCTTTACAAATAAAAATGTCACAATTAAAGCTTTTTTACCTAAATGTGCAAACGGTTCTATTGTATAACACCTGTGGCCGGCTGGCAAGAAGCTAGCAAAATCTGAGTTCAGAGAAGTTTAGATAGTTGACAAAAAACTTATCGTAAAACCGGTTGGATTTGTGTATGTGCAGTGTACAGCCATATCACACTAAAACCTGGAGACTGCAGTTTGATTTACTTGACCACCAGAGTATGTCATCTGCTGAAGCTGGTATGTGGGTTTGCGATTTCTAACCCAAAATAAAACCTGCTCCGGAGCAGGTTAGCTGTGTAGCATAAGTTCCCGTGGCGATGAACACTGGTAAAACTCAATCCACCTTCTTGAGACGGAAAAATTGAGTTTGCTTTAATTAATCTCAAACTTAAATTGAAACTGGCTTTGTGCAATAGGCTTCAGTGGTTTCACAAATGAGTTTCACATGCTCATTCTGGTTAACTACCTGCTGAACTCAAAATATATTTGCTCTGTCACACGCATCATACCAGCGCACCATCCTGAAATGCAGAAACCCAAAGCAGAAACAAATGAAAGGAGAGCGAGTCATTCAGTTGGTTAAAGGTGGTCAGGCTTTAAAAAAAATTTCCGCTGCCTTCTGCTATACACAGATATGTTTATTTTCCATAGGCCATGCTATCCCATCAGCAGTCATGCAGGAATCTCTGCTGTTATCCTACATTAGGCAGATAAATGAGAGAATGACTGCAGGTTACAGCCTGCAGGGACAGTTAAAAATACTCATGCTACTATCTAAAGATGTACCTTTATTTACATTTTATGTGTTCCATGTATATAGATTACAGTAGTGATGCACTTACTGTAGCTACAAAAACATTTTAGCATGTTGTTCTATTTTAAACAGCAGTCACATTGTCGTAACAAATTTTATTCAATAAAATAAATAAGGCAAGGGTTGATATTTTGTAAATGCTAGGCCTATGATAAAATTACTAGCGACAGATTGAAAGGGATGAACAAATGGACAGATCATTTAGAGCTGGCATAATTGTATTGTTTATGCTAAGTGCTGCTTAAACACAAGGTAACGCTGACCTTCAATGCCTGATGGATGGGATCCAACTATTGGACACAGTACTATATTAACATATAAATAGTTTGTTAGTATGTTGGTCTCTTCAGGGTTTGTATAAAAATGCTTTAGATCCATTGACATTTTTTGGCCTTAGATAATGCCTGTGAGGTACAAAGCGCTCACATTTACAGAACACTTCAAATTCTCAGAGTGCAGAATCCTGTGTGCCAGCAGATTACAGCTCTATTACATTCACTTCATAATCTTCCTTTCTGACAAAGAGTGATGTTTATCCTTGCTTGGTCCAGATTATGATTTTCATTTTTAAACAGGGACTCAATTGGGTGGGTGATTATTTTGATGCTTTCTGTGTGATTATTTTGATTCACAGATGATCAATTTGATATCCTTCAAAGGGATTTTAGTTCTAAATATAGACTGTATTTCAATACTATAATAGGGGGGGGGGGGGGGGGGGGGGGGGGGGGGGGGGGGGGGGGGGGAACGACGGACATAGATGTGCCATTTTGAGTCATGCACTTAGGATGTTAGCAAAGTAACAGCGTTGATCATGACGCCGCAGCCAGCTTGAATCTCAGTTACAATGCCCTACATTGTATTTGCTGAATGAAAAAATGCAATGTTTTCTCTTTCTTCTGTGGGTGTTTTACAACATCAAAATGACCACAGAAAATTACAGATTTTGTGAAAAAAGCTTAATTATTTATTAGTTAATTTACATGAATTTTGAGTATTTGATCATATTTTCCCATTCCGTTGCAGACTGAAAGTTAAATGATACATTTTGAATAATTCTTTGACAAACTTGACATTTAACTTTTAACAGATGTTTTTATTTTGATAGAGTATAAAAATGTTCATTCTTATTTTGTGAAGAAAAAAACAACAACTTTATATAGGCCACGTTCGCATGATTATTTACGGGTGAGACAACCGCATTATGTAATCAAACTTACACCCGTACATTTTCAGGACTCACAACCGCATTCTCAGAAAACACGCGCTGTGCGAATGGAACAGCACGTTCATACAGACGTAGTCAAACGCTTTACTGTAAGTTACAGTGTGAATGTGACATTTCAAGACTAACACTTGTAAGTAAATGCGGTTGTCAATCCCAAAAACTGATAGTGTGAACATAACCTATGTGATGGTGTCACATTTGGAGGTAAGAATGAGGCAAGGACTCGAATGCAGAATGCATGGGTTTTATTAAATAATAAATGAAACAAAAACAAACAAAACAACCCCATGGCGGAAATCTTAACTGCAGGGAACATATGTCGACGAACTAGCACAGGGCAGAAAATAGGGAGAATAAATAGGAAAGCAAACAATGAGGGAAATAGGGGATGACAGGTGGAGCGACTGAAGCAATAATCAGGTATCAAGATGGGCAGGGTTACACAGTAGACATGA
This sequence comes from Sinocyclocheilus anophthalmus, assembly GCA_018155175.1. NCBI lineage: Eukaryota > Metazoa > Chordata > Actinopteri > Cypriniformes > Cyprinidae > Sinocyclocheilus > Sinocyclocheilus anophthalmus. The sequence goes on along the minus strand of JADLZN010005457.1, from coordinate 43,659 downwards.
GAGCACATGGCACATAGAAACAAAATCAAAACCATGTGCTCACACAAAACATAATAAGAACATGCGGCCAATGAGAACTCATGACCATGCCCGTTTCTAGGCATAGGCAAGCTAAGTGGTCGCCTAGGGCGCCACCAGCAGAAGGTGCGCCAATAAGCGCACATACTGGCACTACATTTTAGCAGGGTTGTGATAAAGAGTGGCAGGGCTACCCTGAAGTATGATTGCAGCCCCCACATCATTCCCCCAACATCACTGGGCTAGAGTACTGTCAATCTGATGATGCTTGTATGCCATTGGATCAGAGCTCTGTCAATTGCTGCTGGATTGTTGCATGCAAAGTTTGCATTTGGAGCGCTCAACAACACCGTTAGATGTTGGGTTTTGTCAGTGCTTTGGCAAAGTAACGCACTTCTTTTTGCCATGCAATAAAGCTAAGTTCAAAGACCAATTTAAAATTTTGGAACAGTAAATAGTGCACAAAATGAGAATTTGTGGCAGTTGAGAAATCATGCTGCAAAATTGGCCCAAAACGTCTGCGTTTTTGGGCTAATTTCCATATAAAAATTTAATCGGCCAATTAAAAAATATTGGTATAGTAAAATTAGCTAATTCACAAGATTAGTACATCCTTTATTAAACCGCTTTTGTTGAATTTAACGCATCCTTATGGAAGTGATGAAATGCTGATTTAATTATTTAAATTCTAACTTAATGGGAGCAGTGTCATACACAGAGGGCAGAGAGTTGCGTAAATTAAAGCGGAATTTCACGTGTCAATGAGTATTAAGGAATAAAATAATAAGGAGCTGCATTCTGATTGCTTTTATGTGACTGATCAAGTTTTTATGTAGTTTGGAGTAACAAAGGGTTTTATAGGTTTGAGTGAAATAATAATGAAAAAACTGACATTTTAAATCAACGTTTCAAACAACAACAGAAAAACAATTTAACAAAAAACCATACTGGCTACAGGTCCATCACTTTTCACCCTTGGAATTCTTTAAAATACGAGACAGGTATGATTAAAAAATTGGTTCAACTCAAATCAATATTTAATGTCCATGCAGTTATTTATTTAGCGTGTGGCAGAATATCGGATGACTACACATTATCTGGTCCCACTTTATATTAAGTGGCCTTAACTACTATGTACTTACATCAGAAAATAAGTACTATATACTTATTGTGCTCATATTGTATTGCAAAAACTTTTGCTGCTATTGAGGTGGGATACGGGTAAGGTTAAGGACAGGTTGGTGTAGGTAGGATAAGGGTTGGGTAATGTGTAGGTAGGTCAACAGTTTATTATAAATGTAATACTGAAAATAATTACAGATGTATGTAATTACTTTGCAGGCATTTTTATTATTATAGGCAAGGTCAAAACATGGATGCACAGAATGGAGTGCATTGTACCAAATTATTAAATGAAATGTAAGTACATAGTAGTTAAGGCAACTTAATATAAAGTGGGACCCATTATCCTTTATGTTCACCTTGTTTTAACATTTATCTTTTCTAAAAGTCACTTGCTAGGATCATTACAATAGAGCTCATAATTCTGCAGCAGAGTGATGATATCTCTGATCATTATCTAGTCTCGTGTATAATCCACATAGCTAAAACTGTAAATTCAAGTCCTTGTTACAAATATGGTAGAACCATGACTTCTACAACAAAAGATTGCTTTGTAAATAATCTTCATGACTTGTCTCAATTCCTCAGCAAATTCAATAGCTCAGGAAAACTTGATGTTGTAACAGAAACTATGGACTCTACTTATAGAAAAGCTCTAAATACGGCTAGATCTACTTACTTTTCATCTATTTTAGTAGAAAACAAACACAACCCAGGCATTTATTTAATACAGTGGCTTAATTAACAAAAAATGAAGCATCAACAGCACAGCCATTTCCCAGCAGCACAGCAGTAATGACTATGAACTACTTTAATTCCAAGATGGATACTATTAGAGATAAAATTATAACCATGCAGCTGTCAGCTACAGTATCAAATAGATAGTGCACTATAGATCCCCTGAGGAACAATTCTATTCATTCTCTGCTATAGGAGAGGAAGAATTATGTAAACTTGTCAAATCATCAAAACCAACAACATGTGTATTTGACCCTATTCCATCTAAGATACTGAAAGAGGTGCTTCCTGAAGTCATAGATCCCCTTCTGAATATTATTAATTTATCAATGTCATTAGGATATGTATCGAAATCCTTCAAAATGGCTGTTTGTAAGCCTCTCATTAAAATAAACCCCAACTTGATCCTAGAGAATTAATCATCAGTTCGTAGCAGTGAATGAAAAAATATCATATCGTTCACAAGTGTAGTATGGAGTACCACAAGGCTCAGTAATAGGACCATTACTCTTCACGCTTTACATGTTACCCATGGGAGATATCATCAGGAAACACGGTGTTAGCTGTCACTGTTATGCTGATGATACTAGCTCTATATTACTTTGCGGCACGACGAATAACATTCACAAAACTTAATGAAATGCAGAGTGATATACAAATCAGGCTGACTAGATGTCCTACTGCTAATTCTGAAAAAAAAAAACACGGGTTAATATGAGACAAAAAACCTCTGCATTTAATAACCTAGAACACTGTCTAACACTTTATGGCTGCTCTGTTAATTCCTCGTCATCTGTTAGGAGCCTAGGTGTGCTATTTGATATTAATCTTTCCTTTGAAAACCATGTTTCAACTGCATTTTTCCATCATAAAAATATATCCAAATTATGACCTATGCTCCTCATGTCAAATGCAAAAGCGTTCATTTGTGTGTTCATGACTTCAAGGTTAGATTATTGTTATGCTTTATTGGGTGTTTGCTCTGCAGGCTTAATAAACAAACTCCAGCTGGTTCAAAATGCAGCAGCTGGAGTTCTTAATAGAACCAAGAAGTATGACCATATTAGCACGGTTCTGTCAACACTGCACTGGCTCACTATTAAAAATTGTATAGATTTTAAAATCTTGCTAATTACTCATAAAGCCCTTAATGGTTTAGTTCCACAGGTAATGAGCATTATAGTCCTCCACGTCCACTGTGTTCTCAAAACTCTGGCCATTTGATATTACCTAGAATATCAAAGTCAACTGCGGGCAGCAGATCCTTTTCTTTTTTAGTGCCAAACTCTGGAACAATCTACCTAGCGTTTTTCAGGAGGCAGACACACTCTGTCAGTTTAAATATAGATTAAAGACCCATCTCGCTAACCTGGCTTACACATAACACACTAATATGTTTCTAATATTCAAATCCGTTAAAGGCTGCATTAATTAGGTCAACCGGAACCGGGAACTTTTTTCATAACACCCGATGTACTTGCTACATATTTAGAAGAATGGCATCTATGCTAATATTGGTCTCTTTCATTCTTATTTCGAGGTCACCGTAGCCACCCAGATCCAGTCCATATCCAGACCAGATGGTGGATCAGCACCTAAAGATGACCTCTACAGCCCTGAATGTCAGCGGAGAGCATGTCAACTGGATGCGCCCCAGAGACAGATCCCCTTGTGAAGACCTCGTCAACTAGATGGCAATCGGGTCAAGACCACGGGACCCAGACAAGTCCTCTACACAATCTGACCTGTGTTGCAGCCTGGAATTAAACCACATCATGCTGGTTTCGTCTGGCCAGAGGAGAACTGGCCCACCAACTGAGCCTGGTTTCTCCCAAGGTTTCATCACCGATGGAGTTTAGTCCTTACCACTGTCGACTTTGGCTTGCTTAGTTGGGGACGCTTGATTGATTGCACAGACACTATTGGAAGAGAGCTGAACTGGATGATGACATCCCTGAATCACCATTGAATTGACTTTAACTGAAAAATTGACTGTTATTGTCCTCTTGCATTATTGACAAACTATTTTCCTGTTTGACACTGTAAAGCTGCTTACAAATAGCAACTAGCCACAATAATAACTGTAATAATGGGTTGTTTAAAAGAGGAGAGAGATGAGAGAGAGAGTCATGAGGATGAGAGGAGAGAGAGAGAGAGGAACCATCCACTGTTAGTAAATCGGGTTTGTTTTGCAATAACAACGATTCTACACTGTCTACGTTATCCTTTTAACTGCATTTTATAAATTTTACTGTTCAAATTAATTCCTCAGATTCCTCCTGTTTGATATTCTTTTCATCTAGCATACCTCACCATGTGCCTGCCTGAGACACAACATTGTCAACCCTGCTTGACCTTGAAACAACACATATGGATTGAAGAAATGAGAGCAGAGGCTTTGTGCTCCATCTCTCACAGGCTCCACTCTCAACCCCAAAAGCAAGCTCACCAGCAGGAGATAAAAATAGGCAACACGCATTGTGACTGCTCTACAGCTGAGCTTTATTTAGATGTATGTAGGGCAGATTCAGATCTTAGAAAGATAAATGAAGGTGTGCTACATCACACAGGTTAGCTGCTAAGAGCGGAGACGGACATGGTGAGAAGAGAGTTGTTCATCTCTAATTTAACAGGTGGACGGGCATCAAGGATTCATTCAGAATTGAAGGGTTGCTGACTGATTTATTGCAGAGTTTAAGATCAGCTTTCCAGTTCAAACGCAACATGCCTTTGAGTAGACAGTTCTTTACACTGATCTGTGTTATTATTTGTGAAAGGACTTGATTTATAACCACACACAAAAAAAGTGTACTCTATTGCAGGCATTGGACACAGTGTCTATTGTGTGGATAATTAGCTTGCCGGCTGCAGGTTGAAGGAGCTGCCCTTCCAAACGCTCAGGAATGTCTGTGCTTGTCTTGGGGTTAGAATGTAATTAAATCAGTTTTCTTCCTGGCTGTGACTCAATGCCGACTACCTGTGAGGACAAGAACTTCTCCCATCTTGTCCTGGCAAGAAACGCTAATTCCAGTTTCCAACTGTCGTCACCCCCTAACTTTCTTTACCTCTTTCTGTTGCTTGTTATTGTTCAAGTGCCCATGGCCAAAACAGAGTATAGCCAAAAAAATTAAAAATAAAATTAAATTAAAAAAATAGTTCACAGTAGTTTGTTCTTTAATTGAACAAGTTATATTAAAAGGCATTTAAGGAATAGTTCATGAAAAATAAATATATAAATGAAAAGAAAAGTTATAAATAAATAAATAATATTTACACGTGAATTGCAATAGGCTAAACAATGTTTCATGCAAAAAAAAATTTAAAACTAAGGAAACACAAAGTCTATTGTTTTGTCTGCTGGAAATAATTGTTGTTATTGTTAACTAAAACTAAAATTGTTAAAAACAACTTTATTTAGAGCTTAACTTAAATGTAATATTAGATGACACAAAACACAACAAATGGAAACATTGCTTGGGAAACTATATCTCCGAACCATAACATCAGCTGGTGATATTGTGACAACTGAAATAACACGAGTTAAAAGAACTAAAATTACTTAAAGCTAACTGAAATAAAAATAAATGAAAGATATATAGAAATATATGTATAGAAAACTAATCAAAATGACAAAAGATATAACAACCTAGTAAAGAAATATTAAAACGAAAACTATTAAAAATAAATAGCCTAATAAAAATATTAAAAAAATACTGTTATACACACACCAAACACACACAAAAACACAACCCCACACACAACACACAAATATTATAGGGGAAGTCGTGGCCCTAAGTGGTTAGAGAGTCGGATCATAACCCAAAGGTTGTGGGGTTAGAGTATCGTACCAGGACGGGATTGTAGGTGGGGGGACTTTCACATGGAATGTACAGCACTCTCTCCCACCTTCAATTCCATGACTGAGGTGCCCTTGAGCAAGCACCGAACCCCCAACCGCTCCCCGGGCGCCGCAGCAGCAATAAATGGCTGCCCACTGCTCCGGGTGGGTGTTCACGGTTTGTGTGTGTTCAATGCTGTGTGTGTGCACACTTTGGAGGGTACGGCAGAGCACTATTTCCGAGTAGGGTCACCATACTTGGCCACAGGGCACATGTCACTTCACTATAATATTATATATAATTATACTAATTTATTATTTTTTTAGGGTAAAATAAATTTACGAAATAATTATTACTGCATCATATTTTTAAAGCGAAATATTAACAATACAAATAGGTTTAAGAAAATGTATGGTATTACCTTACATTACAACTGATAGATGGTTACTGTAAATTACCTTGTTCGAAAAGAGATCATAAGATGCATTTTTTAACCAAAAAATTATTTTGTGTTCCACAGAAAGACAAAACCTATAGATTGGAATGACTAAGGCTTAAACTAATATATAAATAATGACCGGATTTTCATTCTGGGAAATGGTCTTTAAGGAGTAAAACTGATCTAAAACAGGTACGCCTTTGAACACAGCCCATCCTTATCCATCAACAGTGCAGGATTAAAGGTAATGGAAATCATGATAATTAAATCCCATTTTTTCCACGAGCTGGAAGAGAGGGACCAAAAGCGGAGGGGGAAAAAAGTGAGAGACTGAAGGAGAGCGCAGTGCTGAAAGGTGCTTTGTCCTGGCTCACTCCAGGTTGACAGAGGCGCGGTCCAGCGGTGTGGTTCGGGGCGACGTCCAGGCCATCGCTGGCACCGTCTGCAGAGCACAACAGTGGGCTCAACACCTCAACCCAGGACCAACTCAACTGCCACAACCACCACTGATGGAAAAACAAACAGAGACCTGGTGCTGCCAGGACAGGACTCAGCCTACCCTTTGAAAACACGTACACTTAGCATAATTTATTACAAAAACTAATATACTTGCATTCAAATACCCTAAGTGCAAATGAGTGTTAATGTTTCAGAACTTGTTAGCTGCAATAATGAAAATGTATTATAGTTTAAGTGTATTTTAAATGCAATTAGTTGAACTGAATAGTACTTTTTTGACCCATGTAAGTAGGTCCTATTAATCTATTCATCCTTATATAATTACATTAATTACTTCTGTTGTCTTTGAAATATAGTTGAAGTGCACTGCTGAATGTACTGATAAACATTTATGGTAAACTAAAATACATTTGAATGAAACCTGTATGTTCTGTCTTAATATAGAGTAATTTTGGAATTTAGTACATTAAAGTGTCTAAAAACAATAAAACGTAATAATCTTACAGTTATAATTTTATATAACGACGATATATCTATATATATATATATATCTATATATAATATAGATATATATATATATTATATATGGTCACATTTGATTAGTGTGTTACATGCACCGGTCAAAATCAAACTAAAACTACAATTAGAAACCTTTAAAACATTTTTGTTACTTGAAATAAACAATCATTACAATCTTTATTTTAAGTAACAATCATTACTTGAAATAAACATTAACTGAAAAAAAAAAAAAAACTTTATTTTCGCTAGAGCTCAATTGGCAACATTTCTCATTTTAATTAGGTGAATTCTTGTACGAAAAACATGAAAACTAAAACGAAATGAAAATTAATATAACACTATCTGAAGTATGTAAAAAACACAGAACATCTAAAAATGATGTAAAAAACAGAACAAAATTACTAAAAACTTTCAAATGAAAATGAAAAAAATAAAAGCGGCTTTAACTAATAAACATCTTAATAGTATCTCAATGCTATTAAAATACATCCTTAAAGCACAACAAAAGATATTACAACATATGCTTTACAAGGTACGTTAAAATAAAATCAAAAGTTGACATCATTAAAAATGCACTTTTAAAAGTGTACTTAAAGGGATAGTTCACCCAAAAAAAAATTGAGTGTCAGATGTAGGTGACTTGTTTCTCAGTAGAACACAATGATGTTTTTTCATTTAACCGTTTGCAGTCCATCAGTCGTAAATGCATGGCCAATAGTAACCAAAATCTAGGAGAGGTAAAAAAAAAATGCACAGACAACTCCAAATTAAAACCTGCGGCTCGTGGACAAAACATTGATGTCTACGACACGAAAACGATCCGGTTTGTGCCAGAACCGAAAAGTATTTATATTCATTTGTTTTCAGGCGTCGCCTGGTAATACACCACTATGTTCAACCTGTCTTTGGGCACGCCGGCCGCGGTTGCGTTGATGGTGTTTGTGTACGTGCTCTGGCGTTGTTTACGCAAGTGCCGGAAGTGATCTCAAGCGCGTATACGTCACTCATTGTTTACACAGTACACAAAAATTGTAGGTACAACGGCTAATCAAAATGGTACTTACTTGCACTTAAAACTAAAAGATTACGTTCTCACGCGCGAACTCATTCGGGAGTGGTGACTTTCCAGGTATTTCCAACTTCTGGAGCATGCCGCTCGTGAGAGCGCGTACACGCCTCATGCACCGGATGCCGTGCGCGCGCTCAAGGCGGTTGGACATAGTGGTGTATTAGAGGTAAAAAAAATGATATAAATACTGTTCGGTTTCTGGAACAAACCGATCGTTTTGTGTCTTAGGGCATCAATGTGTGTCGTCACGAGCCGCAGGGTTTAATTGGATTTGTCTGTGCATGTTTTTTTTACTCTCATAGATTTTGTTACCAGTGCCATGCATTATAAGACTGATAGACAGCAACGGTTGGACTTAAATTATAATTTGTGTTCTACTGAAGAAACAATGTCACCTACATCTGGGATGCCCTGGGGGTAAGCAGAAAAAATCAACTTTTCATTTTTGGCTGAACTATCCCTTTAAGTGTTTAAGAAACTAGTCATGAAAACTAAGTACATTGGCCTTTTAATAATTGATGTTAGATTTTCTGCAAGTACAGCTTTTAAAAATACTTTTAAGATTTGAAGTGCACTACAAGTGGTGTGCACTCAGTCCTATTAAGTGCCTTCTTTTCAACAAGGGCCGCCTCTGAACTGTAAGACTTCTGGGGTAATGAAAGTGAAGGGATATGCATGTTATGAACGCCAAGATGTGTCGTAGCACTCGTGAACTGGAAGGTTTTGGCCTGTGAACTGAAGAGTTTGTGTTGGCCGAATGAACGTCATCAAAAATGATTTATGATGCTGATGACACATTCGCTGTGTCTGTCAACGACGTCAACGTTCCCTGGTTCAGTTGGAATTCTGCATGCATGAGTTCGACTGCTTAAAGCCAATTCAAAAACCATATTTACTTTATTAATGCATGTTGCTGCTCTTTTGGGCACAATTCATTCTCCACTGGAAATCCGCGGAATATGTTCCTGTTCATTCAGAAACGCGTACGATGCATCAGTAAAATGGCTTGTGAGAAGTGTTGACTTCTCGTAAGACACTTTCCATTGATGAGCCTGAAACGCAGCAGCTATAAACACATTCAGCGACTGTGTGGTTTGAACTTCAGTGGAGGACAGGCAGATGTCGGTTTGGAAGATGATCTCAATCTGGCTCATTTAATGGTTAGCAAATGGAAGTCTGCCGCATAGATTCACGAGCAAGAGAAATTAGAGTTTTCCGCCAAGCGCTTTCAATTGTCTACGGTTTCAGCATTCATTCTGTCAGTGGGCTGAGTTGGTGAATGTGATAGAAGTCAAGCCCCTGAGGATGCAAGCGTGTTTATATAGATCAATAGCCTGTATTCATTGATTATGACGACAGATGATTCATGGTGCGTTTAGTATGAGTTGAGAAATGTGAACCATATTGAAAGGGGTTTGTGAGTGAAGGTTCAGTCCGTCACACCAAAAGCACCAAATAAAACCCCCTCGCTGATGGACGCCATCCAAACCAAGCAAATTATGAGACAAAGTCTTTTATATGAACTTCAGTCATGCAAAAACACAAAAATGCCTTTGGTTCCACGGGCTCTGGAATGGACGTTTGCTGTGTTGGCGGAGTGTTTATCCAAATCGAACTTCTGGTAGTGAACAAAGAGGACAGAATCAATGGGTCACCCAGTTGAGACATGAACCTCAAAGATCATGGACATTACAAAATATTTTACAAAAAACAGTTACGTACAAAAGTTTTTTTTTTTGTGTGAAAGATATCAAATAGATTTGATTCAGCACGACTGATCAAAACTTACAGTAAAGACATTTATAATATTAAAAAAGATGACTAATTCAAATAATCATTAAACAATGTTATTTTGAACTTTCCTTCTATCAAGGAATTCTGAAAAAAAAAATCATGGTTTTAAAAAAAGTTTTAAAAAAGATCATAATGAATGCTAAAGAAATGTTTCTTGAGCACCAAATCATATTGGAATGATTTCTGAAGGACTATGTGACACTGAAGACTGGCGTAATAATGATGCTGAAAATTCAGCTTTGCAGCACAGGAATAAATTACAATTTAAAATATATTCAATGAGAACACAGTCTATTTTACATTGTAAATTTTTCACAATGATTATGTTTTTTTTTTTTTTTTTTATCAAATAAATGTAGCCTTGGTGAGACTTCTGTCAAAAAAAAAAAAAAAATTAAGAATCTTACCAACCTCAAACTGTAGTATTTGTACTACATGCATTGTATGTTGCAGATTAAATTGGGATACTTTAACATCACAATACCTTCCACTTTAAAAAGAAAAAAGAAAGAAAGAAAGAAAGAAAAAAGGATCCATTTTCTTAATTCAACATTATAAAATTGTCTCTTTCCAGCAAGAACAGACCAATACAGGTGTAGCTCTTTAGGAGTCCCTTTTTGTCCATATGGGAACGGTCCAGTCATGCGTGCTCCTCGCAGCTGAGGGTCACGGCGGTGGATGGCCTTTCATTGCCTGGTTACTGTTTACCCCAGTGTGAAGTGCTTCCCCATCTCGAGCTGGTTAGTGACATCATCTCCACTTAAGAGCAACACAGTGCAGACCATAAACACCAGCACTTAGCTAATAGCAGACATGTGGCAGCTGGCACTCTCACTTCACCGGTACCTCTAATTTTTGTTCAGAGGTCTAGGTCATACGGTGGCCGAGAAGTGCAAAACAAAACACAATTTTGAAAAAAAAAAAAAAATTACAAATGCAAATGCAAGTCTAAAAAACTAAATTACAATTCAGAAAGCACAACAACAATTTAGAAAACATTATAAGTCAGAAAACACAATGACAAATCCGAAAACAAATTTGCAAGTCAGAAAACACAACGACAAATTAGACAAACGTGATCGACCCGGGTTCGATCGCATCAAAAAGCCAACGACAAGCACTTCTCCATCTGCACCACTGGAGCTGATGTAATACAGCCACTTTTAACTAAATATAAATATACACCCCATATTTTTTATTCCATAGTAAGGGCAAATCATACAATACATTTAAAATGAGCTACTTTAATACCATCTCCGAACTTACTACCATGACTCTGCTGTTCTTCAGCTGGTTCTTTCTGTATACGTTGATTGACAGATGTCTAGTCCAGTCAGCGGTGAGTAATCCCAACCAATGGCACTGTCTCAAACTATACCTACCTCTTCCGGTTTGTCTATTTGTCATTGTGTTTTCTGACTTCTTAATTTGTTTTCGGATTTGTCATTGTGTTTTCTGACTTGTTATAATGTTTTCGAATTTGCCATTGTGTTTTCTGACTTGTTATAATGTTTTCTGAATTGTCCTTCGGCCACCGTAAGTCAGGGTCTAAAGTAGGTGTCAAACCCTAGAGGTTCTTAGGGAACTCGCAGGGTCATGAGATAATAAGGAAATACTGTGTTAAATGTGCTGTATGTAGGATTGACACAGAGTGGTTGAACTAGGTATTGCAGTCAAAATATTGGAGAGGGTTATTTTCACCGGGCCCCTCCTCCTCAGACTTGACGCACAAGCAGGTTGCCAGATTGATGACAAAACAGGAACGAGCGCACTTGAGGAGAATTGATATGAAAATACACGTGTTCTCCACAATGGAACCCCCGGATGCGAAGTACAATTGGGTAAACTGGAGTAGGCGGGTTTCACAAACCCAAAACAGAGACGACATTCAGGCCGGAACGCACATTTCAACAGAGAATAACGACTGTGCATGTTTCTTAATATCTGCAAACATTATTATGTTATTTATGCTTTCGTAGATCACAAAACTTACAACAGACCTTTAAAGTAAACGTCAGCTTCTGAGGCAAGTAACTTTTTGGCAACTCCCAGACAAATTCTCTAGAATTTCAACTGACTTGGGGAAAAACTGCTTGCCCAGATTTTGTATCATGAAATCGTTTTATTTTTATTTTATTGTATTTATTAATTATGCATGTTTCTGTGAAATTGTTTCAATATTAACCAATGTCTATGTTTTCTGTGTCCGGAAATCCCTTTGACCATGTAGTATTTGTTAAAATCCCTTAAATAACAAAAGCGCTCCTTAAGACATAATCATACAGGAAGTGACACATCATGGCACCATTTGGAGGGAATCAAACGCACCAAAGAGTAAGTCTAGCTCTGGATTGGATGAATTTTTGTGGTAGTTGCTGTGTTGCCCTCAAAAAACCTTCTATATTTGCTACATGGCAATAACTAGTTTGAGCTTCACGCCCTAGGATTCAATTGATTCAAAGTTTCGAAAAGGTATGTTTCTCCCATCATTTGTCATGTAAAATCAAAAAAGGATATTCCTTTCCAAAAAACAATACTAAAATTAGTCATTAGTACTTCTTGTGGAACACACAGGCTTGACCTTTGACCTCATTTTTGTACATTTGGAACTTCTGCCATTTTAAATATTTGAAGAATTCAGAGTTCTAAATTTCTTTAATTTGAAAACTCAATAGTAAAGTGAAAAAAGTGAAGTGACATGTGGCCAAGAATGGTTACCCATACTAGGAATTAGTGACATGCATTTAACCCATCCTAAGTGCACAAACACAGCAGTGAACACACACAAACCGAGAACACACACCCGGAGCAGTGGGCAGACATTTATGCTGCGGCGCCCGGGGAGCAGTTGGGGGTTCAGTGCCTAGCTCAAGGGCACCTCAGTCATGGTATTAAAGGTATTAAAGGTGGGAGAGAGCGCTGTACATTCACTCCCACCTACAATCCTTGCCGGTACGAGACCCAAACCTGCAACCTTTGGGTTACGAGTCCAACTCTCTAACCATTAGGCCACAACTTCCCCAATAGTTTTATAATCTAAATATTTACAGCTCATTTCACATTTTCACAATTCTGAATACAAATCAACAATTACATTTTGTTAATATACAAAATATACAACATTTTGTTAATATAATTTACTAAATTCATCTCAAATGCATAATATTTAAACTAAATCATTTTAATTGTTACTGTGCGCACACTGTTAACTAGTCAAATCAGCCTGATGTGACTATTATGTCTTTCTGTAAGTTACTAAATTATATAGCTTTGAATTAGCCTCATTTAAAACAGTCTCCTTGACCCAGAATAAAGCAGCCTTGGCCAATTGATGTTCCTCTTTTCAGTCCATAGAGACTGCTTTGGTGTCAAGACAGATTTATAAAATACTTTACACCAACAAGAGAGGGTTCTGCTGATTAAAAAAACTAAAAGGACAGTCATCCATCATTTTAATATCTCATTAATAGAAACCTGCAGTATCAGGAAATCACGACCATTTCAAAGCAGAATCCTTCTGATTGATCTGATGCTTTATGAAACTATCAAGGATTATGCTTTAATGCCTCTAAATGTCCCCAGCATCCCTGAAGTGTCACATTTCATTAAATTAAAAATGAATAGTCACCTGCCGATGAGGAGGAATTCTCCAGCTACCCCAAGGCGTCTCATGGCCATGAGGAGACCCCGAACAGTCATCCCCTCACAGAAACACACCACCACACGAGCTTTGGGCAGACGCTCTCGCAGTTTCCTCAACAGCCGGTCAAAGTGTTTCTCCCCAGCGTTGCTGTAGATCTTGTCAGAATGTGCGATACACAAACCTTCCTGAGATGCCAGTTCTTTAAAGGCCTCCATCCCGCTCTCGCCATAGTTCCCTGAGGAATGACAGCCAACACAAGAGCGTCTAAATCAGAGAGCCTCAGTCCAGCTCAGTGTCAATGCAATTTGGCAACTTAACCGTGTCTTCAAAGTTCCTCTGCTGAGCAAATGAAGACTGCAGATAGACTTTAGTCTGATTTAAATTACAAATGTCACATCCTACCTTAATAATCTTACAAAAAAAAAAACAGACCTGTTGAGATTGTTACACATTTTTTGTGCTAAATAGACAGTTGCCTATTCAGAATGTAAGAACTGGCTCTTTTTCTTTTATGAGAGTAAACATCCATGTTAACATTAAATTGGATTGTGAATTGGAATGAAAAGTTTTCTGAATTTCAGGTATTATCCATTATTATATACATCCAACGAGTTAGGAAATGTGTTCCCTTTCATGGGAAACTTCGAACTGCGTCCTCTAGGGGTCGCTATGGGCAACGCCTCATCGTGACCCGTGTCTGAAGCATACATTGAAAAAAAAACACCAAACACACGTTGGCCGGCGACAGCCATGACATCACTACCGGTGCGACTATAGTATAAATAGGCGCCGGGAGCACACATCATTCACTTCTTCGTCTTCACTGACAGTTTTGTTTGAAGCGTGCATATCTTTATTCCTTCATTATGGCGAGCACTAGCAAGGCGTTTAGAGGATGTGTGCATTCGTATCGTCGTTATTTGACATCTGATGACACACGCGATCTCTGCGTTATTTGTTTGGGCGAAGAGCACGCACGCGATGTCCTCGAGAGGGCAATCTGCGTTCACTGCGAGCGTTTTCCAATGAAAAAGCTCCGCTCTCATTGCAGTATACAGTATAATATATAATATATATTATATATATATGTATTTATGCGCTGGTGGTTGTGTGTATTCCATCTGCAAGCTTCTTTTGCAGTGTTTTCCGGGACCTGTGTATTTCTGTCCTTTTCTAGGGAGGTCCTCGGTGAGCACCCCCTCTGTGCTGCACCGGGTGCTGACTGGAATTGTTACTGCACTCAATCGATATGAGTGTCCGCGGTATTATGGCCGTTTTCAGTTCATGCTTCTGGATCATGCGGCCAGGCACAGGCGTATGCGGGACAAGAATTCCTGATCTATCAGGCCCCCGACGGCACTGTAAAATTCCTGGAAGTGGTCTGGGCTTTGATTTCAGGCGCCCAGTATGGTACAAGTCATCTCGGTCGCCTGATGGGCTTCATGGTCCAGGATTTATCCCTTATTAGCTGAGGAGCGCGCGGAAGTATAGGGGCATTGAATCGAGAACCTTTGTGTAATGCGGTCCTCAGCAGTGCTCCCTAGCCTAGAGGGTTGTATTTGACTTGCCTTCTCCGTTGGCTCAGTACTTCCGGGTATTCTGTGACAGCTGCCTTGGAAAGCTCTTAAATCCATTGCTAGGGGTGCACGCTAAGCTTTTGTGCATTTCTGAAATCCAATGGTGGTAAGTGTTGCACGTGAACACTTGGGCACCTTCTAATATCCACATAAGTGGTAAGTGTGCTTGTTATGCTTTGCCCACTTTTCTAAATTCCTGTATGGTAAGGGTTACGCGTTATGAGCCTCCTTTCTCTGAATTGGTTTAGACCACGGTACCTTGGGCTCCATTCAACCAGTGTGTCTCTGTTGACAAGCTTTAGAAGCATCGTTCCCCTCACCAGTGAGGGTTCTTTTATTGTGAGCATGGTGCTTTCTTTTGAGCGTTTGAATTCTCTCCCTTTCTGAGGAGTTGGATTCCTCACTCCGTGGGCTGTTCTTGTGGTAGTGTTTAGCAGTGCTCCACTCTATCAGAGGGTTGCCTATGAGCACGCTACCCCTTTTCTGAATTCGTAGTTCTCCTCTCACGTGAGAGTTGAGGTCTCTCGTTTTCCCAGTGCACCTGGAACCAGCAGCATCAGGCGAACAAGTTTTTTGGCTAGCTTGCAGTACGCTTACCCCTCTGATTCTCAAAAAATTGATCATGCCGTAGGTCGAGCCCCCTCTCGTTGAGAGATGGGTTTGTGCTCCCTCAGCCAAGGTAAAATACTGCTAGCCGTTCCAGCATTGGAAAATGCTGTAAGTTGAGCCCCCTTCTCAGATTGAGAACTAGGTGCGTTGCTCCCACAGCTAAGTAAATTATTACTAGCTGTTCAGCATTGGAAACTGCTGTAGGCGAGCCACCTCTCTATGAGAGATAGGTGTTGACTCCCTCCAGCTAGGATTCCTGCTAGCCACTCCAGCATTAACTTTAGATCGAGTTGAGTTGCTTCTCAAACATAGTGTTTTAGGTGCACCATTCATCTATGGGATGCTCTTCAGCGTGTCACTAGGGCCATTTAGAAACGGTATTTTAACTATGTTATGGTAGTGTGCTCGTGAAGTCTTTGGACTTTCTTAAATCCACACTGTGGTAGGTTCGCATGCCTAGTCCTTAGTTCTTTCTACTCATATGGTTGCGGGCTTCGTGTGGCCGCATCGTGCCTTTCTTGAGTGGTTAGCCCCGTGTCCACCTGGGCACCACGCCACCTATGATCCTCCTGGATACTACTTTTAACAGGGTGTTTATACTGTAGGGGTCTGTTGAGGACAGTTCATTTAAGCATATCGCGAGAATTTCCGAGCCCTGGGTGACAGGCCAAGACGTAGTCTGATTCTAGGCTCTGGTCGTATTCGTAAAGGAATCTATTCTGATTCCAAGCCACCTTGGAGTCTACCTTAGGAGTTCTGGCCCTAAAAGGTAAGTTTTTGGGGTATGTAGCCTAGGGCTTTGGCTGTAGGGAATAATGTCACTGACTGCCGTCTTAACGTCCCAGGGGCAACTGCCATGGCTATGGTTGAGTTGGTACTTAGTGTTCGCCATGGTTCTGTCTTGCACTCCCCTCAGCATGGTGGCGGGGGTATACCATTCCCCATAGTGACCCCTAGAGAACGCAGTTCGAAGTTCCCTTGAAAGGAACGTCTCAGGTTACGTATGTAACCATGTTTCCTCGAGGGAACGAGACAATGCGTCCTCTAGGTTTCCTGCAGCTCGGACGCAAGTTCTGACGACGAGGAGTGGATGATGTGTTTCTCCGGGGCCTATTTATATTCGTCACACTGGTGTGACGTCATGGGTCGCGGCTACGTGTTGTGGGGTTCATTGTGCGTCAGACACGGGTCACGACGAGTTGTTCCCCATAGCGACCCCTAGAGGAATTTGGGTCTAAAAATTATTTGAGTAAGGTTTCTAAGATGTCTGTTAAGGTCGGGGATTGTTTAATATAAAATAGAACTTCTGTTAATTATCTTGGATGTGTACAATGATTTAAGTGGTGTAAGTACGGCAATGAAGGTTCTGGGTAAGGTTAATGCTAGAACAAAATTTCTTGCCAGACATGTTAGTTTTCTTGATAAACAGAATATAAAATTACTTGCATCATGTTTAGTGTCATGTCATTTCGAATATGCATGTATTTCTTGGATGTCTGATTTGTCTCGTGGTTGGTTGGATAAGTTACAAAAATCTCAGAATAAATTGATAATGTTAGTTTCAGGGTTTAGTCGTTTTATACATGTGGAGGTTTCCCACTTTAAGTGTATTGATTGGTTACCTATAGTAAGCAGATTCGAGCATATTAAATTAAAAATGGTACATAAGATTATCAATAACACCCCCCCCCCCCCCCGAGCTGCTTATATTTGAATGTCTTTTTCCTAGGGTAAATGAGAAAATGTTACAAACCAGGGCATAAGTACTGTGGATATTACATTATGTCGTTTTAAAACTATGTATGGTCGTAGGTCTTTTAGATATTCTGGGCCACTTTTGTGGAAAAAGTTACCTCTGGACATTAAAGGTATTTCGAATATGGTTAGTTTTAGTTTAAAAGCTAAAAGTTGGTTCTTAAGTAGGTTGTTTTGTTGATGAATTTGTATTAAGTATGTGGTTATTTGTGACTGTAAATTTTTGTAAATGTGGAATTTTATTGTAATTTCTGTATTTATAATGCAGTGCCAGTGTACCTGTTAACGGGAGTGAAGATTGTACTTTACATCAAGGACCACAATGGAAATAACTTTTGTTTTAAACTTTATTGTGTTATCCTTGACGAATAGAGTGTATTCACTACTTTTTTGTCAAATAAACATAAACGTATTATATTAATTCTCAATGTTTGAAATGACTCTTATGTTTGGTATTGGTGTATATGACATTGGACTTGTTTCAAAATGAACTACAGATGATGACACAGATATTTGTTTCACTAAATGATTTGAGAGCTCAGCTTACGACCCTGATTGTGCTTTCAAATGCTGTTAAGAAGATTAGATTACAGTGTTACTTTTTAATCACAGATTGGGTTGTATTTGGAATAATGTGACGCGATATGAGACCAACATCAATCTCTTGATAATGAAATGGTGATTAAAAAGTCTGTTCAAAGACACTCAGCATGTATACTGATTGTTTGACCTTGTAGAGGAATTTAAGTGATATTTGGATTCAAGTACTGTAACCTCTGGTTCTTCTGGTCTAATTTCACTTTACCATCCCACACAGACCTATTTATGTTATTTAAAATGCAATCTGGGCTATTTTTGAAAGTCAGCTCAAGATTTAAGCAAGGGATGATCATGAAGAAAAGAAAAATCACAAATAAGATATTTAAAACCTGATCTGTTTCTCCTGGACACCAGTGAGACTAAATGGGGTCCAATAGATATCCCAGTAATCTCACGTGTCTCCACAAGAGTTTCAAAGAGATCTTAACATCCTAAACTGTGCTCCGTTTTGGAACTCAAACATTTCTCATAAAATTATTTTAAGACCAGAGGATCTGACCTGCTATGCATAATTAATTGTATAGCTCTATGATGAGAACCGACTAATTTGTCTTTTTTTTCCCTTTTAGTGTATTTTAGGAGAACCATCTGAGATACATGTTGATACTTGAGAACATCTTCTGAGCTCTAAAAGAGCTATAGCTCACCCTCAGTGTGAACTGCTGACACATACGTCCAGTTGTAGCGTTTAACGATATCCAGGAGAGCTCTGGCCTGAAGAGTGTCAGAGGGCACGACCCTAAGGAAGTACTTATAGAGGGTTTTATCGCTCAGATCAATGCTTGTAGCCGAGTATGCAATCTGAGGGATGTTGAACAGCTGCAGCAGGTTCTGAACTTGAATGGCCACCGAACTGGATCCAGGTCCAATCACACCAGCGATGGGCTTTTTGGTGGCCGGCGGCTGAGCGGAAGGATTTGCCTCAACGCACCACTTCGTCCCGTCTTTGTCATCACGGATGGAGATAAGCGAGTCTCTTATGAACTCAATACTCTGTTCCAAAGCCACTGATGAGTGCCAGCAGGAGTCCCTGATCTCACAACCCAGAGTGATGTTGGGAAGAAGGTTTGGATCAGCGTTTATTCTATCTAGTGTATAAAACATCGCTTCCACTCTTTGGATCCCGTACTGTTCCCTGATCTCCCCGCACTTTCTTTCCGCGACCTTCTCTGCCGCTGGTTGGTGATGGACAGAAAACAGAGCGCCGATGATGATATCGCCATCCATCCTTGCCACGGACCGGGAGGCTGCTCTGGGAACCACTGACCTCTGATGAACATCAGCTGCTGAGATGGGACAGGTACAAAACAATAAGACTGAGAGACACAAAATAAGGAGGAAATTAATTCTCAACATCATCATCATCCTCATGGTGTCAGATGTCTTCAGTTAAAATCAGCTCCATCTCGCTGGTAAGAGACAGATATTTGTTGCATTCCGGTCCAGCCATGATCATTCAAACAGCTTCCCTGCAGAATGAAGATGAGAATGAATCACTTCAGATCAGTAGCAGTTACAGATGTGATTCATATCATGGTTTGTTCTTTTTAATTCCTGCAGTACATTAACGTCTGATGAGCCCCCAGAAAGTCATGACCTTTGTCAAGGACGATGACCTAATCCATTTCCTAATGAAAATAGATCTTATTTGTAGATGAATTCTGACAAACATTTGATATTCACAGACAATACAAATCATCCTAGATATCTGCTGTGGACATTTCTGAATCAAACAAGCAATATATTCTAACAGGACTCTAGTTTAGTGATCTGGCTGATGTATTATATCTGTGTCATGCATTCAACGCTCATTTAATCAGCTCATTCTCACCTGAAATCACAGCGCGTGTCTTCACATCTTTCTCCTGAGCTGCTGGAGCACAAACTGAGCCTCCTGTTTTCATCCTCCAACATGAACGCAGGAACCTCCTCCTTTATTATCACGGCTCACACGCCAGACACACAAATACTGAAGAATATGAGAAATATTATATATTACATTTAGCCAATTATGTGTTATGTGTGCCTTCTTTAAAATGAACAACTAATCTAAAATGCATTTTTTTAGCTTTTGTATATGTTGTTTCTAAATAGTACTTATTGCAAGATTATCCAAATTCCCCATCAAATACAAAAAAAAGATATAAATACAGATACACAGATGTCAAACAATTGATATTAAAGTTTGCAATGAGAAAACATCAATATCACATTGTACAGAAATGCAGGCACATAGCCTATATACTTAATATTCAGGCACATAGCCTATATAATTATTATCAATACTGCAAATATCAAGTAATGAATAAAAACCTTATAAGAATATTGAATTGTGTGACACTTTAGAGTTCATTGCAATAAGGAGGTGACAGAGCCATCTGGTGGTGAGATTAACTGGATTCACACACTCATTTGACCTTGAAATATCACTGATTCTCCATGTCCCACAATTTCACTTCCCATTTATTTATAAAACAGCAACATTGCTAGGTACTAAATTTGCAAATGTTTAAAATAAATACCTGGCACGTTGTTTTTTTTGTATCTAACAGATTTTGAATCATGAGTGATGAACATAATCACATTTTTGTTGAAAACACATTTTATTGGTCATTAATTTAAAAAGGACAATGCTTTGGGTATTTGGAATAAACAGGGTCAAATTCATAATTTGAGAATGAAATATCAGTGCATAATAATGTTGAGCTCAAGATGATCATTGAATGTATTCAAACTCTGCAACTATGAGAGATTCTCAAACTCTCCTGATCATTGAATCCCACAAAGACTAAATCTGACATGAGTTTGATCCACATGTTCAACTCTAATGAACAATCAGACTGTGATTGTGAGAACGAGTGATCAGGAAGAGACATCAATCTTCCACACGGAGCGTAAGATGAGCTCCACATCCTTTAACATTTGTAATGAAGGTGTGTTTAGAAGATGAGCTCTGACTGAAACCTCAGTTACCATAGTAACAGAGCAAGCAGTTGCTAAGAACTGTTTCCTGTGAGCGAGAAACTACATCTTCCTCCAGGTGGCGCTCAGAGATTCAGAAAGACAAAACTCCTGTTGAGCTGCATTCAAATGTCTATAAAAAAACAACATGTTTACATATTACAACTATTAAATCCATTACAGCTGTTAGTTAATGAGAAAGGAACTGTCGCGTGTGGTTTCAACTGTGTGTCCACAAGAAGATGTTAATCTTCAAACAGAGAGACACTGAGGGCCCCAATCAAGCCCAACTCCAGTGTAGAGGGGTCAGTGAATGTGTGTGGAAGGTGTGTAAGTGTGTTTGTGTCAGGGTTGTAGAAGGACAGGGCCCGGGCGGTGCCGGTCAGACCAGTCCAGATATCACTCCTCTCTACTCTGACTGGCACCCGTCAGATACACTCCTACTCTGTTAGAGAGACGTATAGGGGCGGATATGTCTGTACTTCCATTATTATGTTTAGCAGTGAATCTGTCATTAAAACAGGTCAGACTCCAAGAATTTTCATTGCATCCAAACCAACAGTCATTACTCCATCCTTTCCTGCTGATTCCTTTATATGTACGATTATCAGTCTTCCCGATCAAGTCAGCCCCCAGTAACAGCATCAGTAGACGCTCTCTAGAACTGAGGACACTCATCAAATCTCTCTGGATGATCAGGATACGGCTGCTCTTAGACAGAGCGAGTCGATGTACATATGAACAACGCCCAGCCCCTGTGAAATTGAGGTATTTTGAGTGTAAAATGTGTATCAAATCAAATTTTCACCTGTAAAACAGTTGTTATGGCCACACGGAAAAAAGATGAAGGTGTGATGAAGTGACTCTTTCAGTTCTTGTGAGCCATTGCTTTAAAACACACCGAGAGATAAACATGTTAGTCCCTTATGGGTGGTCCCACTGCTGGGACTTTAAGTCTTCGAAGTGTTTCAAAGAGGTCACTGAAGTCCTTCTTAAGGAGTTCTGACTGCTCTTTCCGAATATCATTCTTCCCCACATGGATGATGTTTTGATTTGCATTCTTGTGCTTCATTAGAATGTTCCGAAGTTCCCTGTTCACATCAGAGACGGTTG
>JADLZN010005457.1:0-18548 GCA_018155175.1 Sinocyclocheilus anophthalmus | reverse complement strand
ATGCACCTGAAAGCAGGAGGAAACACATCGCCATGCTTCTGCCAAAGGTAAAACAGAGGAGCTATTTTTCAACAGCCTGCACTACAAAAAAGTTTTTTTTTTTTTTTTCCTTTTTAGTTTTACTTTTTTTTGTATGTTTGTCTTGTTTTCCGTTACAAATATCTAAAAAGCCTTAAATAAAGATACATTTACTTGAGAAGGAAAATTACTTAAGATACTAAGTCTTGTGTATTAAACAATATAAATGAATAACAAAATTAAGTGAGTTTATACTTAAAACAATAAATAAATTTCATTAATTTGTTGAATTATTTATTTTTATTTTTAGTTTTCTGTTTCATTTTAATTTTAGGTTTAGTTATTTTGGTGTTTTTTCATTTTTATTAGTTTTGTTAATAGCATGTATAGTTTTATTTATATTATTTTCTTTATGTATATAGTAATTTTAATTAATTTAAGTGTTATTGTTATTTTATTACATCAAATTAAACTAAATTAAAATAAGAAATGTTGCCCCCCCAGCCTTCGCAACTAGCTGAACAAATATTTATGTTTTATTTTATTTCAGTTAAAGTTTAATTTATTTTAAGTAATGATCATTTTAGTTTTTGTTAAATATAATAAACTCTGCCAATGGGGTTAAAAAAGCATCTTGTTTTACTTTTGAAATAAGTTTATTTTTCTTAACCCATTAAAATATATTTTTCCTGTTTTAAACATAAACATGCCTAATTGTGATCCTTTTTTCATAAAACAAGACTTAATATCTTAAATCATTTGTTTTTGTTTTGCTAAATGCATCTTGTTTTTATAAAGTTTAGATATTTGTACTAGAAACAAGACAAAAAGACTGAGTAAAAAGATATTTTGTAATGTTGCAAGCCATTTGAACGCCATATCAACTACTTAGTAACAGCCTCGCAACAATCTAGCAATTCTGAAAGTTTAAACTCTCTTCACTGTGCTTCAGGTTCGAATGGGATTGATGACATCAGACTACTTCATCAATAATGTAAAGAGCAATGCACTGGTGATGGAGAACGAAGCCTGCATGCCTCTTATTATCAATGCAATGAAGGCTTTGTTTGAATTTGACATGGATTTGCATGGACCCATCAGCTTAGAGCTCATACATCAACTGACACGCCCACGTCTGCCCTCTGCGATTCTATTGGCCATCGGAGGATGGAGCAACGGCAGTCCCTCCAATGTGATCGAGGCATATGATGCAAACGCAGGCCGCTGGGTCAATGTGACTCTTGAGGATGAGCGTCCCAGAGCCTATCATGGCACAGCTGTCCTGGATGAGTTTGTCTACAGTGTTGGCGGTTATGACAGTGTGGAGTATTTTAACAGTGTGAGGAAACTCAATCTTATCACTCAAACCTGGCATGAGGTGAGCAATGTTGTAAGTCAACAGCTAACTTTAATTTTGCTTCCTTTAAAAAAAGTACTGTGGTGAAATGATGGGTATCAGATTGTACTTTGATATGGACCACAGTACTGAATGAAATTGGTTTAAAGAATACTTTAAAGAATAACACTGTATTACCATGGTACATGTCCAAAAAATCAGTAGCCCCTCACTGCAGAACAGATCCAGGGGGCGTGGTTGGATGGAGATGGGTGGGTTTAGGGATCAGGGGGTGGAGACGGGTAGGTTTAGGTATATGTAAGGTGGGAGGAGTTGGATGTGGATCCAACCTTGCCCCCTGGATCTTGTGTTCTGCAGTGCGGACCATCTCCAAAAATGGTAAACCACATGATACATTTTTGTTTCCCAAACAATTTTGGAGCTACATGATATAATATAATATAATATAAATTATATTGAATAGAAATTTGGTTGTGTTAATTAGTATATTTAAGGGAATATGTTTTATTATATCTAACATCTACATCATATAATAATAATACAAATAAAAATAAAAACTAATATCTTTATATTATATATTTTTTTTTAATATTATTATTTTTTTTTTTTTTTACTATTTAGATGTTAGTCTTTTTGTTGTATTTTTGTCATTATATTTCGATTTATACTATATAATATAATTTATATTTTTCGGTTTTACCTATTTTAGCACATTAAGTTAAACTTATAAAAATAAGAAATGTTGCCCTTACAACTACTGAAATAGTTTAAGGGTTTAATTTATTTTATTTAAAAAAATGTTCACCTTCTTTTCCAAACTTCCATCTTTTTAATTTATTTCATGCAATAAACTGTCATGCCCTTTTTTTGTAGGCTTTAAGTTTTGTTAATATAATAACCCTGAACTAATGTTAACCACATATCAGAGAAATATAATATAATAATATATATTATATTGATTATAGTAAAAACAAATTAAGCACATTTACACGTATAATAAAGTACATTTAAAAGTCCATCAAAAATCATGGTAATACCATTGTACTTTGTTGCAATTGATAGAGGAGAACAATGAGATGTATTGATATATATGTATAGACACTGACTTACAGTATATGTCAAAAAATGGTAAAACCATGTCGTGTTGTAGGTGGCTCCCATGTATGAACGGCGATGCTATGTTAGTGTTGCTGTTCTGGATGGATTCATTTATGCCATTGGTGGCTTTGATGGACATGTACGGCTCAAATCAACGGAACGCTATGATCCTGACACCAACCAGTGGACACTGACCACATCCATGAACGAACGGAGGAGTGATGCCAGCGCAACCTCACTGCAGGGCAGGGTAAGAACATTCACCCGTGACCTGTAAAACAGAAGGAGCGGTGAAATGGAGAAATTGTGGACTATAGCATAAGAATACTGTAAATAAGAAAAAGAATATCATTTGAAATATACTGAGTGTCGTAAACACTGTTTTTCTGAACAACATGTAACAGTTGTGTGAAAGGGTCATGAACATCATGTGGATTATATTTGTGTGTGTTTGGCAGGTTTATATCTGTGGAGGTTTTACTGGGACAGAGTGTCTCTTCTCAGCTGAAAGCTTTAACCCTGACACAAACCAGTGGACTCTCATCGCTCCCATGAGAAGCCGCCGCAGTGGTGTTGGTGTGATCGCTTACTGGGATCTATTGTGCTGTAGTATTAAACACAGCTCACTGTTATTTTAGAATCATTGGACAACTATTACATCTTTTTAATTCAGAATTTTTGTATTTTTCCGATTTTTATTTTTCTGTTTTGTTTGTCATTTTATTAGTTTTTGTATTTAAATATATCTTTGTCTATATAGTAGCATATGGTTTTTTGTATAATTTTAGAATACAGTTAAACTAAATGTATTTTTAAATAATTTTTTTCAGTTTTATTTTTTGTGCATGATTTTAGTACAAGCTTAACTAAATTAAGTGTTTAATGTCTATATAATATACTATATGTCTATATAGTTTTCATAATTTTTATTTCAGTTTTCAGGATCTTTAGTTTTTTAGTGCATCACGTTAAACTAAATGAAAATGAAAATGTTGCCTTGCCGATCTTTCTGAAATCATTTTTCAAGTATGTTATTTTATTTCCAAGAACAATTTTTAAATCGTTTTAGTTAACTAACAACCCTTACACACCTACAGAATCATGGAAGCAATCACAGTTTAAAGGTTGTTTTGTGTGTATGTAAATGCATGCATGAATGTGCATACAAATACACAGAATGCATAAATTAAAAAATGTCTTTTTTTAAAGGTTGGTGGTTTCGATGGTGCCAGCCGTTTGCGGAGCGCAGAAACCTACAACCCACTGACTAACATCTGGTGTGATACTGCATCTATGTACAATCCACGCAGTAACTTTGGCATTGAGGTGAGATGTGGACAGTTATTATTTGTATTTGCTGAAACTATGAAATAACATTACAATAATTATTTAGTAGTTATGAATATAGGGAATCTGTATTGGTCCCATATTGACACTAAGTGGAAAGTTGCATCTAAAAAAACTCCAGAAGGCTTAATGGAAATCAGAACGAATCAATATTGCCCAGTGTGTTGGACTATGAAAATATCTTCCTAAGAGTCAAGAAATTCTATGTTGTACATTATTGGGTTTCATTGAAGTGTTTCATCAATACTAAGATTTATTCAAATAAAGGTAAATACTTTAACTGAACATGATTTAATTTCCTTTATACCTTCTTCAAAATCCAGGTAGTTGATGATCAGTTGTTTGCTGTCGGAGGGTTTAATGGATTCAGCACAACGTCTGATGCCGAGTGCTACGATAAGAAGACAAATGAATGGTAACATCCACAAACACGAAATCGCACATCATTTCACGCTGCATGAGCTAAGGCCTCTAAATGAGGCCTAATTGCACAAAAAAAATGAATGAACACTTAATATCCCTCCGTAAAAATTTTATGTATATTTCTTTGCATTCTCAGCCTCTTTTCTGTTTTCCACACAGGTTTGATGCAAATGAAATGGCCGTTTTCCGCAGTGCTCTGAACTGTTGCGTAATATCAGGATTGCCTAACATGGCACAGTATGCTGCCCAACGAGACGCAGTCCAGATACAAGACGAGTCTGACAGTGAATGACCTGCTTCCAGCAGCATTCTGACCTTCTCATAGCACCTGTGGTGTGTCACATGAATAAATGCAATCAAAATGATGTTGTATTCTAAGTGTTAATCTTCCTGTCAATTTTTTTTTTGTTTTTGTCATTAGCAGACGCGTTTATCCAAGCGACTCACAATGAGGACCAATAAAAACAGTCAAAACTACCAAAGAGCAACAATATAATAATGCAATGACGTCTCGGTTATCCTAACGCAGTACAAAAACGTAGCACGGTGTATATATATCTATCTATAGTTATACACACACTATACAACAACACAACACACACAAAGACAAACAAGTATATATATAGAACAATATAAGCTAGTGGGTTTGTTTTGTTTTTTTGTTTTTTTTTTTAATAAAAAAAGAAGATAAATATAGATTAAGTAGAATTATAGTAGAATAGAAAGTTTTAGAGTTAGAGGGTCAAATAAAGGTCAGATATGGTGTTGTTCATCAGATTGTAGGTTCAAATCCTGCAAGTGTAAAAATAATGAACTATCTCCGTTGTTGTCCCATTAGGACTGTTCCTGTACACTCCTAAAAACAATGCTGGTTTTAAATACAACCCAGTGCTGGGTAATATAGGGACAAACCCAGCAATTGGGCTGTTTTTTAACCAACCGCTGGGCCAAAACAGTTTAACCCAACCGCTGGGCCAAAACAGCCCAATTGCTGAGTTTGTCCCTATTTAACCCAGCACTGGTTGTATTAACCCAGCATTTTTTTAGAGTGTTTTATTGCACTAGGTTTGCTTTGGATAAAAGCTTCTAAATGACAACAAAATCTGAATCTTAACAAACTGGAAGTGATACATTTGTGTGATAAAAATGACAGTAAATGAGTAAAAATGCAATGTCTAATATTGGGAATTATGTTTAGTAAAATGTTTTGTTTTAATAAACTGTTTAATAAGTCTTTCAGGGTGACCAGTGAATACAATTTGGTCTTTTTTGATATGATTACGCATGGTGTATGATTGATTTAGCTCCTAAATATTCTGTGATGTTTTTATTTACTGTAGTGCATTGAACAGTCGAGAATGAAATAATATTTTGCAGTGTCATTTATGACTTCTGAAAACAATAAAGATTGTAAACCGTAAAACCTGGAGGTATTTTAGTGCTCCGTCAAATAAGGACACCATCAGTTGTACTGAATATGTGTATAACTCTAGGCTCAGTCAGTCCAAGTTCAGCTGTGTTGTAGTTTATTTATTCATTCAACACCATCTAGTGTTTAGGATATTACAGTGCCTTGGCATTGTTTTGGTTCCTGTATTTTAAATATGGCGGATAAAGGCGTGAAAATGTCTTGCAGGTTTTAGAGCTTATGAAAGTTATTTTATGACATTTATTTGCTGCTGACAAGAACACATGCCGAAGAAAAGCAAAGGTACGTTTCGACTGCTGATGAGGCAGTACATCGATAGTCTGATATCTGCAGCGTTTGACTGAATTATTGAACTATTTGATTATAGTCATTATTATAACGCTTTTATCCAAAGCGACTTACCAATGAGGACAACAGAAGCAATCAATTGTAATATTAAAACAACTAAAAACAGATCCAAACTAAAAGCTAAAACTTTATAAATACTACCTATACACATTTTTTAAAATAAAGAGATTAAATAAAAATGACAAATGCATACAACAAAATTTTCAAAACTTAACATTTAAATGAAAAACTAAAAAATAAAGCTAAAAACTATTAAAAATATTAAAGAACAAAAGGTTTAAGAGTATAATAATGATTCTAACATTACACTAAGCCAAACACCAAAACAACAACTACATATGTGTGAATGTACAACCACACACACCTACATAATACTCTATATGTACTACACATTTATAAGTCAAATATATATATCGTATATATATAGTATAGTGATAATATATTATTTCATTTCCAATTTAGTTTGTTGAGGTCTTAAATAACTCAATTAAATAAACTAAAACTTAAAAGACCTATCCGATATCATAAATTCAGACATAATAACTAAAATTAAAATAATAACAAATCCAAATCAAATGAGAGTAGTTAACTCAGTATCCTAAAAAAAATAACACTGCCAAACACACTGCTAAAAAAACAACAACTTACTTTCACATAGTAAGAAATGGTTATAAAAACGGAAAACAGAAGTGAAACAAGTAGTAGAAAAGAGGAGAAATAAAAAGCGATACTTATCTTTTTGCCGGTGTCCTGCCCGTGGAGTTGCAACGTAAGAGTCGATGGTCCTTTACACTCTTCGGGTCTTCACAGGATGAGGCCCGTCACGTCGAAAATACTAACAAAATACTACATTAATTCAGCTGGACACACTTTTTCCTTATTTTCTCCACAACAAATGGCCAAGCAAGCGCATACACTGACAAGATATGCGATACAGAACGAGACCAAACGCGATATTAGCATGTCTCCACACAGTAAACAAAATAAGCGTTTCCTAGCAACGACAACTGCATTAAACACTAATGAGACAAGCAAATACACTTACGAGCTGCTTTTAACTTCCACTGATAAAGACTGCTTCTCTCAAAGAATATTTCTTTACACTGTTTTCTGCAGGCACTTGAACACACTTTCCTTATTTTTTCCACAACAAATGGCCAAGCAAGCACAGAAACTGACAAGATACGCGATACAGAACGAGACCAAACGCAAATAATATCGTACAATTCTGTATTGCTTATACATACCAACGTTCCACGCAAGTATTTTCAATGGACTTTGCAATAATAATCATATATATGTATATTTATCAAGTGAGTAGGTTAGTGCAATAATATCAATCTTTTGCCACATCTGTTTTCTGTATAGAATTAAGTAGAAATTGAACTGCAATCTGAAGTGTACAGCAGAATAAGTGATTACGTTTTTTAACAGTGATGTATTTGGTTCAACGTGTGTAGTTTGGTCTATTTATTTGCATTATATTTAAAACGTATGTACATTCTTATATATGTCTACCTCAAATTAAACTGGTGTATAAATCGGCTACTTATCCATAAACAATTCATGTATTCTGTTACATTTAATAAATTAAGTCCCATGCATTTTATCTCAAAATGGTAAATAAATAGGAAACATGTTATTAATGAAACTTTGTGTCATTGTATCTCAGCAGGTTTCTACGATGAGCAGCAGGAGGAAACGTGCGCCGCCGGCGCGCATGGATGAGGAGGCCAAGAGGAGACTGGAGTGGAATATGCATGAAGATCGGAGAAATGAAGGAGATTGTGAAGACATTCTGGAGTCAATCCCAGCACCGTCTGACAGCTGTCATCTTGGACCGGTGCTTGAGAGCAACCAGGAAGAGTCAAACCAGGGTTTTACATCTTCTGCATGCATAGAAGAAGGGCCATCAGAAGAGCGTCCAAGCTGCTCCACACAGGACTCTCTTCCAGATACCATAGAACTAATGTGATGCCAATTTCTGCTCTGGATCGGGTGGAATGCACTGATTGGAGATTTTAACCTGTGTCCAAAGATTCCCTTTATGCTAGGAGATAATTCCTTCTGCCTGCAGCAAACAGGTGCCACATTAATTATGAGTCTGAATAGTGAAGAGTTGGAGGTTGAGACTGGCAGAAGTGATCCCGTCTGCCCTGTGCCTGTTGAATGTTCATTTGGTGGAATATTGTTGGAGGATCTGGATTGGCTACAGAAGAGGAAGGTCATTAAATTGTGCCACGCTTCAGGAGATGAATCAGTAAAGGTGTGTATTTCAAAATCATCAGGATCTCCAAACACTAAAACAAATAAATTGCTGTGTTTTCTCTCCATTTGTTTGTTTTGAACGGCTGAAAATTTTTCTTCTCGAATCGGGGTTGGGCAGACTAGAATTCCTCAGTGCAGTGAATGGGTGCCGTCAGAATAAAGTGAATTGAAGTGACATGTGGCCAAGTATGGTGGACCCATACTTGGAATTCGTGCTCTGCATTTACCCATCCAAAGTCACACACACCACCGTGAACACACACCTGGCGCAGTGGGGCAGCCATTTTTGCTGCGGCGCCCGGGGAGCCGTTGGGGGTTCGGTGCCTTGCTCAAGGGCACCTCAGTTGTGGTATTGAAGGTGTGAGAGAGCGCTGTACATTCACTCCCCCCTCCTACAATCCCTGCCAGTACGAGACTAAAACCCGCAACCTTTGGGTTACGAGTCCAACTCTCTACCATTAGGCCACAATTGATGAACTTCATCATTCCCGGTAACCTTTTACCAGACAGCCGTAAAAGACTGTTTTTAGTTATATTGTAAAAACAAACAAAAAACACATTGCAGTAATGCACTTGAGCCTGGAGGTGGAGCTGCACTCCAAGGCCTACAAAGCCCAGAAGCAGAGCTGCACCACAGGATCCACTGTGCATTAGTGTAATGTCATTTGCATAAGCGAATAAATTAAATGTATAAATATACATATTAATTAACTAAAATTTGTCTAAAATAAACAATGAGCCTTAAAACACTTTACAGAAGGACAAAATATGGGAAGTTTGTCTTTCATAAAATAATAAATAATATTTTCTAAAGCAAAACATGAGGTAATTCACAAGTTGAAATTATTGCTAAGTGGCAACATATAATGCAGATGCTGCGCATAGATATTATTTTGAACATTTCCTGTAATATTCCTTTGTGAACGTTATTCCAATGGTTTCTTATTTCCGATCAATGGTAGAGGTGATGGAGAATGAAGAGGAGGAGTGTGACACTGATCTGGAGCATCAGAACGTCGAGGAGCTGTACGATCACATCAGACAGAAGCAGCAGAGCAGAGCTTCGATGTCTAGCACCCGGGCCTCATCCCCATGCTGAGACCCTATCAGAGCCAGGCGGTCAACTGGATGCTGAGGAGAGAGAAGTACAAAAGCAGCAGCTCTCAAGGTTCAAACATGTTCTACAAATGTTTGTCATCATCTTTGCTGTATGTCAGTGTGTGAAAAGAGTTCAGTGCTTATTTACAGTGTTTGTATTTCTTGCACAGAACAAAGGTTGCATTTTCTTTGGTGGAAATGGTCACGATTTGTGGCAAAAAGCTTTTTTACAATCCAAGTAGAAAAAGAATCATACCATCCAGCACTGTAGGTATGATTCTTTTTCTACTTGGAGCAAAGCATACTAAAACTGTAGTTAAAATAGATGTGCATGGACTTTCTAATCTAATAATAACAACAGCATATAGTTTTGTACATAAGTCATTGTTTAAATTCCCTTCCGCTTGGTTAGAGAGTTTCCTCTGGCTGGAGTGGACTGGCCTGGCGGGATCCTTGCTGATGAGATGGGACTTGGGAAAACCGTGGAAGTACTGGCCCTTATTCTGTGTAACACCCGGCAAAACCTGGAGCACGGGGTTCTCACATTGCCAGTGGTAAATTTAAGATTATATGTGCCCTTAAATGCATGCAAATTAGTCAAAAATAATAGGTAATTTCAGTAACACTTTACAGACATGGGTCCATTGGTTATGTTTGAAGCTCTTCACCTGCAAAGATGGTCATGGCCCCAGATTATGTTATATAATGCATTCTAAAATCATCCCACTTGACTGGCTGTGTATCCTTAGAAGATTTTAAGACACAGTTGCAGTGACGTAATTTTCGTAATTTATGTCAAGAAATGTTTGACCATTTGGTATAGATAACAAACTATTCATATTCAATCACATCTGCTACCAATTATTTGAGTTCCTAAATTCTTTACTAAGAGCGTACATTAGGTCCTCTATAACCGTCTTCTTTACTTCAGACTGAGACTTTTTGTTTTATCTTGATCTCTGTCCTCTCCCAGGGACAATCTGTTGATTACTTTGTCCCTCCTCCCCTTACAGGCAACGAACCATTAAACTGATGTGCTGCCCAATGATAGAGATCATTTAGCCAGTAAAAAACATTTTTTAAAATGGTTTCATTTGACCAACAAGACATGTTCCTGGATCAGCAGCCTGATTGGTCCGGAGGAGGCATTTCTATCAACCATGTTTCCTAACATTCAGTTTTTGTGAAACTATACATAAAAATTTCTGCATGAAAGCTTAGCTGAATGAGACGCAGATTCACGTCTCTGCCAGGCATTGGCGCTTAAAGCTTTCTGTTTTACCGCTGTAAACAAAGAAGCGCTGCACTTATGAACTTTAATATGCTTTATACAGAGGCAAGATGAAAAGAAAAAATACCATCGAAAGACGGTAAGTTCCCCTCAGACATGGATTCATATAAACTTCTACCCCTAAATGAATCGCGATTTGTTTATCATCTCAACCGATCTGAATCGTCACATATTTAAATCGATTTTCAACCGGCTCGCGGTTAATCGTTACATCCCTATTAAACACCTTTTTTGATATTTAATTAAATTTTCAAATTTTTTTTTACTTTACATAGGTACGGCAGATGTAAAGTAAGGACCACTCTCAAATGGACCATTGACACTCCTAATTGAGATTGTAGATAGAGTGTCAATGGTCCATTTGAGAGATAGGTGGCGGTAATGCACTTATAAGTCTGCGATCCGCCGTAAAACAAGAAGAAGAAAGACCGTCCGCGTGCCGCTGAAGAAGACGACGCGAACGCGCTCAAGACAGTTCGGACATTACAGTAAATCAGAGGTAAAAAACTATATAAATACTGTTTAGTTTCTTGCACAGACCGATCGTTTTGTGTCTTTACACATCAATGTATCGTCACGAGCCGCAGGGTTTAATTTGGTTTTGTTTGTGTATGGTTTTTTTGACTCTCAAAGCCGTAATTCCCATTCACCTCCATTATATGACTGACAGACTGCAACAGTTTGAGTTAAAAATCTCCGTTTGTGTTCTACTGAAGAAACAAAGTCACCTCCATCTTGGGATGCCCTGGGTGTAAGCAGATAAACATCACATTTTCCTTTTTTGGGTGAACTATCCCTTTAATGTGAACTTCGCAGTTCTCATAGAATTCGAATGACAAACTTATAAAGTAAAGTTATCATCCTTGGTGTAATTGATTTTTTTTTTTTTAGGTGTAATCAGTGTGTAAAGAGACACGGTTTCATCCAGCCTCACGTTCTGGCTGAGCAGGATGTTGTCATCACCACTTATGACGTGCTGCGCACTGAACTCGATTACATCGACATCCCCCACAGCAACGGCAAAGACGGCCGCCGATTCTGCAACCAGAAGCGCTACATGGCCATACCGAGCCCTCTAATGGCTGTGGAGTGGTGGAGCATCTGTCTGGATGAAGCTCTGATGGTGGAGTGCACCACAACCAAGGTGATCACATCATTGTCATCTTCATTTTGCTTTCAATCCTGTTCAGTTTTAATCCCAGAGAAAACAGTCACAGAACAGCTTCATTTGGAAAGGCAAGGACATTCGTTTTTATAATGGTAAAAACTCTTGTTTTTTCTATTCAGGCTGCAGAAATGGCTTTGCGTCTCACATCTGTTAATCCTGGGTGTTCAGTTAACACCGTGCATAGAGTTTAAGGTAGCCAGAATTAGTATTGCATTGAAATAGGTCTTGGTGTACAGATAAAAAATAGCTGAGATGAGACAGCATTTATTTTATTTAAAAAATACAGTAAAACATTAATGTTGTAAAATATTATTACAATTTACACTAGTGGGTACCATATAATTTATAATTGATATCTTTAGTGTTTGTTTTTTCAAATAAACTGTTGGTAAAAAAAAAAGAAAAAGGTCCAACAACCTTGGATTCAAATTTAAAAACAAAATCAGTAATTGTAGTAGTACATAAGCGGGATGTTGTCCTCCTTTAGAACACATAAAAAAATTATTTAATATAATTTCTGTCATATAATGAGGTGAATGGGAATTACGGCATTTGAGAGTAAAAATGAAGCCTCTATATAAAATTTTCCTTTTCACAAAAAAAAAAAACAAAAAGTTAAGCAACTTAAAAATTTCCCACAAAATTATCAAAAAGGATGTGAAATACATTTGGACAAAACACAGGTAAATGTATTTGAAATTGGGACTAAAATTACTAAACTAATAATTATTTAAAAGAGAGAACTGATGTGGAAAAATAAAATAAATATGATTGGATTAGGCAAGACACGCAAGGTGAATATTGTTTAACAGACAGCCATACTTCCTAGTTGATTAATCACAGTACATTAAGACACTTGTTTTGTGATCTGAAATGTTATGCATAATCAGGCAAATAAGGTCCAAATCCCTCCTCAAACAGAAGAGATCCACTGGCTTAACTTCTCTCCAGTAGAGGGACACTTTTACCACCGTCAGCATGAGGTTTGTTCGCAGAATGCCCTTGTCAAGCTGAGGAAGATCTCTGATTGGTCACTAAAGCTGGCTAGTTTGGACAGACGTACCGTCACTACCATATTATAACCCACTTTTACGTCTGCGTTCAGGCCAATTCCATTAATTTAAGGCAAGACACATCAGACAAAACCATTGTTTTTTTTTTTTTCAGACGTGTCTATTTTGAAATTTGGGGGCGACTAGAGAAAGACAATTCCAAAATACCCATTTAGCTGGTTATTCCCCCCCCCCCCCCCCCATCGTAAGGTGTAGGTAGATTTCATTTGACTACTAATTTAAAGAGGAATTTTCTCAATATAAGTTTTTTTTCTGTATTTTAAAGATGTGGGGGGGGGGGGGGGGGGGTTATAATCATTCCCTTAATTATTAAAATTGTAATCCTAAAAATATGGGTATGGTTAAATATAATATTGAAAATTGTATATACGTTTTTCTTGCTGGTTGACGGTATTTTCAGAGTGAGTCTAAAAAGTGATATCCAACATCCCTCTATAAAACCTTTAACTGTCAACAATTTACATTCTTGAAATTAATTCAAATTAGTGCATGTTTAATTAGATAATGCCTTATTTGCCTGATTATGCATAACATTTCAGATCACAAAACAAGTGTCTTAATGTACTGTGATTAGTCAACTGGGAAGGTATGGCTGTCTGTTAAAATATTCACCTGTGGTGTCTTGCCTTAATCCCAAATCATTATTTTATTTTATTTTTTCCAAATCCAGTTCTCTCTTTTAAATTAATTAATTATAGTTTAGTAATTTTAGTCCCAATTCAAATACATTTACTGTTGTTTTTGTCCAAAATGTATTCACATCCTTTTCGATTAATTTTGTGTGCATTTTTAGCGTTGCTTAACTTTTTTTTTTTTTTTTCAAAATATATAGAGGCTTCATGCAACCCACAATCTGATGGAGCTTCTGAATGCAAAGCATCCTGGGATTCCTCCAACCTTGAGAGATGACAGTCTCAAAGAAGAGGTTGGGTAATCGCTCATCTGCTTAAATATGAGAAAGAAAATTTGCTAATCATTTCTAGTTCTCTGTGTTTTTGTCCTAGGCTGAGCAGCTGAAGCAGCATTACATGACCAAGGTGAACTCTTGAGGTTTCAGAAGCACATCAGAACCTACAGTCTGTTCTTCAGCACATTAAAGAGCTCAAACGCAAGGTAAAATCTGAGTTATCACACATTTTCAGCTTTGTGTTTTAGCTGAATTTTTTGAATGTACTGAAGTTTAATAATTGTGTGTTCTGCCTTAGGTGAACCTTCGCTCTCCCTGGTGGCTGGATGTCTTACAGCAGGCCATTCAGTACTCCATGGACGACGACCTTGCGGGCCGCATCCAAAATGAGCTCACTTGCAGTTATAAACAACAAGCCAACAAGCTCTCATTGGCAGACAAGTAATCCATCACTTGATAGATTGCGAATAATATAGCTTTTGATGGAAAAGAAATACTATTTAACAAAAAATGTCTTACTCATAAGTTTCGAGATGCTAGTGGTCTTCAGTTTCTGCTCAGCACTCAAATGGATGATTTGATGAAATCGCAGAAAACGGTTCAAGATGCTGTAAAGAAGCTGGAGGGGCCGCCATCTCAGCAAGTCATCGAGGAAGCAACATTCTGCCACCTGCCACCTGTTCGTCTGCCACTGAACAAGTAAAATATTTTAAATGGTTATGGATGTAGTGCATGATTTCTATTACAGCATCAGTACCAAATTGAATAATGCATGGCTTAACTGTCAATGTTTTTATATTTTTTGACTTAAAGCTTCTAGTGTGTAAGAAATTACACATTTCACCTTGAAATTTCAAATTTGCTAATTATTGTAATTGTTTAACTTTAAATTAGAATTTGTTCCTTAAATATTTGTTCCATAGCTGTGTGTTTTGCAAAGCCGATTAACTTTTTACAGACTACGAGTCAAAACTTTTCTCTCACACGTAAGTTATTAAACACATTAAATTCGTTTGCAACAATTCAAAAATTTTAACTGTCATCATTTACTCACACTCACTTTATTCCTTTATGACAAATCTTTCTTTCATCTGTCGAACACCAAAGGAGATGTTTAGCAAAATGTCCAAGCCGCTTTCAACTTTACAAAACTGCTCCGGGTGTGTGTTCACGGTGTGTGTGTTCATTGCTGTGTGTGCGCACTTAGGATGGGTTAAATGCAGAGCCTATTCCTATATGGGTACCATACCTGGCCCCATGTCACTTCACTCACTCCGATCACTCCATCACTCCTAAAATGGTCATTCTGTAAGTTGGCTCTGAATCTCAGGTGAAAATTTTTATTTTGACCCCCCTCTACAAAATAGTGTATTACTTAGTAAATATTCATCCATGACGTTTAATATTTTGGCTTTCATCACTATTCATGTCTGTCTTTCTTCAGAAAAAATATTAGCAAAATCAAAAATTTGAGCCGGGGAAATTTCTGAAATTTGGTTGATTTGACACGTAATGACCCAATAAAGATGCATGGGTTGACAACCCGTCAACCTCCTAAAATGACAAAAGCACACAATAACAGTATCATAAAAGTAATTCATATGACTTAAGCACTATATTCTGAAGTCACACAATAGCTTTATGTGAGAAACAAACTAAAAATCATGCTTAAAATCCATGGTCACCATTTAGTTTCATCCAGTGGAAAATCGCAGCTTTTTTTTTTCTATGCACTATTCCATTGAGTTAGGTCATTTTGCTTCCATACTTGTCTTCTAACTCGTTAACAGTGTAAATAAGTCAGAATGCATAAAATAGCATTAGACCTCCCCTTTAGATAAAAATCTTATCGACCCTAACATTTCTGAATGGTAGACCACATGCATCTATTGTAAAACTAACATAAAAAATTGTATTACAAAAGAAGTTCATTCAAAAAGCACATAACTGTGTCACATAATATTTTTCAGAGTTTTCAGGAAGAAGTTCAGGCTCATAAGCCTCTCACAGCAAATGTTCTGCAGACCGGAGAGATGCTTTTGCATTGCATGAATTCAGCCTCTCCTTGTGAGTCATACTACCTTTGTCAAACTATAATGCAATAAGAAAATATTATTTAAAAAATCTCTACCATTCCGCTGCTGTACTGAATATTGAATTGGCATGACTACTTTGAATGGAAGGGAAAAGCTGCATTTTGTTACTGAACCATCAGTAGTGGCTCCAGAGCTGTGAAGTGGTGAAATTATATTTGAAACTTTAGATCTTTTTATCTTCCAAAGCAAATATATAATGCCCTATTTTTTTCTTGATAAGTTGGTATACTTCTACAAGTATCTATACTGCTTCTCAGTTTTAGACATGTTGTGCAGCGTAACCCAATACTCAGTTACATAGGACAGAAACAGGAAACGCTCTGCTTGGAGAATGCAGCCATGCATGCTTAACTTAGGGAGCCGTGCTGTTGCCTAGCATGCTTCATTTCTGAATTCACATCAAGCATGGTTTTTGTCAACACATTATTAGTCTGTAGTTGTTCTCATACTGCTGCTAATATTTTTTTTCCTGATTCCTCAGTTCTGAAAGACACACTGATGCTGATAGAGAGGCAGTCTCACACACTGAAAACTCATTCAGAGTATCTTTTCACCTCTATTCTGTCAGCCATGGACTGCCTCACTGACCCTAGATCTGAGGAAGCATCAGGTAAATGATCTCCTATTATGTATAGTGCCCTCTAGTGTCATCACATGGTTAGAGCTTGTGAAATGAATTGTAAACACTATGATATAAAGTTCACTATTCACATGTAACTTCCAGTTGTCACCTTGACTGTAGCCTCTTTTGATTATTAAAAATGCAGAATCATCAAGTAGATTCTCACTCTTTCTCCACAGAAGCCGTTTTTGAGAATTATTAGGACTCTGAGAAGGTGAACGTCTGGTCTGTTCACTGCCTTCACTGAGACGTCCTTTTAGGTGTTTTCACATCATGAAAGTAACAGTTCTTACTTGACTCATATGTCACCATTGTCTGTTTTACACATTTAACACGTTTACTGTATCCAGAGTGGTGTTATGTGCTGTTGTCACAAGCTTGAGTTATTTGTAACAACATTTGTGATGAACTTTTCACTTTGAATTTTCACACACCAGCATGTCATTGTCTTTAGGTGTATTTTTTTTAACTAAAAAATGTCCTGTGATGGCTTAACTTAGTAATATTGTTTGACTGAAGAGGTGCACAGGCATGGTGCCAATCGTGATTGTGATCTCAGGTTATTACCCTATTAAGTTTTAATGGAGAGCAGTCCAGCCTTCATTAGCATCCCTGCAGCTTTAGTTTCGCTTGTGAGTAACCTGTGCCTCAAAGATATACTGTTTTTTTTTTTGACTGAAAATTAGTGTGATTAATGGTATTATTAATATATGAACATACTGAATATATGAATAATCTGTTTGGTGAACATTCATACATTTTAAAATGAAAAAATATTTTGATTTATGGTGTTAAACAGGTTCACCCAAAAGTTTAAATTCTGTCATCATTTACTTACACTTATGTCCTCCCAAAACATTGATTCTTCTGTTGCACATAAAAAAAATATTTTGAGAAATGTCTGCTTTGTTTTTTTTGTCCACACAATGAAATGTTGATTAGTTACCAACATAGTTCAAAATATCTTTCTTTGTGTTCCACAAAAGAAAGAAAGCTTTGAATGACATGAGGGTGAGTAATGACGACAGAATTTTCATTTTTGAATGAACTATCCCTTTAAAGTGCGAAAAGTGTTTTAGCATCAAATGACCAAAATGATACACCAAGAATAATATGAAATTGGACATTAAAGCAACACTCCCCTAGTTTTGGAAATAGGCTCATTTTCCAATTCCCCTAGAGTTAAACAGTTGAGTTTTACCGTTTTCAAATCCATTCAGGCGATCTCCGGGTCTGGCGGTAGCACTTTTAGCTGTAGCTTAGCATAGATCATTGAATCTGATTAGACTGGTAGCATCTCATTAGCGCATGAAAATAGTCCCCAGCATGCTCCCTGTGCAAGCAGGTGGTCACATTGTTTATGTGTTGACGGAAGTTATCCTATTTTCAGGTGCTGCGTAATATCATTGTGCCTGCTGCACCCATAGTACGGCAGCAAAGTTCCTTGATTTAATATTACGCCGGAATGAGAGTATAGTTCCTAGCCATATCGGCCTAGAAAATAGCAACTTTTCATTTTCCGTCGGTCTTAGTACACGATGTAACTACAGAAGAGGCAAGTTTTAAATAGGAAAAATATAGAAACTCTTTGGTAATTTTTAAGCGAGATGCTAACGGTCTAATCAGAATCAATGATCTATGCTAAGCTAAGCTAAAAAAGTGCTACCGCCAGACCCGGAGAACGGCAGAATGGATTCGAAAACGGTAAAACAACTGTTTAACTCTAGGGGAGTTGGAAAATAGCCTATTTTCAAAAATAGAGGAGTGTTCCTTTAATGCATTTTGTGGATTCAGCTGAATGAAAATGATGGCAAATTAAAAACCTCACAGATCAGATCAGAGATCACAGATTGATGTGCAATTGTTTTTGCATTGACAAAAAATGCGTTTTTAACAATAAACATTCTACTTTTTGATAGTTTTGTATTTTTGGTTAATAGGTTCAAATCAAAATTTTTGTGTAAGTTTGGTAAGGATGCTTAATTAAATGCAAAATTAAAATGTA
>JADLZN010005456.1:0-42265 GCA_018155175.1 Sinocyclocheilus anophthalmus | reverse complement strand
AATGTTTTATTTTGATTCTTTATCCATAATCGTAAACGACTGTGATTGGTCTATCCTGACCAGCGCTGAGAAAAGTAACGCGTACTGCGTGACAGCACATCAACGACTGTGTGACTGTTTACAGCTGAATAATGACAATGAAAACCTTTACTAGCAGGTATTAAATTGTAGACCTAACGTGTCTACGTTAACCCACGCGTATTGCACTACCATTCCACAAAACATGTGTCTGTATAGCCTACTGTTACATAAATCAATGTTCATGATTCTTTTTAGTTCAGTGCCTTCCTTTTGCTGTTTAATCTGACACTTCATTCTATTAATCATAGTTTCCACTGTGTATATATATATATATATTTGGTATATTCAGCAATTTCCTGCAATTGTATTTATGATGGCTATTATTTCTGTGCACAGCAGAGATAAAAATGAGCTTGATGACATTTCACAAGTGGAGACATATGTGAGAGACACATTAAAGCAAGTTCATTATGATTCCTGTGAAATTAATTTAATGAGTAAATGGAATTCACCAGAAGAGCAAACAATCCACATCCAGGAAAACCAAACAAACTTTCACTCACATTATCTGCAAAACTCTATAATCTTATGGCTGAATTTGCATTGAAATTATTGCAAATATTGACCTGTTAGGGGACACAACCCTGCACTACTGTTTGAGCACAGACATCCTTCAGAATAATGCATGCAAATAATAACTATTATTAGATAGTACACTCTCAAAATGCTTTCATGAGAAACAATGGAAACACACACACACACAGTGAGCACTTCACACCACTCCAGTGGATATTCACTAAAATACCCCTGAAACATACTATGACCCTTGAGCTCCTGTCCAAGGTTAATGCATCAAATGTATCTTTATTATGAGTTTTAAATAATTTTCTATATAATTTTTTGGAGAATTTTAAAGATGAGCTCAAAAATGTATCAGCTTGTGATAAATTCATGAACAAATCCATGGGAATAACAAAAAATAATAAAATAAAAAAGGAATTAATATATATAAAACTTAAATTTAAAAAAAAAAAAAAAATTTTAATTAATTAAATTAATTAAATCAATTTCGATTAAATACAAAATGTTTAAAATTAGGGTGCAATTGTAACACTTTAAATACCCCAAATGGCCAGGGGAAATTCCCATCCTGTACTCGGTAGGTGTTAAGGTTAATTTTTGAAACCTGAAAAATACAAAAATACAAACCTGACCTATCCTTTGAAAGGCAAAACCAAAGATTTGTGGATAAGACAAAGCGAGAAATATCCAAGATACAAATGACTGAAGTACCAGCAGAAAAGATCAGAGAGCAAATATTCTTATGCAAGGATATGGAGCAGTCCAATGGCATCTGCCATAACAAAACCCTTATTAATTATATGGTAATCTACATATGTTCTAAGGTGAGTTTTGTGTCTATTTTTGTCTGTATCAGGCACTGTATGCCAAAGACTGGTAATCCAGACCACAGCCCTTCATAAGAGTGATTTACATCACAGTCTGAGAGGATACGACTTACACTGAACACCTGCAGCTCACAGGAAGATTGTGCTTTCTGCTCAAACCAACAGCATGTGGATTTTTATTGGTTATGTTCAGAATGGCTTACTCCATGCATGCAGTAGATTATACAGTACAAAGTAGGCTAATTTTATATATGCATGAAATACACATTACTTTTTTATCTCCTCTTTGACTAATTTTTGTACTGGCAACCATTTTGTCAGATAACTGGATCTATAAAATAACCATTGTTATTTTTTAGATGATAACTAGATGCCGCTTGTTTAATTTAACATGCGATGTGATGAGGTCATGTGATACTGTAACTTATTTATCGTAGCTCACTTCATACTATTTCACATACTTATTAAAAAGTAGACAGTATATACTGTGCAGTATTCCATTCTGAACATAAACAGAGAGAGAGAACTAAAAACAGAACAACAGAATAATAAACATTTAAAAAAAGTTTTTGTTCCTTCATGTATGTTTAAATATTTTACTCAATTCTATTGTCTTAAATATAATATCCGGGTTCAAGTTTGAGCTGCTTGTATTTCATTAATTAATGCCCCGTTTACACTGACAGTCAATAATAAGCAGTTGTAAGCAGGCTGTAAAAACAGTATTTAGATGTGTATCTGGGTGTTTATATTATAATCTATATTTTATATATAATATATATAAGTGTGTGTGTGTGTTTGTGTGTGTGTGTGTGTCTATATCAAAGTTTGGAGTCGGACGATTTTGGAGCAAGTATAAGTTACTGTGTTCAGCAAGAACACATTATAACTGATCAAAAGTAATCAGTACAGGACAGTCATAATGTGACAGAAGATTCTATTGCAAATAATGCGTTTCTTTGAACATTTCGAATTCATCAAAGAATCCTTAAAAAAAAGTATCACCGTTTCCACAAAAAATATTAAGCAACACAACTGTTCTCAACATTGATAATAATAAGAAACGTTTCTGGAGCAGCAAGTCAGCATATTAGAAGGATTTCATGGGACAATGAAAGTTATTTTAAATTGGAATAATATTTCACAGTATTACTGTTTTTAGTATTTTTGATCAAATAAATTCAGTCTTGGTGAGCAGAAGAGACTCTTTTTTCAAAAACAAAACAAAAAAACTCAACAACCCCAAACTTTTGAAAGGTAGTGTGTTGCATATATAATATATAGAGATATATATATATAATAGTATATATATCATATTATATATTAATATATAAATGGGTTTTCCGCCACTAAAAACTCATATTCTGGAAGGGATGCAGTATTGAACTGCAATCACATCATGAACAAGATGAAATGAGTTATTTTGCATGAAATGAAAATTTATGAATAAGTTTTCCACATCCTTTTTTAAATTAACATCCCTGAATGTGGGCAAAGGACAAATACACAAACAGAGAAAAGTCACAACGACATAATGATTCTCGGATATCTTCAATTCATTGCGTAGTTGCCATGGAAGCTCATTTGCATGGATGTTAAAGGACATGGCAACCCATTGCAACAAACTTTCATGCTGGGAACGGTGTGAACGCCATTAAAGCTGCGGTTCATATGCTGTAAAAGCCACCGTCTCTTCCGGACCCTGCGTGACAGAACCACTTGCCTGCGGTGACCTCTGAGGTGCGTCCCAGAACCCTCAAGAAGCCCTTGCCCGCTCAGTCCGGGTGCGGAGGTGTAGCAGGGTCCCGCTCGGCCCAGAAGCCCCCGGACGAGATCCCTGTGCAGTCCGCCGTCTGTGGAAATAGGGCTCAACTCGTCTAGAGTTTCCAGCCCGGTTCCAGAACCGAAACTGAAGGGTGTCTCGTGGTCCAGACGCGGGTTACTGGAGCTGCTGGGGGATTGTGGGTCAGCGCTGAAGTATAAAGTGGAGCTGGATTCAGTGGGGCAATAATAGGGCTCAGGACTGTCCCCAAAAACAGACTTTCCCTCCGGTGAGCTCCGCTTGCACTCGGATGCGGGTGACTCTAACGGGCTCTCCATTTCGAGGCTGTCGTCCGCGTCGTCTTCCTCTCTAGCTTCACTCACACTCTCAAACTCCTCCCTGCAGTCGGACAGTGGCGCCATCGTATCATCCCGGCTTTCCGAAGTGGACACGCACCCTTCCTCCATGATCTCTCCCTTGCGATCCACCACCAGTATCCCGGACACGCCACCCGCCCCATACGCCCCGTTGATCTTAGCCGGGTCACCGGTTTTCAGAGCGAGGCGGATGAGCAGCCAGTGATGGTGGCGACACTCTCTGTCCGGCTTCACGCCGCAGCTCCCAGGATACTCCAGCAGAGAGCTGGGACTCCCAGAGAGGGAGAAGGAAGGATGAGAAGATGGGAAGAGGACTGGAAGAGGGGCCGGAGGAAGACTTTTGTTCCCCAGAGAGTAGGACGAATCTCCCTGCTG
The DNA here is from genome assembly GCA_018155175.1 of Sinocyclocheilus anophthalmus. Taxonomy (NCBI): domain Eukaryota; kingdom Metazoa; phylum Chordata; class Actinopteri; order Cypriniformes; family Cyprinidae; genus Sinocyclocheilus; species Sinocyclocheilus anophthalmus. The sequence continues at coordinate 38,321 of JADLZN010005456.1, read as the reverse complement.
AAGACACTCTCGACCCATGTGTGCACGCTGACGCAAACCCAGAGAGATTTCAGTGGACTTGGGATGCAGGAAACGATAGAACAACATCAGAGACGTCAAACCTGAGAGAGATAGAGAGCAATTCATTTAATTTAGCTGAAAGAGATCAAACGCAAATGTTACTAGATGAGGGCAGTTATCAATCTATAGCAACTACATTCATATTTGAACTGCACTTGATCAGAAATTAATCACTTTGGTTAGAATTTTTTAAAGATTTGTTTGTGGAATTTATTTATTTTGTATTTTAGCATATAAATTTAACTTAATTATATATATTATCTACCAAAAAAATACATTTAGTGTAGAAAATTTTAGAAAATATTTATTTTTATTTAAACTCTACCATTTAAAAGTTTTTTTAAAAACACAAAGACACATTAATTTGATCAAAAAGTGACAGTAAAGATATTTATATTGTAACAATGACTATTCTTGCCTATTCTATGATTATATTTCACAATAAATGCAAGTTCTTTGAACTTTCATTTGAATTTATAAAAAGAGTCGGTTTCACCAAAAATAGAAAGCAGCAAAACATTCATATAACAAGAAATGTTTCTTGAGCATCAAAACAGCATGTTAGAATGATTTCTGAAGGATCATACCAATTTATTAATATTAAATAGCATTTTTAACTTTTGTGTCATAGTAGTTATTTTACACACATAAAGATTTACCAAGTTAAATACATCCCATGTTTTCTATTAAATAAAAGTCTTTCCCCAAACATATTTAATTTCTGTGCAAATTAACAATGAAAAATAGCAAATGAAAATGGTCATAACAATACACTCTTTTTTATGGGTGTCTTAATTTGACACCTTTCTAATGTTGATCTGTCTTTCTATCATGCACTCACACACAAACTCTCACCGAGCAGAAAGCTGCACAGCACAGCAGTAGGGACGGTCAGGCTATCCCATGATGCATCAGTCAGGATGTCAGATGCAGCCAATAGCAGTGTAGCATTTTCCAGCAGCATCACCTACACAGCACAGAAACAACACAGCTTTCACTCTATTGCTTAAAGTAATAACCCCACCAAATTTTGCATGAACTATTCCTTTAAATCCATATTCTAATATACATTGTGCATATTCATATTCTTTAAAAAATCTAAGTTATATTGGCTATATAAGAGTATGACAAAGTGTTTTTAATGGTGTAAACAGACCAGAAAAACCGTAAATGACACTGACCAAAATATTGTAAGCACAGATATTCTACAAATACTACAAATATATCTCATGCTCTCATTAGGACTGGAGATTGTGTGTGTGTTTGTACCGTGTAGAATCCCGCCATCCGGAAGCGGGACGGGCCATCCTTCACATTGAGAAACAGAAACACATGCACGCCTCCCAGAATGAAGTTAAATACGCGCCATGACCACTGACCCACATATACAGTATGTCAGTCTGCTGCGAGACCAACCACAGCGCAGCCATCAACCAATGAGACGCTGGGAGAAAATGAGACGCACAAAGATTAAGAGACGTATTATACAAACTGAGAGATGATGTCATAATATTAATGTGTGTGTCAACTAACATTATGCTATAGAAGCTGTTCACAGGCTATACATTTGGGGGATATTGCACTTAACTGTCAATAAAATAATCGCACAATGCAAAAAATACTTGTACAAAAAAGAGTTTTTAATTGAATAATTGGTGCAATTTTCGTTATTTTGATTATAGCTTGAAATACTATGCAATAAATATGAATATGAAATATTATAACAATTTAAAATTATGCTTTTGTATTTAATATATTTTAAAATGTAATTTATTCATGTGATGGCAATGCTTGGTGCTAAATTAAAAATGTCTACTAATCAATGCTGAAACAGATGTGTGCCTTCATATTTTTGTGAAAAATGTTCCTGTGGTTCAGTGGTAGAGCATTGTGTTAGCAGCGCAAAGGTCGTGGGTTCAATTCCCAGGGAATACACATACTGGTAAAAAAATGTATAGCTGAATGCTCTGTAAGTTGCTTTGGATAAAAGCGTCTCCTAAATGCATAAATTATGATAACTTTTCAGAACCCGGATCTTTTTTTTTTTTTGATGAATAGAAAGTTCAAAAGAAGGGCATTTATTTGAAATAGAAACATTTGTAACATTATAAATGTCTGTATGGTATTTTTGTCTAAAATGAATGCCACCCTTGCTTAAGTGAAGTATTATTTATTTTTAAAAAATTTTTACAAACAGTGCAAAAACAATAACGCAAAAAATAGTCCTAAACACAGAGTCAATTTGATTTGTGCAAAATATTTATGTATTTTTTTCAGTATGTTTTTCAATATTATTTTGGGGATTTTTAAATTTTTTGGTGCAATTGTTTTCTTTTGATTGTAACATGAAATCATACATAACTATTCAAAAATTTTGATAAAACTTTTGATAAAAATTAATGTGTCCGCTGAATAAAAGTATTAATTTCTTTAAAAAAAAAAATCTTACTGACTCTTAAGTGAAAATGAGTCATTTCTTCATGAGATTCACATGTTATTGCCAATTTACAAACAAAAGCTGGGCATGCACATCTATAGAGCTGATGTGGCTCGGACTCACCCAGGACCCCGATGACCCAGCAGCCGAAGGTGCGGGTGAACAGGGCGAGGCTGGTGAAGCGGGCGGCTAACATGCCCATCCTCCACAGCAGCTGACACAGGAGAGCCGCCGGCGGCATCTGCAAATGCCCAGGACGGATCAAACAACAGGCTCGGCTGTAGAGCACCAGCGCCCAGGACAGCGACAGCAAACACACGGCGTCACACAGGGCAACTGCAAAAACACACACATGGAGAGTGCAACGTTTTTATCTGCAGTATAAATGTTGCCTTTAGCATCACCAAACAGAATTACATAAACAATGACTGTTTTCGAACAGCTTTCTATCTCAAGACTGACCTGGAGATGAGAGGCCATAGTCAGTAACGGTGAGAGCGTACGTCTGCAGGAGCGTCTGTGGTAGAGTCATCAGCAAAACCTCCAGCAGACGCAGAGCAGACACGTCTGCATGCTGCATCACCTCCTGCGCATGCGACTGCGACGAGCCCTGAGCCGTCCATTCACACACACTGCAATCCCAAAACCTGACACACAACACACACACATTACAATGAAACTCATGAGACAGTTTGTGAGGGAACTGCAGGGGATTCATGAGCTGATGAAAATTAAAAGTATAGTTGACCCAAAAATTTAAATCAGCTGAATATTTACTCACCCTCAGGCCATCCAAATGTAGATTAGTTTGTTTATCCACAGGGACAGAGTTGGAGAAATTTTAGCATTAGCAGTGAATGGTTGCCGTCAGAATGAGAGTTCAAACAGCTGATAAAAACATCACAATAATCCACACCACTTCAGTCTATCAGTTAATGTCTTGTGAAGTGAAACGCTGCATGTTTTTAAGAAACAAATCCATCACTAAGATGTTTTTTAACTTTAAACTGTCGCTTCTGCCAAAAGTCCTTAATCCATAATAACGCTTATTCCAGTGAAAATCCACTAACATATTTGTTTAGAACTGGTTTGGACTGTTTTCACTTGTAAACGGTGCTTGATCTGTGCATGTTTCTCTTCTGATTCTGACAAGATTGACCTTTTAACGGAAAAGCATTATTATGGAGTAAAGACGACAAGCGAAAGTTTAAAAAATCTAATATAATTTTTGTTTCTGTCAAACCACAGCTTTTGGATTATGGTGATGTTTTTATCAGCTGCTTGGACACTTAATCTGAAGGCACCCATTCACTGCAGAAGATCCACTGGTGAGCAAGTGATGCAATGATACATTTCTCTAAATCTGTTCCAATGAAAAAAAAAACTCATTTACATCTTGGATGGCCTAAAGGTGAGGATTTTCAGCAGATTTGATCTGTTTACTTGCATGTCATGTGACCATTAACCAACATCAGGCGAGAACATGCAAATGTGTCATTAAATTATTGGGATGATAACTTCAGTTCTCAGGGGATAAATATTTCACATCTAAAGGACTTGACTGACAAAAAAGTTTGTAAACCTCTGAAGTAAATAAACAGAATTGAAATTTCTGAAGGAATTATTTCTTTAAACAGATGCACACACACACACACCTTTTGAAGATGCCCAGGTGAAGTGTGTGTACAATGAAATTGTGGCATGTCCGTTTGTCTCCGTCGGCCCTGTACCACCTGAAACTCAACACCTGCACCAGTGACCCCGGCAACAAGAGGGCAAAGGTCAGTCCAGCCAAACACAGCTCCTCCTTCCACAGGTAGAAGCCCACACAGCAGACCACTGATGAACAATAGAGAACATGTGTTACATCATACATCTCCATCTGTGCACTTCAATATGCTTTGTGCTGTATGAGATTATCACTACAATATTCAACATAACAAAAGAGCAGTGAAATGGGATGAGATTATATCACAGTAAATCCAGGTTAAAATCTGATATGATCAAAACAATTCTGTAATCTTTCATTTCTGACAGAAAAGCTTTTCATGGTGTTTTCATGGATCCCTAAATCTCTAAAGCTGCTTTGGAACAATATTTATTTTGAAAAGCGCATTTCAAAATACATTTATTTAAATTGTTTCTGTTCAGTTTTATACATCTACAGCTATGCAACAATACTCTAATAGCGGATTTAAATAGTAAATATTTTAAAGATGAAAAATACTGCTACTACTATTTCCACTACTACTACCAATAATAAAATAAAAAATAAACATTTATATAACAAATCTGATATTTCAACAAAACACTTTAATAATATTTTGGCTTTAGTAAAAAAATTAGCATGTGAGAATATATATATTATATAAACATGGCTAATTTAATATCTAAAGAACAGTTATATATAATTTTATATCGACAAATAAAATAATATATAAATGTTTAAAATGAACATTATAATATAAATTAATTTTATCAAACAAAAAAATGTTTCGATTTTATTCGTTCCTTCATGTAGTATACATAATTGAATGATGAACGTGACTCCCCCGGTATTACAGATGGAGTCAAGGTACTCCCAACCCCAAATACCACCGGTCAGTGACACAACATCCCCAATCACACATTATAGTACCATTATAGTCATTTTTTAATTATTATTTGACAAGCCACAGCTGCATCACGTAAACCAGAGGTCATCAACGGTATCATTTAAAATCTGACACCAACTCTATACAAAAAAGGTGACGTACCCCGTAAAGTTACATGGTTTTACATCGCTCATTTTGAACATGTCGAACCGTTACAAGGACGTTATATACATGATATTTTTATAGTTACTTCGTTTTGTGATTCACAGTCCTTGCCCGTTTTTGTGCACTCCTAAATTATGGCATCTACCTTACCATCTAGCCTCTTATTTGTACTCCTATCGCGATGTTTGTTACTGTGTCGACATTCGGTGGTATCACTTATTTTTCTGGTAATACCGGTTCGTTTACCCTGTTGGTGTATAAATTGGGGTGCATACAGTGCAATCTCTGCTGATGCGGGTATGACAGGCTGCAACTCATTTCGCTCTGCCGAATCTTACTCCGTCCAGCTACGCTACACGAGCTGCGGGGCGCACGCGAGCCCAGCACGTCACGCCGCAGCACAGGACCTCGACCACGCGCCATCCCACCTCCGCCACTCCTTTCCCCGGCATTCCTCACACCCACGTCACCGGGGCTACAGGCGCTCCGCGACGACATCTTTGTTGTTTCGCTGGTGTTGCCACTTTTGTATGTGCCGGCATTCCAGATTTTTTTCCCCCCCCCCCCTTTTTTTTTTTTGTCTCCGTCGTCCTGTCAAAATATCGTGATTACTGTTCTATGATGCTGGATTGTTTCGTGTGAATATGATGATCACTTCGTACCTTGCGGCATGCTGTATTGTCAATAAATTCCATGTTGTATGTTTTATATAAATGTATGAATGTTGTTTTACTTTGTATAGTTTTCTGTGATTAATTGTTTATTTGTTACCCATTTATTGTGAGTATGTTATATTAGCGTGTGGGTGTGGTGTGTTGTGTGTGGGTGTGTTAGACGCATGTTGACCCTGGTGGTTTTCACAAGTGTGTGTGCTGCGCTGGCCGGACGAGACAGTGCGAAATGTCTAGATACTGGCAGTATCAGCGATTTCGTACGCTCTCTTTAACACAACACGACGCCACACACACACACAAACCAGTCCTACCTGTACGGTTCCACACCCCACACCACCCCTACCACCTATATTACCAACCGACAAATCTACCCACACACCCCCAACCCAACCACCCCCACCCACAGACACACACCCCCACCCACACCCCCACCACACACACACACACACAAAACAAACACACACACACACACACACACTGTCAAACACACACACACACACACACCTATTGTGTAAAAAATCGGCACTCATGTATTTAAATTTGTTATAGTCTATTTAATGGTTGTTTAAATAGCTAAATAATATGATAAACAGAAAGAATTATTAAACAAAAAATCATGAAATTGCACAAATGGAAAAAGCATCAAAACAAAACTACATGGATTACCACTCTTTTAGGCAACAGAAATTGCATTAATAAATTATGTACTATTATAACTTATAAAACACACGCCAGCTTTCTGCTGTTTGACATTTATGACAATACTCTTGCCCTGAGACTACAGTTCTAACTTCAACAGCTGACTCTTGTCTGAATGCTTGTTTGCTTGGATGTACAGTGCTCAGTTGTTATTATACAAATATGATACTACACAAAAATTATGATATTGGATAAAAACAAAAATAAAACCCAGCATGACAACTAGCCCCGATCTCCCCTTAAAACTATATAGCATGTGTTTTGCCAGTAGTTTATTAATAACAAATAAAACCAATGACTGCAACATTTAGCACTGTGCATTTAGATGTTATTCATACACCATATATTAGCACACACTATCATTCAAAAGTTTTGGGTCAGTAAGAATTTTTAAATCTTTAAGCTCACGAGGCATTATTTGATCAGAAAAAATTATAAAAAAGTTATTTTGTGAAATATTATTGCAATTTAATATAACAGTTTTCTGTTTGAATATATTATAAAATACAATTTATTCCTGCGAGTCAAAGCCGAATTTTCAGCATCATTACTCCAGTCTTCAGTGTCCTTCAGAAATCATTCTAATATGCTGTTTTGCTGCTCAAAAAATATTTATTATTATAATGTTGAAAACAGGTGTGCTCTTCAAATATGTATGGAAACAGTTTTTTAAGGAGTCTTTGATGAATAGAAAGTTCAAAATAACAGCATTTATTTGAAATATTTTGTAATATTATAAATGTTTTTTACTGTCACTTTTGATCAATTTTTAATGCATCCTTGCTGAATAAAAGTGCTAATTTAATTCAATAATAACATATCAGACAATTTACTGATCACCTTCTTCCTGTCTAATGGAAACCTCTGGAGAAAGAGAGCTGGATGAATCAGGTGTCATTGTTTGGGCCTGTGCTGCTCCCTGCTGGGCGACCGGTGGAGCTGCAACCACCCAGATCTCCTGACACATCTTCTTTATAGACTCCGCCTCCATGCCAGCCTCAAGCTTCCCTGCCTCTTCACTAAGATCAAACCTCTGGATCTCGTCATTGGCTCGGCACAGCTGAGAGGCGGAGCCTGTGAGGCTAGAGGAGGGGCAGAACTGGTGCAGGTGGATCTGCAGGCTGCACAGGTGTGTGTACCTGCGAGAGCAGTGCGGGCAGTGGTGTGAGCGTGGGGTGGCGTGCAGGCGTCTGTGCAGCCGCAGGTGCATGTGCTGGGTGAAGCTGGCGGGGCACTGCTTGCAGATGTACGGCCTTTCGCCCGAGTGCAGCCGCAGGTGAGTCTTCAGGTTACTGCAGCTGCTGAAGCGCCTGTTACACACCTGCACACGAGACACATCATATGAGCACATGAGATCTCGACTGACTCTGCTAGACAGCAGTGAGAGGTTCCTCTGTGTGCTCTTACATGGCATTAATGTGGTTTCTCGCCCGTATGAACCTGGATGTGCTTTTGAAGGTGAGCCAGCTGGGAAAAGTTCCTCCTGCAGATATTGCACTTGTATGGTTTCTCACCGCTGTGAACCCTCAGGTGCACCTGGAGAAGAGAAAGCCGAGAACCGAGAGAGATTTAGCGAAAAATAAATAAATAATACTAATAAAATTAAGTAGCACATATTTTTAACATTGATAATAATCAGAAATGTTCTTGAGCAGCAAATCATATTAGAATAAATTCTGAAGGATCATTTGACACTTAAGACTGGAGTAAAGACTGCTGAAAATTCACAGGAATAAATTATATTTAAAAGATGCGAATAATGAAAGCAGCTATTTTTAAATTGTAATCTGTTTTACAGCATTTTTGATCAAATAAATGCAGCCTGCAGCCGAAGACGTCTTTCAAAAAACATTTCCCAAATTGTGGTTATCTTATCATTTTTATTTTTATGTATAATTGTATACTATAAAGTTTAAAGATTTTTTTTTTATTAAATCTGTTTATTTAACTTTTACAATAACAACAGGATACAGGAGAATCATGAAAACATATTACCCTCCCACCAACCCCCTGAGGAAAAAAAGAAAAAAAGGGGGGGGAAAAACTGTATTAACGTATAATTAAACAAACTAATAAACTAAAAAGTAAAACATAAATACATATTGTAAAAAAAAGAACGTCAAGCCTAATGTCTCGAGTATAGAATATATGTTGGAGCATTAAGGTTTAGACATTTCGACCATTTATCAAATGTATGCATGTACCTCCACAAACAAAACCTTACAGTTTTTAATATTTTGAATTACATTTTTTTTATATATTTCACTTTCAATTTCGTTAGTTTTACTAATTTTGTTGTTCATTTGTTATTTTTAGTAGATTAGGGGTACATCAGAAATATATTTCAGTTTGAGGGGTAGGTATGTTTTCGTTGAACAAAATGCAAATGCAGGAGAAGAACTTTGCAGATAGACCGAACGCAGAGGGCATACTAGTGGAAATAAAACCCAAAAAATATAGTTTTTCGATTTTATATTTTATTTCAGCTCATGTTTATTTTATTTTAGTAAGACAAAATGTTTATTTTAATGTTTTTAACGTTTTACTTTTAGTTAATTATAATAACCCTGATATATATTTTTAATACCTTTTCAATAATAAAAAAATCTAAAAATGTTAGATAAAAAGAATCAAATTCCTTATATATCATCATCTTGTACCTTCAGATTGGACAGTTGACTGAAGTTCTTTCCGCACACGTTACACTCATACTGGATCTTTCCATTCTGTCTCTGTAATGGATACGGTAAAGCCTTGTAACCTACAGTCTGTCGCTTTTGGCCAGCCTGAGACTCTGTGCCGTGACAGGCGGAGGCGGAGACACCCGAGGAAGCCACGCCCATCTCAGGTGAGTCTCTCTGGGCTGTGATGTCATCAGCACTGGACACTTCAGCCGGAGACGGATCGGTTGCTTTAGTGAGGGCTGGTGGTTGGTTTGTGGAGCCTTTACGATTCGTTTCTCTCTTTACAGAGTCTGTCACTTTAATTACGGGGTCGCCTCTATTGGTCAACGCTAATGACAGATGATTCTCATTGGATGTTGGATGCAAGAGAGATGGATACATGTGGATTGGTGGAATATTATGGCACATTCGGCCAAATCTCACTGGCTGATGTGACGGCATGTTTTGAATAACAGGCCATGTATACATTGGCATAGAGGATTGTGGGATAGCAGAGGTGTATACATGCTTCCCTACACTAGATGCCATTTTCAAGTTTAAAGAGACCTCAGAGGTAGCATTAGTCATTAAAAATGGAGGTAATTTTGGATTCTGCAGGTGTCTGGTCCCTTTTTCCCCATATTTCGTTTGTGTGATGGAGTTAAACGGTTGGTTTGGAAGAGTTTCTGTGTGATGATCAGTACAGCGATCCAGATCCAGGATTTCAGTGACCGTGTGACCTCGCTTTCTCCTCCTCACTTCATCTTTATGCTGAGAACGAGCTGAAGCAGGAAAACACACAAAATATTCAGAAAACATTTGAGCGAATTGTTAAAATAGAAGAAAAATCTTTAAGGCAAGATGCCCTAGCTGAATAGGCAAAAATGTACTAGTTATATATATATATGGTGATTGATTACATTAAGAATTGCAAAACGTTTTTTTGAAATGTTAAAGATGCCAATTATATGCATTATCTAATTAAATATGCACTCATTTGTATACATTTACAGAAGCGTGTCAGGTTCAAAATTCTTATTTCATTTTGTCGAAATACTAGAGTTAAAGGTTTTATAGAGGGGATTTTGGATTTCTTTTTATCACTCCATAAATCAGAGAATACTGTCAACAGCCAGAAAAAAATCACCATGTTTTCAGGAATAAAATGTAAAGCCTGAGTGAAATATATATGAAACAAACCCTTCTGTAAACCTTCAGGTATAGATATGAATAAGACTATAAAACTGTGCGTTTAGGTAAGTGCTTACTGAAGTGCACTCTTAAAAATTGCTGTTAATTTACGGCAAAATTTTAACAGTATAATCCTGTTATGTTTAAAAGCAGCGCATTATTGTTTTTTTACGGTTGGTGAAATGACGTAGACAAAATTTAACGGTATTTTACTGTATTTATTGCACGAAGGAAAGAAAACAGTACTTAACAGTATTTTGGGAACAGAAAACTGCTGCGAGCACATGTGGATTTTCATCCGTCTTTATACTGTGATTTAACCGGTGAGTGCACCTTTGCCTTGCTCCTTTCACACAAAATACACGTTTGCAATTGCAAATACCTGTGCAAATAACTGTAATAATTGTGGATGCTGAGGTTGAAACTGTTTATACGTCCATTTCAGTGCTAAACCCCTCAACGTGCCAATGGCGTCATAGAGTGGAGCTGGATTTCTGATTCAGATATTCCCCGATTACAAGGTGAGTTCAATCAAACATGATATACTATAAACTCTTCTGCAAAGTAAGCTTTTAACACCATATAGCAACGAAGTAATATTGATGTATCTGTAATACGCTGAAATTATCGTCATCTCGTTTGCTAATTTTAGCTTGCTATCTTTTCATTTATTGCCTAATATACCTTTAGTGTATATTAGACAAAACATTGATTTCGATAACGTTGTGCTTGCAAATTTGGGTATGCTTGTTCTAATTTGTACATAACTGTATTCTGAAGGGAGATTTTCTTTACTAGTGTTGCTGTTTTGTTTCTTTAATGTTGGCTGTATTTTGGATTGCTTCGATCCAAGTTAGCTTGATAGAATATGTTACGCCATAGAATACTCAGTAAGAATAATGTGTTGGTTTGTATTGTAATGTTACTTTTGCCCAATACAGTAAGCTAATGGACATTTTATTTCAGTGGAGATTTTTTTGTTGTTGTTGAGATTTTTTGAGTTAAGTTTTTTCATGCCCAAAGACTGTCCATTTTGACTTGTCAGCATGTTTGCGTGTCAGTTATGTCGGCAGCAATGCAGTACTCCAGTGGCCTATGTGAAGCACATGAGGATTCACAGCAATACCCCTAACTTGTTTCTTCATTGCTGCATCCAGGACTGTAACAGGAAGTTCGCAAAATTAGCAGCTTTGAAATCACATCTTTACAGACACCACAGTGAGTGTGTGGTGGTGCCTAGATCACATTTGTACCCTGCAGTAGACCTTGCATGCCATGTTGACTTGTGTAGTGCCAAATGTGATACACTAACTCAGTTTTATTCCCATCTTAAAGTGCACATTAAAGAGGGACAAAGAGTGACATGCCCCTTTCAGCAATGTGATAAATCATTTTCAGTGATATCCACCTTTACCTCTCACGTATCAAGGAAGCATAAAAACTCAACAGAGGTAAACCTAAGTGAATCCATTGTTGCCACATCACTTGTGACTGAAGCTGAAAGTTTTCAAAATATTGACAGTGATATGATGACAGAAGAACATACTGGTGTAGTTGGAAATAGTGAGAATTTGGAGGTTAGTCCAGAAAAAATCGATGAGACATTATTTTTGAAGAATCTTGCTCTCTTTTATCTGAAATTACAGGCCAAGTTATTGCTTCCATCTTCAGTCATTCAGACGATCATTGAAGACATGCAGTCAGTTTATGATGTCAACCAGTCACATCTACTTTTCAAACTAAATGAGAAATTGGTTGCACTTGGGGTTCCAGAGGCTTCCATTAATGATGTCATGGACAGTCTGAAAGCAGACGATCTCTTACGAGCATGTAATAGCCACACACTAAAAACAGACCAGCACAGGAAAACAGTGTTCAAGAACAGTTTTAATTGTTTATTCTATGCCCATTTGTCTAGGACATAACGAAGCTGGCAAAGAGTGTTTTTTACAGTATGTCCCTGTAAAACAGACGATTGAGGCCCTTTTTCATTGTGAGTCTGTGTGGAAGCAGTACAAAGAAGTACACAGCCGTATCCAGTTGAAGGATATTTTTGAAGATGTGTGGGATGGTGAAAACACCACAAAAAACTTGGCCCAGACAGAGAGGTCATCTTTAGGCTTGATACTTTATCAAGATTAATTTGAAGTTGTTAATCCCCTGGGGTCAGGAAAGAAAAAACACAAAATACTAGCTATGTATCTCACACTTGCAGACCTATTGCCACACAACCGGTCAAGTATTGACCAGATGCAACTGGTTTTTCTGTGTAGAGAACAAGATTTCAAGTATTTTGGTCAGGAATTGGTCATGGGATGCTTGATGAAAGACCTTCAAGACCTTGAGACTAATGGCATAGTGCTACCTGATGGACAGGTATGCAGAGGAATCTTGCGAGCCATTTGTGGAGACAACCTGGGTTCACACAACATCGGAAGTTTTCTTGAAAATTTCAGTGGCAGTAGGTACTTCTGCCGATATTGTGAAATTGACAAAGATGTGTTTCACGCAGATCCTTTGTCCAAAGCTAACACTCGGACACCAGACTCATACAAAGAGCATGTTCAGAACCTCGAGGAACATTCTTTTCATAGTAGAGGTATTAAATTTGACTCCTTATTCAACAGCCTGTCTATGTTTCATGTATGTCAACCTGGGTTGCCTCCGTGTCTTGGGCATGATTTGTTTGAAGGCGTTGTTGCCTCTGATCTTGCATTGTGTATCAACCATCTTGTCACAGTTGACAAACAGTTCACTTACACTGAATTAAATCGGATGATTGATCAATTCCGATATTTAGGTAATGATGCAAATGACAAACCTTGTGAGGTGAAGCCAGGAAGTGATAGACTGAGTGGCCATGCTATGCAGAACTGGTGCTTCCTGAGACTGCTACCAGTGTTGATCAAAGAGAAGATTACATTTCCTGCTGACAATGAGATATGGCAACTGGTGTTACAACTAAGAGAAATTGTGGCATTGATTTGTGCACCAGCAATTTCTGCTGACCAGATAGGCTATTTAAGGGTCCTTATTGAAGAATACTTGCATTCCAGAAAACAAGCCTTTCCCCATCATCGGCTTAAACCTAAGCATCATTACATGAGTCATTATCCAGAGCTCATCATTCAGTTCGGTCCACTTATTCGTTTGTGGACTATGAGGTTCGAAAGCAAGCACACATACTTTAAACAGTGCACAAGAAAACTGCGTAACTTTAAAAATGTGTGCTCAAGCCTTGCAGAAAGACACCAGCTTTTACAAGCATATCTTAGTGCTGGCAATCTCTTCCCACCATCAATTGTAGTAGAAAAGGCAACTGAGTGTTTTCCATGCGACTACTGTGATGGCATCAGGGAATCAGTTGCAAATTATGATTTTGGACCTGAAAATACTTTGATTGGTCATGAAGTAACTGTAAAAGGAACCAAATACAAAAAAAACATGTTTGTTGTTATCAGTAAGGATGAGGATGGGCTTGAAGTTGGTAAGATTATTATGATCCTCAATCATAAAAACTCTGCAGTCTACTTCATCGCTGAAAAGTATAAGGCTTTGTGTCTTCATGATGTAGGTGTTCACTGCATCACACAAATCAAGAGCTGTTACTACTGTGTGAACCAGGAGGACCTACTGGATTATTACCCTCTACCTCAGTATGCAATTCATGACATGGCACTAATTGTTCTCCACCATTCTTTTCCCTCTTTGTAGTGCAATGAGCATTGTGAATGAAGATCTGAGGGGTATCATCCTCAGAACTTTGCCAACAATTTCCAAAGACACTCTAAAGGCATTGATAGACAAGATATTAAACTCCGGTCTGGAATCTACACAAGACCTGAAATATGTGACTCAAGAAGATATTGCTGACCTACTGCCGGCCATTCAAGTACGGAAGCTTCTGGAAGCATTTAAAAAAGGTAATGTGGATTTAAATCTTACTATTTTGCAATATAGAGTTAATTCTTAAACAGTAGCTCTGACTGGCCTTTTTTAAATGAGTAGTTCACTTCCAGAACAAAAATTTACAGATAATGTACTTACCCTGTTGTCATCCAAGATGTTCATGCCTTTCTTCATTCGAAAAGAAATTAAGGTTTTTGAGGAAAACATTACAGGATTTTTCTCCATATAGTGGACTTCAATGGTGCTCAATGGGTTGAAGGTCCAAATTGCAGTTTAAATGCAGCTTCAAAGGGCTATAAACGATCCCAAGCCGAGGAGTAAGGGTCTTATGTAGTGAAACAATTGGTTATTTTCTAAAAAAAATGTATATACTTTTTAACCTCAAATGCTCGTCTTGTCTAGCTCTGCCATGCACATGCGTACTTTGTGTAATCCCGGTAAATCAGTAGGGTATGTAGAAGAGAACTACCATCTCATTTCCCTCCAAATTCAAATCGTTCTACAGATTTCGCCAGAAGTAATGGACCCCCGTATTTACAAGCGAACACTGCACAAGAAGGTCAAATTCCCTTTACAAATAATTGTAAAACAGCGAATGTAGGACAATTGAAGTTGGAGGAGAAAATGAGAGGGGCGGTTTTATAATGGGAGTTCATTATTTCTTTACGACTGAAGAAAGAAAGGCATTAACATCTTGGATGACAACGGGGTAAGTACATTCTCTGTAAATATTTGTTCTGAAAGTAAACTACTCCTTTAAAGCTTCTAAGTACAGGAAACGTATTTCTAACTTACACTGTTTTACAAGTATATTTGATTATTTCCAGGACTTCCTGCATATTTACCAGTTGTCTTTGTACTAATGGATACTGATCGTAGTAAATAGTAGTAAATGTACATTGTGCTCAATTTAGCATGTGATCTGCAAAATACAGATATTTCCAATCACTTAATGATTTATTTACAGGCCTTTGAGGTGACCAATGTTTTATTTATTGATTTATTAATTTTGTTATTATAATTTAAAACATGTTAATCTCATATGGTTAAATATTATTTTAAAGGTTAGGGCGGAACAATGTTGGTTATTATTATTATTCAATTATAATTGACAAATATGGTTAATCTAATATTTTTAACGGCATTTACAGGTTTACAATATTTCCAATCACTTAAGGTTTATGTCAGGGCCTTTGAGGTGAAAATGTTTTTTTTTTTTTTTTACACATGGTAATCTCATATGTCATTTATATCTGCTTTTCCTATCAGAGACAGAGATGGTCACTTTGGACCTACAAATTCTTCCTTCCCCTACACCAGCAGTCAGCTCGCCTTCAGTCCTTCCTTGCTCCAGTGCATCAAGTGGACTCTCAAATCAAGAATCTAGCAGCTCCGAAGACTGCGGTCCATCCTCCCAAATAAAAAAAACATGGCCAGAGACATTTCAGATTCCTTGGACTGCAATGCCTATGGACATTCGTTCAGCAGTGGCTGATGGCAAGAGACCTTCACCAGCAGCACGGCGACAAATGGTCAGAGTTTTGGCAGATGAGATGAGGAAATATGAGCTAAACCCAACACGCGGACAATGTGTCACAGTCTGCCGAAACATCATCCACCAGTATCCTCAAAGTTTTGCTGATCTCCGTGACAATGGTCAGGTACTAGGAAATGGTTATACCTCACTGTTAATTCAAATTAAAAACCGAATTGAAAATCTAAACCGCACCACCAGTTTTTGCCAACACCGTTCATCTGGTGATGGACTAAAGAGAGGGCCTACTGACACATATGGCTGCACCAGATTCCAGCCTGATCTCACACCAGAGGAGACAGAGGAAACCGTAGAGCAGAAACGTCAGCGGCTGGAGGAGGTATACCGTCGAGATGGAATAAATGGGGTTGAAAAAGCAGAAGTTAAGCAACTTATGGAAACAACCTTTTGCCTCCAGCGGCAGCAAATAAACACATTACCAGCACCCACCATCGCTGATTTAAGAAAGCAGTGGCCATACCTTTTCACTCAGAAAGGGCTTTATGCTCATTTTGAGCTTCTTACTGATATCAAAGTTATGCGTGCACTTGAGCTTGCCATGGAAGAGTGTGGAAGAGCCATTGTGGAGTTCTTCAGCAACAAACCCACCAATGCAGATGTCAGGGCAGTCATTTCTCTGCGGCCAGACCTCAAGCTTTCCTTCTGCATCATTCAACTTCTCATGGCTCACTTCTCTGAGACTCAGGAAGGGCTGATCCTTTTTGCAAATGTAAGTTTTTTTTTTCTTCTTCTATCATGGTATTATTGTCCTAACAACTGAAATAGACATGCTCTTTCCTAATTTAAAAATTAAATGCATACAAGGCATTATTGTTAGTGTATTTTGTCTCTATGTCCTCATCGTTGTAACTGTGTCTTAGGCAACTTCCACTGCAGCTGATGTAGAAAGGACACTTGAACTACCTGCAACTCCTCGACTGATACTCCTTGGTATGTATAGAACTGTATGAATGTATAGTCTATTTTATTACATAAGCCACTAAGGGTGTTTTTTTCAGTATTTGAGCAAACATGGTAAATGCTTTTGTACAACACTGAATAAGGTCAGTTCACACAAAATAAATATTCTGCCATCTTTTACCCACACTCATGTCGTTCCAAGCCCTTAAGACTTTTATTCATCGTTGGAAAACTAATGAATATATTAATACAATTCTTTTATAATTTTTGTTCATCAATTGAAAGTCAAAAAAAAAACTTTGATGCTTCAAAAAGTTCATAAAGTTATTGTAAATGTATTAATTTCATTTAGTTTATTCATGTATAAACATTCATCATTGAGCATACATAGAGCAAATAAGCTCAAACATGCTTGCTTGACGTGAGAACCAATGAGGTTTGTTCTCGTCTGTCAGGCTAGCGCGTTTGAGTTTCCATTTACCCTGGATTTGACTGGAATTTTAATGGATGAACAGAAATGATGAAAGAATATTAAAAATAGCTTAATTTGTGTTTTGAAAATGAAAACTCTTTGAAAGTGAGGGTGACTAATTAATTACTACATTTTCATTTTTTTTAACCCTTCAACTATATTGAGCAAAAATATTGAGTTAAATAAATCATAAAAATTGCAGCAACAATTTCACAATACACAGTATATACACGTGTTGACTTCAGTGTCTGTCCAGACCAGTCCACAATCAGCATTTTGAAATGCATTTGTTATGTTAAAAGAACAGGGCTCTGTGACTAGGTAAAATGATTTCAGTTTCCCTTGCATTTATTTGCAATCTGGCAGTAGAAAATTAATATGTTATATGACTGCCTGACATTTTTTCTTTGGAATGTTTTAGGTGAAAAACCAGGAAGCTGCATTCATAAATGGATGATTAGTTTTGAGGGGCAAATAATCTGTGAGGGCATCCAGCCAAGTTTTCTGTCTGGACTTGCTGCTGTGTTTTTGACTTTCTACAATTTCAATGTGGAGTACCAAGCTGAGGCTGCATCCACATTGGAATTCATTCAGAGGTTAGATGCTTAGATTCATATATTCATTTCTATTCACATTCTTGTTATGTAAACTTTTACCCACACTAATTCTGAATGTATGCATTTGTTTTTCAGGCGCTTCATTGGTATAAATCCTGAAAAAGGCACCAAGGGTGGACAAGTCCTATCAAAGCGGACAGGGAAGGTCGCCCACAAAAATAAATCAGTCAACACCCGGGTTGCCAGTCTACTTAAGAAACTAATGGACTTTGAGTGGGACTTCATATAAGTGAACACACTCATTCACTAACATACCACACACACACCTTACACATACTCTTCACACACGACAAAAACATGCTTTTAGTGTGTTAGTCGCACAATTTTTTTCAGGTGTTCATTTTTGAATACCTAAATTTTCACTTCATTCTTCATTGAATTCTTTCTTCATTCAGTAATTCTTATTCACTAAGAATTCAGTAATTCTTATTCACTCAGTAGTTCTCGGAGTCACTCATTTTGTTTTTTCTAATGTTACATAAATTTCACTTGCATCAGCCACTAATTCTGAGAATATTTTGTGATTAAAGTGGCTTTTGTTTTTCAAGTTTTTCTGAGTTTTAATAAAGCACTTTTTGAAGTTACACTGCATTNTGATCTTAGTTTATTAGAAACAAGGCAAAAAGAAGGTGCTTACGAAACAGAGGTTTATGATGTAAGGGAATATATGGGGTCAAGGTATGGAGAATATATGCACATTTTCACAGATGCCTCAAAAGATCCAAAAACGGGTCATGTGGGCTCTGCATTTGTAATACCAAAGTTAAAAGAAAATAAGAGCAGTAGAATATCAGATTGTTTATCAGTGTTCACTAGAGAGATGTTTGCAATAATTATGGCAATAAGGTGGATTAGTGAAGTTAAAATATCCAAGGCAGTAATATGTTCAGACTCAAGTTCAGCCCTAATAAGTTTGAATCAGCAGAAGTCAGAAACAAGACAAGATATGATAATAGAGATTTTTCAAGAATTATATTCACTTAAGCAAAATAGTATAAAAGATCAGTTTCTGTGGGTCCCGGCACATATTGGGTTGAGAGGTAATGAAGAAGCAGATCATTTAGCAAAAAAGGCCATAGAACGAGAAATAGTTGATATTCAGATTCCTCTTAGTAGGTCAGAAATTAAACCAATTATCAAAATGAATATTTGGAAATTATGGCAGCAGTATTGGGACATAGATACCAAAGGTAGGCATTTGTATCATATACAATCAACAGTGGATAGGGGAAGAGTATCAGGTTGGAGCAGAACTGAGGAGAACATGATTACAAGGTTGTTATTGGGGCATACAAGGTTGAACAGTACAATGGATTTAATAAGTAAACATCCAACAGGGCTATGTGAGGTATGTGACGTTAATTAAACAGTTGAACACGTTATAATGTACTGTAGGAAATATATTGTTGAAAGAAATGAGTTGAAGGATGAACTAGAGAATAAGGGTGATCAGTTTACAATTAAGAATGTATTAAATCCAGGAAGAAACATGAAATCAGTATTGTTACAGTATTTGGGAAGAACTGGGGGAACAAGAAGTATTAAGTGGGGTTTTATTTTAGTATTTAAATATATATATTTTTTTTTTCTTTTTCTTTTTTTTTATTTTTTTCTCTCTTCAAATCCCACTTAAAAGGGCTGAGGGAGGACGGAGGAGCTGAACACACTGCGGTAAAGTTGGTTTCATATTCACATATTCGAAGTTATGATTTCAGTAACTTCCTTACCGTCTGTGCAAAAAGGTTCGTATGAGATTATTATTATTACTACCATGTATAACTATAATCTACAACTGTGTTTTCTTTTAGAGTCGTTGTCTTTCAAATGCGGAAAAAAACATTGCTCTCTATGGCTGGTGATGACGTCCAAGGTACAGTCTACAAATGACATGACAGGTTCTGTCGGATTCATGACAGGTTCTGTCGGATTCATGACAGGTTCTGTCGGATTCATGACAGGTTTGGGTGACATGATTTGGTTCACTATTCAAATCTTAATAACTGTATTTTACATGACACAGAAACTGTATTAAAGAAATTGATAGAAAAATAAATGAAATGCAATACAAAACACATGTATGTCCTTTTTGTTTAGTTCTTCCAGGCATGCGTATGGCTAACATGGGATCTCGAGCTTTTAGCTATGCTGCTCCTCAGGACATTCGCAGTAGTGACTCTCTCCTTATTTTTAAATCACGGCTAAAAACTTATATTTTGAGCAGGTATACCGGTGATACTGTATATGTATCTTTTAATGGCTGTAAAACTTAAACAAATGATTTATTATGTGCTTTGCATTTTCTGCCTGCAATTGTATTTTATTTTATTTTACTGCCTATAAGGTGTCTTTGAGTGTCATGTAAGGCACCTATAAATAAAATGAATTGTTGTTGTTATAGTAAATTCTGATGAGTTAAACTGATTTTGTAAACATATTATAGCTCAATGCATTCATGGTGGAAGAGATTGTCTGTAGTCTATATTTAATCAATAACATTGCTGAATATACTACTTAAATAAAAAGATCATTTTCGATTTACGAGACAAAGCTAATTTTTACATCGTGTTTGTTTATAGCCTACTACACACTGCCCTGTCTGCCCACACCCATGGTGCTGAACGTGAAAAATAACCTTTAGCGTTTCATTTCTTTAGAATCCATTTAAGTTAAAATAATTTTTGATAGATTTCTCAAAAACAAAATTTAACCCATCCTTTGCAGATCACAAACAACATTAATTCACCTTTTGAGTATTTTTTTTCTCCCCAATCACGTTTTTAAAAAAAAATATGTTTACAAACAGATGTAAAAATGTGAAAAGAAACAGATTTAAACACTTTTAAATGATCTGTAATGTGTTTCTGTATCCTTACTGAATATACTAAACGTTTCATCTGAGCGGAACGTTGCCAGTGTTTATTTAATGCTAAGCATATTGAGATCAATACATCTCACATGGTACCACGTGTTATTTTAAACTTGTTTACAATGTCCTTTTTTAAGCTTACTGAATAGACCTATGCTAAAGGCCAGGCAAATTTTCTTCAGATAAACATTAATAAACACACTGATATGTTTTACGCCAAGGTCGCTGTTCAGGTTTGTGGTGCTGAAAACTTGTTGTTCCACTGCAGGACAGCATGGTGAACATTTACTTAAACGAGACAAAAGTTATGATTAAGTACTGTTGATGGATGACAGAATTAAACGTGTAAAACAGAGTTAAAACGAGTAAAATCGTGTTGTTTACTTGCTGCTGCATTTTGCTGACTAAATTTTGAGCAGACAAACTGTGATCCGTAACATACTACAATTTCAAGAGGGTTCGAAGTTTCACAAGAAATGACACATGGCGGCGTTCAAGTGTACTTAGACTGATGATACACGGGGCAACTATTTGAGCAATGTTGCCGGGCAACTTTGGTTAATGTTGCCGTCAACAGGCAACCAGGTGAGACACAGGACCCACGACTGATCAAAAGTATCCATATTGAAATTTGTTACCCATTCTCAATGAGAAAGTGCCCAAGCAACATAGCTCAAAAAGGTTGCCCCTGTGTATCATCAGGAGAGTGCACTGCATTGGGGGAGGCTCAAGGCTTGGTTTATACTCGAAGCCTCCGCACGAGCGCAGAGGTTAGTGCGGCAAAATATGAGGGAAGTCGTTGAGCGCGCGAGGCCCCATTTCGCGTGGCGGTGTGCACGGGTTGTTCGTCTGCGGAGGTGGCCGCGCAGCCGAACGGCGACGGCAACCTGAAGAAAGCGATGAACGTCCATAAAACATATCTAGCAACAATGAAAAGGATAGTGTAGATCATTTAATCAGTTGACAAATGAGAAAAGACGCAATTTAAAAAGCAAGAAAATGTTTGCATTTTCGGTGAAATGATATAGCCTACAGATACAAATACAATGGAACATATCATACATTTGTGCAATGGTACAACGTGCGGTGTTGGATTTTAAGATGTGATTAAGACAAAGACATGCCGTTAAAGTTGTGTTTTTAAATTTCAGCCATTTTCACCATATTTTGCTAAATATATTTAAAAGATCATTATGTGTGTATGTATGTTTGTAGATCGTGTGTTTTTACGTACCTTTTGCTCTGAGCAATTTAGACTACACCTTTTGAGTGCATCTTGCAATTGTGTTTGAATATTTCATTTGGTCTAATCAACAATATAGGACTATTGTGTTAGCAATATATAAATTGCTGTATTAAACAACATGCGTTTAGTTCAAGTGCTTGAAACACCAACAATATGCTTATCCTAAAAAGCAATATTCTGCAATCTGCACCTGGGCAATGACTAATCTGGCATCACGTGGCAATTTCACTACTGACCTGATGAATTGTAAGATAGGTGTGTTAGTTTACACACTTTATAAAAGAGTCATCAGAGCGAAGTAACATTCACATAGCATCATGGGAAAATGTAAAAAAAAAGACAAATGCAGACTAGGAGAGATGTGTGGGCACATGCAGGGGGAATTGAAGTTCTTGTGCAAGAGCTAATAAAAGCTGACATTCTAAAACATTCTCAACAGTATTCGTCGCCAGTTTGGTCAAAGCTCTCCATTTCTTTATTTGGAGAGGATACCCCTAAAAACCGTCACTGGCTATGGGTCATTTGGACGTACAACAGAAGAGGTGTCAGGGACCAATTAAAGCAGGCAATGGCTTCGAGTAGGCCTACACTTTCACAAACATCTGTACCAAAGTTGCTGCAACAAAGTGATGGAACAATGGAAAATAATGGTAGGCCTACGTTTTTTTCCCCACATTAATGTTAACTCTGGTTAGTTTGTTTTGAGAAAAATACCTATGTTTTCCCTGTGAACTGAAAATACTATTTTCTTACAATCTACCCATTTAACCAAAAAAAAGCAAGCGCATATGACATCCTTCATCAATTAATCTTTTACTAGAATGGGTGTATGAATAGGCTTATACACTACAAAATGAATCCACCCATTTCACCTAAAAAGCTTTACACAATTTAACATTCAATAAAATTATTACCACACGTCCCGATAAAAAGCTATTCCAATTAATTCGACAATCCACCGTGTCTTTATTCAAAAATGTTCTGTCATTATTTACTCACCCTCAGGTTGTTCCAACCTTTGTAATGTCCTTTGTTCTGCTGAACAAAGGAAGAGATGTTGAAGAAAGTTTGGAACCAATTAATTCCGGTGGGGAAAATACTATAGAAGTCAACGGCGCCCCAAAACTCTTCGGATTCCCACATTCTTCAATATATTTTCGTTTGTGTTTTATTAGGTGTTTTAAACGGGTTTAGAACAAGTTGAGGATGAGCAGACGGGATTTTCATTTTTGATATTGTCATTCATGTTGTGCCGGAACACATATGCTATTTTATACCAATCCCACACAAGCAGACTACTTGATTTGTGTGACCTGTTGTGCTCTAAACAACAGCACTTAACCTCAAATTATAGCGCCTGTTCCACACTTGACGCGCAAGCAGAGCGGAGGCAGCGCTGATTCTCATTGTGCATTCACATAGCGTTTGCGCCGCGCAGCTGAACCTCGGCTTTTGTAGCTACTGCATAAACAGACAAGCATCTTCGAATGAGCCACCATTTTCGGGCGTTCTCGACCTCCGGCCACGTGCCACGTGCTTTGATCTGTGCAAGACAAGCATACGATGCCACCGTATTCTCCTGCTGTCCCACACATGTGTATAACATGCTGTAGGCCTATACAAGTGTTGTGATGTTAATTATTTCTATTTGGTTTAATTTAATCTAATTTAATTGTATGATTATGTATAATTTTTTTTAATAAGTCTTTGTAATAGTTTTTGTTACATTTCTGTTAATTATGAAAGATAAAAGTTAAGGCCGTGAATTGCAAAATGTCGAGGGATATGGTTGAGACCAGAGTGAAGTTGCAAAATGTTGGCAAAATGGTCTTAATGGTGTGTTCTGCTTGTGCTGTAAAAATGCTTCGGATTTTTAGATAATAAAAAAAAATATTTATTGGTCATTCTGAGGCCTCTCGGTCCCCACATGCTCCAAATTCACCCCAAAATAGTATTGTTTTTTTGTGCTGGTTTGTGCCAATAAAAGTTTATTTTGTGCTGCTTTGGATTTTACATGATCAAACTTATAATTTAGTGTTTAATATTTTAAAAATTAAGGCTGCACAAACAAAACGTTTACTGGCACAAAGCAGCACAAACGAAGCACAAACAAATGAGACTATTTTTGGATGAATTTGAGCATGCGGGGGCTGAGTGGCCACATATAAAAAATCTTTAAATATAAAAAAAAAGAGAGAGAGAGAGAGAGAAAACGATGCAGCACAAACGATTGCGACTATTTTGCTAACATTTTGCGCTGGGTGGGGGGCCAACTTCATTCAGGTGATATGTAGTGGGTCACACGATTTTTGACCAATTCATAATTTTGTTTTGGAGAAAGCCTTTTTTCTCTCCTTTAAGTCTATTTCGTTTTGTATAATTTGTATCACTGTTTTAAACATTGATTCATTACTCTCTCTCTTTTTTCTTATTTAATAAATAAGAAGCGAAACAAACAATGCCTTGGTACGCAACAAAAGGCAAAACCTAATATTTTTTTATTTGTACAAATTAAAATAACGGTTTTGTATTTGAAGATATTTTAACATTTAATTGATTTATGTGATTTCAGCATAATTACTCCAGTCATCAGTTTCACATGCATGGCCGTATCCAGGGTTTCAAAATCGGGGGTTTAAGGATTGTTCAATTGCTGTATATTGAGATTTGTTCCTGCTCTGTCACCAAAGCGCATTGCAGGGGACAGCCCTGTTTAATGTATTAAACCGTTGTGGTTTTTCGTAAGGAAACACACAGCCCATGTTAACACCATCAATCCTGAGATATTTTGGACAATCCAGAGTTTCTTTATGAGTAAACCTAAGAAAGAAAACACACGCTGTTGTCAGTTCTGAAACTTTCATCCAAAAATGCAGGTTTTCTATTTTGTTCAACATATGCACCTGCTCTTGAAAGTGTAATTGTGCTCATTCTCAGTCCATGTGCAATTAACATAGTCCAGATTTATGATAAGACAGTTCATTTCTGGGTAAAGAAGGGAAAAACAATATAGTTAACACTTAAATGCACTTTAATTTATTTTTCATTATAATGAATTGTGTAATATATAAATGGCACAGTATTGCAGCTTGTAATGCATGTAGTTTGTCAGTAGACGATGCTCAGCCTGTGAGGACTGGAAAGAAACATATACATACAGGAAATATGGACATTTTCAGTCAAAATCACAATTTTATACAGTCTTTCTGATTCAAATTAAATCATAGTTTTACATAAGAAGTTTTAGAACATTTTGATTTAGTCATTATATGGAAAAACTGAACTGAAAGTGTTGTAAGCTCAAGTTGTGTCAAAGCAAGCGTCTGGATATTGTCAACTCTTCAGGCGATTTCCTGAGGAGATTGTAATGGTCACGTCTGCTGATGAAATAATCGCCATCCGGAGACTTTTTTAGACCCTATATATGTTAACATATTCGATTTGAACATCTTAACTGTTGTAGAACCACATACTCCCGTAGTTTTAAAGAGCATATAAAACTACAAAAAGGAGAAGAAATGAATAAAAATCCAACAAACCCTACCCTGTTTTGTTTAATAGTTTAGAAATTACTCCTGTAAACCTTTTGTATTTTAATACTAGGTATGATGTGTTTTGTAAAGGCAACATAATGTAAAATCTAAATAATAAGGGAAAAAAATACATTACATTTCAAAATAGTGCAGTTGTAAAATACTCACTTGGCTGGGACGATGCAGAAAATGCAAATGAAGGAATGTTCCCAAGGAAAAGACCAACTAAAAGGAATATCATCTTGGACGGTCATATAACGTGCTTGTTGTCTGTTTCTGTCTTCCCTGTTCAAACCTAAATATCTGCTGTGTGGGCTGACGTATGTGTGTGAGATTTCCTGAGAAAGGAAAGAGAAGCCACATTCTGCTGATTGCGTTATGAAAAGAGCTGACTGCTACATTTGTGTATGAAAGAGAGCAGGCATTAAACATTGAAGAACTTTTACTTCACTTTTACATCATTCACTTTTACATGAAAACACATATCAAAAACATCAAATAAACTATACTAATATGTTTAAGGAATAAATTTATAGCCTATATTCTGACCTTTAGTTAGACAATAAAGTACAACAAGTACAATCATGTACAGCAAAATAACTGATTCACATCAGAAATCATTGTAAACAATCTTTTGTCTCAAAACTAATATGCTATCATATAGTCGGCGACCATATCTTTATTTCAGCGGAGAAATGTACTACTAAAGAAGATGAACTATTAAACAAACTGATTATGAATTATATATATTGCATCATATGCAGGAGATACATTAATATTACTTTACTTTTTTGTGACATTTTCAATATTTTAGTGCTGCAAACTTTATATATATATATATATTCAGTGTTGCTTGAAAGTTTGTGAACCCTTTACAATTTTCTATATTTCTGCATAAATATAACCCAAAAATCATCAGATTTTCATGCAAGTCAGCTGATTTATGTCAGCTGTAAATGATGTAAATCATGTAGATTTTCTGTCGTGATGTTTATCCATCAGTGAACTCTGACCTCTCTTGTTGACTCGAGAGTGATTTAACCAGGGGCGTAGATTACGCGGGGGACATAAAAAAAAAAAAAAAAAATCTCTCTCTTTATTTATTCCTTCCCTTTCTAGCTTGTAATTATTTGAACAATGTCTAAGAACTTGGTATTTCAAGCACTTCTTGTGTCTGTTTGCCTCTCTTAAGAAGAATCGCTTTATGTATCCCCCAATTGTAAGTCGCTTTGGATAAAAGCGTCTGCTAAATGACTAAATGTAAATGTAAATGTACTTAGAAAGCACATATTAATTCCTTATTCTTCATGACCATATTCTGCATCCCATAATCCTACCTAATACCTAAACTTAACAACTACAACGACTACCTTAAAAGCTATTAATAAGCAGTAAATTAAGAGTTTGAGGCGAAAGTCATAGTTAATAGTTAATATGTGTTCCCCATACTAAAGTGTTAAAAAATAATTTAGGATACAAATGATTGGTTATTGTCCAGCAGTGTACTTAGTTTGTTATTTTCTTCTGTATGTCACTATTCCCTGAATATACATGTTTCAAACACTACTATATTTTCAATAGACAGAGGTAGAAGTGAATTCAGAGTTGAGAGTGAATGAGGCAGAAAGTAGGTAAGGACAGATTATGTACAGCATTGTCTATGATAAGATATTTCTTATACATTTTAACTTAGACTAATCAGACTAGTTTGTACTTTTTTTGTAGACAGAACAGGGGGCATCTGGCATAGGGTTGGCTGCTGTAGAAGTATGCAGGTCTTCTGGAACTGTATTAAAACCCCACCAGCCAGATCCTAAGACTATTGTGTGTCAGCTGCATGGACTGTAGAATAGAACATAAAGTAGTATGTGAATGTGCAAGTATCCATTACTGTGTGAGTACCAATATATTACCTTAGAGTACCAATTTCACCTTAATGTACAACTATGAAACTTTTTGGGGTAAATAAGGTACAAAGATGTCCTTTTAAGGGTGCTGTCCCAGTGACATGCTGTGGGTGTGTGACTTTTTCTCTTTCTTTCTTTCTTTCTTTCTTTCTTTCTTTCTTTCTTTCTTTCTCTCTCTCTCTCTTTCTTTCTCTCTTTCTTTCTCTCTTTCTTTCTCTTTTTCTTTCTCTCTTTCTTCTGTTTTATAATCATATATAATAATATAAGCATAAAGCATATAAAGCAAAAAAGGTATGATTAAAAATAAAACCTGTCCATTAGACGAGGGAAAAACAGGTATAACACTAGACATTCCGTCCCCCCCACTTTTGAAATGATGGCTACGCCCCGTGACGGGGTCATTTCTGAATAGTTTTTATCGGTCTCTCCGTGCTATTTGTGTGCCTGCTAACATCTATAGTTATCTAAAGAAGGGTTTGTCTTGTTTATCTTCATATACACAACGAGGAAACGATTTTGTTATAAATGTTATTAGAAAAACGAAGTATATTTAGATTCATATGCTAGCTGGTTAGCTGCTAGGTGGTTGTCCTGCATCTTCAATAAAGTAAGAATATTTGTTGAAAGACTATAAAACTGCTCTAATAAAACATAATATAATCGTCTCATAAATTGATACAGATTTTATATCTATAAAGAAAGACACTAATAACATCACGTACATCAAACATAATTTTAGCATATTGATCATAGTTTGAATTGCTAATAACTGCATTCATAGCAATAACGTAACTAAAACACATATACAGATCATAAGGCTGTTTCTATTAAAATGTTGCTTTCTCCTGAAGCTAGATTTAACAAGGGCTCTTCTTATTGGAAAATGAACAGTTCATTGCTTAATCATAATGAGGTTAGATCAGAGCTGGAAAGACTTGTTGGTTTTTATTAAAGCAAAGCTAAACAAGAAAATTAATTTGGTATAAATTGGGAATTGTTAAAATATGAAATTGGGAAATACCTCAGAAAATTTAGTGCTAATTTGGCTAAAATAAAACGTCTTGAAGAAGTTAATATTGTTAGTGAAATCTCATCTATTACCAAGATCTTACCTGAAAATCTGTCCAATAGTCAGAGAGCCTATTTAGTTGATTTGCAAATGAAGTTGGATGAGTTGTATAAATTAAGAGCAGAAGGGGCTTTTATAAGGTCAAGGCAAAGGTGGCTTGAATATGGTGAACAGATGTCTTCCTACGTTTTCAAGCTTGAGAAAAATAGGGCTAAGCATAATTCTATTTGCCAATTAAATATTGGAGGGGTTGTCTCAGAAAATGCTAAAGAAATTTCCCAATTTTGTTATAAGTTTTACTCAAATTTGTATAAATCTAAATTTAATCTAGCTGATCTGGATACTTTCAGTAAACGTCTTGGTAATGTTAATTCTATTAGTTATGATGAAAAAAATGTATGTGACTCGACAATTACTATCGATGAGGTTAAAGAAGCAATTTTACATTTAAAAAATAACAAGTCGCCTGGCAGTGACGGGATAACGGCAGAATTTTATAAGTTATATTCTGAGTTGTTATCTCCGTTCCTCCTGCAAGTGTATATAGAGAGTTTAAATTGCTCTGAGC
Organism: Sinocyclocheilus anophthalmus; assembly: GCA_018155175.1. Taxonomy (NCBI): domain Eukaryota; kingdom Metazoa; phylum Chordata; class Actinopteri; order Cypriniformes; family Cyprinidae; genus Sinocyclocheilus; species Sinocyclocheilus anophthalmus. Next base: position 9,196 of record JADLZN010005456.1, on the reverse strand, counting down.
TTTCTGTTAGTATGAAGCAAGGTGTCATTTGTTTAATACCTAAACCTAAAAAGTTTAAAAAGACCTATCAGCCTCCTTAATAATGATTATAAATTGTTTGCCCTTATTTTCTCTAAGCGTTTTAAGTTGGTTTTGAACTCCATTATCGATGAAAATCAGTCAGGTTTCATGAAAAATCGTCATATTTTTAATAATATTAGACTTGTCTTTGACCTCATTGATTACTCGGACTATATTGAGGACGATAGTTTAATTCAGTTTTTGGACTTCTTCAAAGCTTTTGACACTGTTGAGCATCCTTTCATTTTTTTTTGTTTAGAGCGTTTTGGTTTCGGGCCTTATTTTTGTAATGCAATGAAAAGGTTGTATGCTGGGGGAAATAGCTCAGTGAAATTAGGACATGGTATACACAGAGATTTCTTTTAGAAAGAGGTATTCGGCAAGGCTGTCCAGCTTCTGTATATCTCTGTCTTATTGTAGCTCAAGCCTTCTGTCATTTTATTAAGGATAGTAAGCTAGAAGGAGTTCATATTGCCGGGAGAAGTATTTTAATTAGTCAGCTAGCGGATGATATACAGCCTTATGTTTTAAAAACTCGAGCCAGGTTCATCAGGCAATTAAAAATATACAGTTGTTTTCTAATGCTTCAGGTTTGTACCTTAATATCAAAAAATGTGAAATATTAGTCTTAAAAAATTCCTCCCTTTTATCTGTGGATGGTATTCCAGTTAAAGAAGCTGATAATTACTTAGGCGTTGTCATTTCGAAAAGTGAACAAGATAGAGTTCCCCTGAATTTTAACCCTGCTTTTGAAAAGATAAAAAGTAAATGTAATCTTTTGTTATTAAGGGACTTGTCCCTCAGAGCTAGAGTTCTTCTGTCAAAAGCAGAAGGAATTTCTAGATTAACCTGTATTGCTTCAACCATATATCTAGACAATAAAACTTTTAAGTCTATCGATCAGATTTTATTAATTTTTTTATGGAAGAACCGTGTGCACTACATTCGTAAATCTCTTCTCATAAATTCCCTTAAAAACGGTGGACTTGACTTTTTGGATTTCTCTACTTTAAATAATACTCTCAAAATTAATTGGTTAAAATTTAGTTTGAATAAGCCTTCTTTGTTGAATTTCATTCCTAATTTTATTTTTGACCAACTCTGGGGTCTTACTTTTTTACTAATGTGTGATTATAAGATTGAGAAATGGCCAGTGAAGCTATCTGTCTTTCATGCTCAAGCTCTGTTGGCTTGGAAACTGATCTACAAGCACAACTTTTCTCCGCAGCGTTATTTTATTTGGAACAATCGTTGTATTTTGTTTAAACATAAAGTATTTTTTTGAAAAGCTGGTTTGATAAGGGTATTGTCTTAGTGTGTCGTTTGTTTTACACTCGAGGGTTTCTTATGACATATGATGAGTTTCTTGTACACTTTAATTTTCCTGTGACTCCCAAGCAATTCTCTCTCGTTTTCTCTGCAATTAATTCTGCTATAGTTTCCTTATTTAAAGCTGTGATATTGGTTGATATGCCCGTAGTCAATCTAACTGATACAATATGTGGTAAATTGTGTTTTTCACAGACTAAAAATAACAAGTCTATTCGTTCTCTATTTTTAAAGGAGATTGCTCCCGAGTCTTGCTCTATTGCTTATTGGACTAAATGTGTTGGAAATCCTAAGTGGGAAAGCATTTGGTTATTGCCTCACAAGTTCTTTGTTACAAACAAGATCAAATAAATCTGTTTCAAAATATTTCATAAATTCTATCCTGTTAAACATTTTCTCAGTAAGTTTAAGAAGGATATTGATGTTATCTGCTCTTTTTGCTCTTTGCACTTGGAAACTGAACCCACATCTTCTGCCACTGCAGTTATGTTAAAAAGTTATGGTATGATGTTTCTATGTTTATCAAAGAAAAGGTACTCTTTAATTTTTGGATATTTTAAGTATGATAATGTAAATAACGAAATTTTTGTTATTAATCTATTTATTTTGTTGGTTAAGTTTCACATTCATAAGTGTACATTTTCTAACAAGAAACCCTGTTTTACAGTGTTTTTTAAAGAGTTGGAAAATTACTTGTGTGCTATTCAACATAGTATTAATAGAAAGGCAATTAAAACTGTCAGTGTGTGTTCTGTCTTCAGAATCTTTGAGTAATGTAAATGTCAGGGTTTTGCCCTGACACTCTGGTTGTCTTGTGTTTTTGTTTCTTGTGTCTATGTTGTCTTGTCAGCACATGGCCTAGTTGTTTGTTTTTCTCAGCCATGTGTTTCTTTAGCCCCTCCTCCTGGTTTCCCCATTACCACACCCTCTTGTTAGCCCTCATTGAGTCCTTAGTGTAATTGCGCTCACCTGTTCCTTGTGTGATTTCCTCCCTATTTATAGTGCCACTTGCCCTATTGTCTCGGCTGGTTCGTGGTCATTCTTTCCCTCACTGTGGTTGTCTCTGTCTGTGGATATGGCTGATTATGTGTTCCTGTCTTCCTGTCGGTTTGTTCTTGTGCTCTAGTCTTGCCCTAGTCTTGTCTCTTGTAATTCTATGTTTTTGTCTTGCTCCTTGTTTTTGGATGCGGTCTGTTTTTGACCTTTTGCCTTTAATTTAGTATTCATTTAGTTCTCTTAGTCCTGATCTTTTGTTCATGTTTTTGGTTATTGTGGTGGTTTAAAAAAAATTTTTTATTAGTCCTTTGTTTATTCTCTTGCCTGTCTTTACTGTCCACTGGTTCCCTTGCCTGGTGTTGGGTGCTCAGAGTTATGGTCACAAGTATCGGAGCTCAGCTCTCTGGTGCCTTGCTCTGGTCTCTCTCGGCCTGGTCTTGCTACCTCTGCTATAGTATTCTGCCAGTTGATGTCTGAGGCTGTTCCAGTGGCCTTCCCTAGCTATCTGTTTATTGTGTTCCTGTTGTGGTATCACCTGTGCACCTCCCAACCCTTTTTTGTATTGATCTGTTTTGTCAATAAACCCTTATTACTCACACTGCAGTTGGGTCCTCCTTCCAGATCCCTGACAGTAAAGGTCATGCATGTCCTCGGATTTTGTGGTGTGTGGTGTGGTGTTTTTTATTTTTTTTTTCATTGGGACCATGGCTTGTATTGGTTTTGTATGTGTTTAAGCATAAAAAAAAAAAATATAAATAAAAAAAAAAATAAAAAAAAAAAAAAGGCTTCCGATCATATTTGACTTCTGATGGTGATGTTTATCAAATATCCTTTCACTTTTGATCAAAACAAGAAAATGAAAGACAGCTGAGTTTCAGGATTTGTTTTGTACTCTGATCATAGAAAGTCTCATCTATATTATTTATTGGTTTGTTTTTTTCCTACTACAAACACCAAATCTGATGAACTGCTTTATAACCTAATGGTTCTTCAGCTTCATTGATGAAGGATGAAGAATAAACAGCAACCTGTTTGTTCTTCAGTGTGTTTCATTCTGCAGGGTTCTGGATCTCTCATGTTCTCTCTGTCCTTCAATAAACTCTGTCTCTGCAGATTTCACTTCTTCCTGATGCTTGTACTTGTAGGATGAAATAAAAAATGAATGAATAAATTATATATTATTATTTCTTTTCTCTCATTAATATACAGGCACAGAAGGGGAAAAAAAGAAAGAAAGAAAAACACATACAATTAAAAGACACCAAAAATTAAGAATTTAAAAAGTGAAAGAAGCAATGCATTGAGTTTAACTTAATTTGTTTTTAAATGTTCTGGTTTTGTGTTTTATATGAAACACTTTCCAGTATCAGAACAAACGCCAGTGCTATCCTCCTGTAATTTCATGAGGAAAACATGGAAATAATTTGTCATTTATCTTGCAAAGATATGCTTTCTTCTGTTTTTCACACACATATTTATGAAAATGGATATAGTAGCCTACTGTTTTTTTCTGGATTATCATTTTTTTTTTCATCTGAAAAAACAGGTTTAATCTGAAACAGGCTATATAAAGCAATCAAGCTCAAGCTCAAAGCGCGCACATTAGGATGGGTGAGGAATGAGAAAAGACAAGCGAGTTTGTTTTGAGTTTGTATTGTGCATTTTCCAGCAACCACGCTGCTAGTTTCACTTTCACTTTAAATATTTAGGCTATAAATATTTATAATATATGTTCATAGTGAATGCCACTATAATTTGTGTTTGTTTTTTTCTTATATTTTCGTTCTTTTTTTCTATTCTGAACATTGCTAAATTTACAGGATTTGTTTGTGGAGTGTGGAGAATATACATGTTTCTAATGTTTGTAAACGGTTAGTTTATTTTACATTATTTCTGAATGAAATGATAAAATGTGTCTTACACATCAATCGACTTGTAGACCAATGCAACTTATCTGTGTGTCATAAAGAGCTCATAAAAAATAGGTAGATATGCTACAAGAATAGAACTGCCATGTATGTATACATACAGTACAGCAGTCAGTGAGTGTCAACTTAGAATAAAAATAATAATCAAAGCTTCATTTGTCATAAACATATTATGCAGCCCCTCACTTAATGTGGAAAGCTTGATGTGGCCCTCGAGTCAAAAAGTTTGCCCACCCCTGCTTTAAACAAACTGAAATGGTGTTTGAGTGCCCCCTGCTGGTTAAAATATTGCAGACGTTTGGTATTTTGTCCCTGCGCGCCCACCGCAGTTCGCCAGAGTTGGCTCAGACTTGGAAGACGTGGAGCTTCATGTAAACAATGGTGTTCCTCAGGGGAGCACAATCAGCCCGATATTATTCAACATTATGATAAATGATATGTTTTCAGATTTAGGTGAACACATCAAATCAGCGTTATATGCGGATGATGGGGCCATATGGATGAGAGGAAGGAATGTGGCATACGTGACAGAGAATATAAGGAAGGCAAAAGGGGAAGTATTTGGACAAGTGGCCGAGGACACTACGCAGATAGCAAGAGAGAAAGTGCAGCTCGCTGGATTTGATCCTCTCCGTGTCCTAGAAAACATGTTTACACGCAGACTATAACTTCAGCACAGACTCTACTATTGTTAACACTCGCGGACATTGTGTTTGTGTATTTAATCCAATCCGTCTGAGAGATATGAGGATGAACTGCTGACAAGCTACAGGCCTAAAGCACAGAAACATGAGTGTTTCAAATACTTCTATATTCTCTTCTTAGTGGACAAGACTGCGAGTAAGTTTTCTAAAAGGGGTTATTGAAGACGACTGTGTTTCTGAAGGTTTCTCCGTATTTCTGCTTCTGTTTTCTGCTGTTGTTTTTGTGATGCGAAATCGAAAGTGTTTTTAAAGCAGCCATTTCTCATTAAGAGCATCTGGTTATTCTACATGCAGTGCATTAGTTTGTACCTCGCTTTATTGTATCTAGTGTTGTTGTTGCTGTTGCTGCTAACTCCACACATGTCTTCCTCTCATGAACAACATGATCTCCAGCTCACACTGAACAGCAGATTGTTGTCTCAAGCCAGTGCTGATCGATGACAGTTTAGCTGCAGTATGTCAGAGGAGCGAGGAAAGATGAGTCTCTCACAGAAACAGAGGTAACACTGAGTCTGCTTTCAGAGAAGCATTTTAAACACTGCTGCAGCTTCACAGCTTTGCTGGAAACAACTCAACCTTAGATAACTTTCTTCTGTATTTACTGATGATTTGCAGAACTTCAGAGCTTCATAACTTCCTCATTAAAAATAACATTTATATTTTAAAAATAGTCAATAGATGATAAATATCTGAGAACTGAACATCTAAATCATCATTTACAGTCAATGTACAGTCGCTCTTCAGCTCTGGGTCTGTAGACACTTAACTCAATTATTCCACATCAGTCATTTTGGCATTTTCATCAGCTATACACACCTAAATACACTGTACATAAAATACAATAAACCACACCTAAATAACTGTATTTTATGTTAGCACTTCAGGACATAAAGTTGTTTCCATGAAGAAGAAATTATAACTTTATGAAAAGATAAGAGAGTTGCAAAATAAACAGTGAACTCTTAAAATAGTGTCATATGGTCCCTTTAATTGAAGCATGCTAACAGAACTGTGTAGCGCTGACATTTCTGCTCTCTATTTTAGTCAAAAAAGAAAATGAAAAATAAAATCTCTTTAATTAGATCAGTCAAATATTTGTAAAAATATATTTAGTCTCACATCTGAAGTACTTTACAGAAATTGTTAAACAAATGTGAGTCTGTAAAGAAGAATGACTGCTATCTTTAAAACTCTGCAAAGGTTTCTGTGAAGGACTCAAGAGAATGTGTGTCGATATAAAACACAGATGAAGCTCCTGTAGTAAAGTTTCTCTTCTCTCTTTGTGTCATTAGTGTAAGATCAGGCTCACATGTGTCTGTGAAGAGTGACGAGTCAAAGGATTTTAACATGCCGAAGTTCAGTGAGAAAAAAACATCTATCAAAAGGTATTTATTATATTTGACATTATAATGTAGTGTTGGCTTATTTCTCCTCTAAGATGCTTGTGATAGAAATGAATGAAATAAAACAATAAATCACTGATTTCCTCTTTATTGAACTCAGTCTGGAGCTTCTTTCCAGAAACACAATTACACAAGCAGCCACAAGGAGGTATACATTAACCATGAAAAATAGATCATGCAGCCAAACATGAATATGTCTTTCCATCTCTCCATAGTCATAGATGAACAAATGCATGTCTATACTGAGCTTAATTACCATCCTCAACAGTAGAGCTCTTTAAATGAGACTGAAGTAGCTCCTGTAGTAAAGTGTTTTGTTCTCTGTGTCATTAGTGTAAGATCAGGCTCACATGTGTCTGTGAAGAGTGACTGTGTCAGAAAATGTATCAGTGAATAATTAACATAAAACTTATAGTACATACATTTATCACAGTATTGTTTTTCTGTTTGCTAAAAATGTTTACAAGATATTTTGGTCATATCTTTGTTTCCTAAAAATGCAGTATTTTGATTTATTTTATCTATCAGACTTCAGTATGAAACATTAGATCCAGATTTACAGTCTCACAGGAACCACAAGCATTTTACAGACAGTCTCCTGCAGATCTTCCAGGTAATAAAACACATTTTCAAGAATATTTAATAATTATAATAAACAAATGTGTTATTGAATAAGAGTGTGACAGAATTTTATTTCAAATTTTTTCTTAAGAATCCATAAAATAAGAATGAAAACCTATTTGTATTAATATTTACAGCAAATTAACGTTCGTCTCAACTTAATTTTTTATGAATATTTTAATCACTGAATAATTTTGACCAAATATAGATGAAGTTTTTTCTGTCATTAATTTTTGTCTTGCTTTGTAGGATCTTGAGAGCAAAATAATAACATTTCTGAAGAAAGAACTGGAAAAGTTTAAGAAAATATTACAAAAAGAGAACACGCAATACTTTGTGAAGGACTTTAATGAGAACAGATGCAGAAACAAAGAAGCAGCTCTTGATCTCACGCTCTGCTTCCTGAGAGAGATGAAGCAAGATGAAGCTGCTGATACTCTAGAAGGTAAGAGACTCGTGATCATCTGTCAGACTGTCACTTATAAATGTAGGAGATAAAATAAGATTAAACATATCTGTATTTTTGTTTCTGTTTAGGTGAGCTGTTCTTTATTAATCAGCTCAAATGTAGTCTAAAGAAGAAGTATGAATGTGTGTTTGAAGGAATAGCAAAGCAAGGTGACTCTACACTTCTGAAGAACATCTACACAGATCTCTATATCACTCAGGGTTGTAGTGAACAGGTCAATACTGAACATGAGGTGAGACAGATTGAAGTTGCTTCCAGACGTCGTGAATCACAGGAGATACAGGTTGACTGCACAAATGTGTTTGAAGCACCTGAAGAAGACACGCAGATCAGAACTGTACTGACAAAAGGAGTTGCTGGCATCGGAAAATCAGTCTCTGTGCAGAAGTTTGTTCTGGATTGGGCCGAAGGAAAAGAAAATCAAGATATCAGCTTCATATTTCCTCTTCCATTTAGAGAGATGAACCTAAAGGAGAAAGAAAAACTAAGTTTGATGGACCTTATAACTCAGTTTTTCCCAGAGACAAAAGGACTGAACCTTACAAGAAATGATAAATTCAAAGTCCTTTTCATTCTTGATGGTTTGGATGAATGTCGTCTTCCTCTAAACTTTAAGGATAATGAGACGTGGTCTGATGTTTCATCACCAGCCTCTCTGGATGTTCTCCTAACGAACCTCATCAAGGGAAATCTGCTTCCTTCTGCTCTCATCTGGATCACCAGCAGACCAGCAGCTGCCAGTAAGATTCCTCCTGACTGTATCGACCGGCTGACAGAGATACAAGGATTCAATGATGCACAAAAGGAGGAGTACTTCAGAAAAAGGTTAACGGATGAGAATCTGGCCAAAGAAATCATTGCTCATGTTAAACAATCAAAGAGTCTCTTGATCATGTGCCACATCCCAGTCTTCTGCTGGATTTCAGCCACTGTTCTCCAGAACATTTTAGAGGAGAAAAGAAATAATGTTGTGAAAAACAATCAGGCTGATGATGCCTCCAAAACACTGCAGGAGTCAAATACTGAAGACACTCCTAAGACTCTGACACAAATGTACACACACTTTCTCAGATTTCAGATCCAGCAGAGCAGACGAAAGTATGATGGAGAATACACACCAGATGTTTCCTGGGATAAAGATGCCATCTTTTCACTGGGGAAACTGGCATTACATCAGCTGGAGAGAAACAATGTGATCTTCTATGACACAGATCTGGAAGCCTGTGGTATTGACGTCTATAAGGCATCAGTGTATTCAGGCATGTGTACCCAGATCTTTAAGGAGGAAACAGGGATCATTCTTGGTACCACTTTCTGCTTTGTTCACTTGAGCATTCAAGAGTTCATTGCAGCACTTTATACACATTTATTTCTAGACATCGAAAAGAAAAGTGTGTTTGTTCAAGACTCTATAGAACAGGAAAAAAATGAAACCACGATTGATTTGCTCAAGACTGCAGTGGACAAGGCACTCGAGAGTGATAATGGACACCTGGATCTTTTTCTTCGATTCCTCCTTGGTTTGTCACTCCAGTCCAATCAGAGACTCTTACAGGGTCTGTTGACGCAGCAAAATAGAAATGAGCAGAGCAAAAATGAAATAGTTCAGTACATCAAGCAGAAATTGGAAGCTAATCTGTCTCCAGAGAGATCCATCAATCTGTTCCACTGTCTGAATGAACTGAA
>JADLZN010005455.1:0-37344 GCA_018155175.1 Sinocyclocheilus anophthalmus | reverse complement strand
ACAATAAGTAAATAAGCTAAAAAATGTTAATATGTCAGTGAGGTGGCCCAATGTGGTTACTATTTTAGGAAATACAAAACTAGCAAATTACATGAATAAAAAAAAAAAGAAAAAGTAAAATTCTAAACTTTATACACTTTATAAATGTATACTGTTAAGATCTGTAATGCCTGATGTTTCCTTAATAGTAATGTTAATATTTCCTTGTTCATAATGTGGAGTGAAGTGTTGGACCAGGGGTTTGGCGGTGGACGGATGCTACAGAAAAACACACAAAGCAATCAAAGCGATATGTAGTGTCACTTCTTGATGCTGGTTTCAGATAAAAAGGAGTTTTGCAGCAATAAATAGAACAAAAGTCATTCGGTTTGAATGATACTTAGTGAATTTTTTTTTTTTTTTGAGAAAAAGCAACAAAACTAAATTTGACTATATGTGAATGAACAGCCACACAATGCTCTTTCTCAAAGCTGTAAATCTTACAAAAGGACACAATTATTTAAGTAACCAAATGAAGTTTAATTAGGCTTGCCACACCACATTTGGAAATGATTCTCAGCACGGTGTCTTTCTCCTGCACTTTATCATGTAAGCTGCTGTTAAGCTGGAGTTTGACGTCTTTGTTTGAATAGTGGATGTAGTCTGAGCGCTGCTTCCATTCACTGTCATTGAGCTCTGTCTCTGACTCGCTGAGTGAATGAACTCTCCACTTCCCAAACTGTGAGCAGTCCTGCGAGCAGAAATAGCCGGGCCGGTTTGCTCTGGCCCAGCGGGTTTTTGAGAGCGGTCCAGCCGAACACACATCTCACGCTGAGCATCTGGATAAAGGTCAGCTCAGCTCTGAAAGGCCCATCGGTGCCAAATACAACTCTGTTTCGACAAGTGTTACACACAAACACCCCTGAAGTAGATCTCTTCGTTAACTACATGCGTTAGTACAGCAATAAATACAAATGTGTAGGGAATGATTAAGCTTTACTTACTTTGGACAACTTTTCAGCCAAGCGTTTTTGTCAGACATTCCACTGAATGTTGTTGGTATCGTTTAAATCAGTCATTTGTCTTGTATAAGAGTCCAACTATCATTTATGAAAAAAAAAGTTTTTTGAACTTTTATTGGTTGTTGTTTTTTTCTCTTTGGGTACTTTTGGCAATTTATGTATAATAATATGTAACAAAAATCATAATTTAAATAATGTTTTGTAAAGAAATGCAAAATTATACACCAAGCCCTAGCTGGTTGTTGTTGTAAATAAATACAAATAAGAAATAAATACATTTAGTATTTTTATTAATTGAAATAAAGCAGAAATAGAAAATTATACAAAATATTAATCTTAGAAAATAACATTATGTAAATATTAGGTGAATTTTTTTTAAACTAAACAATAATTACAAATGTTGCCTTAAATGTTTAAGCTGAAGCACTAAAATTACTAAGTGGAAATAAATAAAAACTAGACCGAAACTAAATGAAACTCAAAACAAAACAAACAAACAAACAAAAACTAAAGAGTTATATTGTAAAAAACAAAAAAAAACAAAAAAAAACTAAAACTAAAAACTGAAATTAACACCAAAACAAATGAAAAAAACAATAGCAATAGTTAAAAAGATAAAATGGACAATCAAATTATAATTGCTAGAATTAAACTGGAAATTAAATGGAAAACTGAAATATAAAATTATATAGCTAACTAAAAAGCAATACCAAAATAAACATCTGGAGTGAGTAAATAAAAACATATCTTACAAAAGACTACTAACTGTAACATCAAATGATAAAAAAAGTTTAGAGTTGGTTTATGTAAATATAATAGCATTTAATCAAAACAGTAGCAAAAGAAAAAAAAGCACTTTGGAAGCATAGAAATATGATTTACAATTGCTTGATGAAGTCAGAACTTTGGACTGAACCGCATGCATAATATTTCATGATGTCTGAAGGCAATATTTCTCCCGATGATATGAACCTGTTCTGATGCTGTCGAACGATGATGCATAACATCTTATGAAAGACAATTCGTGATTCACTATAATCTTCGAAAAATGCTGAACTTGTTAGAAAAAATTAGATATGGGTTTTGATACTGTAGCATTTAAAATGTAATTTGATCTAAATATTTGCTTTGTAATTTCAGGTCAGTTCAGAGTGTTTCATGCCGGGACTTAGAGCAGTTAATAGTTGCATGTCCATGTATTATGGTGGGTGTAGGACTTAAATATCGTAGATGGTGCAGTGCAAAAAACAATCTTGAGTGCGGCAAAAACAATATCCCGTGTTTATCCTCTGTATGTATGTAAGTTCGACCAGGGTCACAAAGCCACTGTTAGTCTGTTTAATGGGTCATGGTCCATGTAAAACTACACTGATATATTATGTGCAACATGCACATAAATGGTTCCCATTTCGGATGCAGTTTGTTGTCCAGCCTATATTTCACAGAGATTTGCCATTCGCAGCTGTGGAAACATAGAACCGAACTATTTTTGGTGTGTAAGTAGGCTAGTTGGGCTTACTACAGATACATTTAACATGATAGGCTACTGAACATTTTTTTTTTAATGTTTATTTTTCATCGGACTATATCTGCCAGTTTGCATTAGTTAAACCCAGTAAAATAAATGCAGAAAATTTAGCTTTTGTTGATTTTTTTTTTTACTAGTATGTAGTTACGTTCTTAAGCAACTTTTTGCAAGTGTGTCATTCACCTGTTAATGTGCGATCACATTTAGGCTACTGTTGTTCGGCAAATTTTCGTGGGCAAAATCCAGTCGTTTTAATAGGAATTTGCCCCATCAGAAGGTAATTTCGACTTTTTATCTCACAATTAACTCTAACTTTAATCTTGGCTGGGTTTATAGCATATTTTCTAGCATTCTCCAGAATTATGAGATAAGAGCTCGACATTATTTTTTTCTAGAATCTTTTATTAAGTTACTTTTTGTTCTGCATTGAAAAAAAAGGATTTTCACTGTAATGTCACAATTCTAGCTCTTTTTCCTCGCAATTGCAAGTTTATTTCTCCAAGTAGGCTAATTCTCTGAACAATTTTTGCCCGTGAAAATCCGCTAACGTGGCAGCGAATAGCCTACCACTTTATGATGTGACTGTTCCCTTTAAAAATAAACAACGACTGACAAATGAAATCACCACATAGGCTAATTCAAACAGAATTCCTGACACTATCAATATTTCATTACTGTATTGGGCTTATCATGCAGGAACAATATTGATTTCTGAAATGAAAAATTGTGAAAACATTAGGCAGATCGCTGGGAACGACCCACAAGAATTGCTTGGTAGCCTATTTGTGTGGCAGCCATTGTCGAATGGTGAGAACGACCTTTCTGTGTTATTATAACTGGCATTTGTCATAAATCAGCATTGAAGCCTCTCATAGACCGAGATTTACCCAGCAGGCACTTCAGCAAACACACTGAGGAGGGCAGTGAGGTGTCAGTGATCGCATGGATTCTCATGCGCCGGGCACACGGTTCTGCATCAGAGATATTGACTCTGGCACAACATGAAGAGGAACACGTTTACACAAATAATTAAACCCAGCACTCTTTTACAACCCATGTTCAGGCTGGAGACCAAACAAGATGGTAATTTGGTAATTTGTTCCACATGTTGGCATCAGGCTTGAAATAGGCCTACAGTGTTGTTACATGATTGTACCTTTCAGCATAGGTCTTAAAAGAGAAGAAAATACTTGATTTCCATTTGCCATAAAATTACGAGACACAACAGCCAAACAAATCAAATTTCCTCATGAAAAAAAAAAAAGGGTAGGCCTATGTTTACAAAGATAAATATTGTTGAGTGAAGAGCCAATAAATCTGCAACTCATAGGTCAAAGATTCATGACTCATTCTAAAACGTTTCAGAGCGGTTTATGTGTAGTATTTTGAAATATGAATCGTTTTATGATAGGCCTATGTAACACGTCCAGCTCGCACTTGATACAAAGCGGATATTTATGCGGTAAATATTTTGTTTATGTTTATTTGCTACCTAACGCAATGGAGATATTTTTAAGACTCCGTTATTGAATTAATGTGTATATCCGAGCACTTGTTAAACATAATAAGCTATAATTAAGTTCAACATCAAATCGTCAGTCTCTGAAGGGGTAAAATAAACAACGGACCGGTGCTCTCCAAACTTGTAGGCTATGGAGGACGGAAACCGCAAAAAAAAGAAATAAATAAATTGCAAATAATAAGAATGTCTGTTCTAAATAACACAATTCTGTTTAAAATACAAAATAAATAATTGAGTGATTAAAGTAGGCAAATAAAAAAATGAAATTGGTGGACAATTTAAACATTTTCCATTTGCCCACCAGTTTATTTTATTTATTTGCCTACTTTCATCACATGTATAATTATTTATTTATGTATTTAAACAAGAATACCTGTATTTATGCACACATTTAATTATTTATTTGTGTATTTATTTATTGTTTTTGCAGGTTTCGTCCTCCATAGTAGGCTACTGCTGCGTTTCTTGCCAAATTGTTCATTCACCGAGAAAAAAAAAGTAGGCTACACAAAAAAGTATAAAGTATAAAAATAGTTTTGAAAACAAATGAAATTAGGCCCATGTGTCCAAGCAAAACTCCAAAACTGTGTCTTTTTCAAAAGATTATTTGTAAGGCGCACATGTTTAAACACTTCTATGCAACATGTTTTCTATATGATTGTATGTACGTATACACTGTGTTATATTGCTCTGACGTTAATAATAATAACAATATCAAATATCTGCGCGTCCGAGTGTCGCAGCGGCCGCATTTGAATGGCAACACTGACATCTAGCGGTTGACCATTTTCTTTATACTTGGACATTTCTGAGTGACTAGTGTTGTTGCAAAAAAATTCTGCTGTTTAGTGAATGTTTATTGCATTGTTTTAGTGTGTTACCCTGATGGCATTTTTTGAATGACCATCTGCGCCATCTATATGCAAGTTATGGACAGATCACTTACTTTGAACTTTGGTTTATCAAGTTGCTTTCTATTTTACCACCTGTAGTATTGTGATGGATATCAGTAAAATGGATAAAAAGTAGATTTTGATTAATAAAAAGTAGATTTTAGTTAAAGTAGCTTGGTTCGTTAACATTATATCACTTAATAAAATAGTGGTTATAAGTTATAATGGTTATAATGCATGAATATGCCATCCTGTTATACCTGAAACTGGCAACCACAGAAATCCACAAAAAGGAACCAATTAAACTGTTAAATGAACCATAATGTGATAAAACTCCTGTGCCAATATCAAAATCCTATAATTCAGGTGTAGCCGCCTGCACCTTGCCATTCATGCATCCAAATAATGGCCATTTATTGCTACAGAGATCTCTTCATCATCTGTCCAGCTGTGGACATGGCTGAATTCTGGGCAGCCAACACACGATCCAGTGTTCACATGTACCACCTTCCTGAGGACACTGCGTATAACAGGTGCCTTTCATTCTATACACTTAATATCTTACTTGATTATACAGAAGTTATGGTACCATTTGTAATAAGATCTTTCACATTCAAGAAGAATCTCTGTGTTGGCTAACTATGTTTTTGTCACAGTGTTGACCTGTCAGCTCCGATGGATGTGCAGTACCTCTTTGGAGTTCCTCTTGCCTCAGAAACACGTGACCTCTTCAGCACCAAAGAGAGAGCACTTACCTTGCAGATCATGAACTACATGGCAAACTTCTTAAAGTCTGGGTATTTATCATCAACCGTTTCCATTGTATTTTTCAATTTTTTTCCCTTGCGTCTGAGTGAAACGCAATTATAAAAAAATATAGGGCAGGACTTGATTCTGTCCATCAGTTGTTATTGAATAAAGGCAGATCTGAATGCAAGCTTGCAATTGACTAAGAAAATTAAGCGGAGTTAAAAAGGGAGCGCCTCATCCAAAAATCAAAAAGTCTGTCTCTGTCATTTACTCACATCGCGAGACAAATGAAGATATTTTTAATGAAACCTGAGAGGTTTGTGTCCCTCCAAGTCCATGTAACCAAAACTTAAAGATCCAAAAAAGGTATATAGGCAGCATAAAATTAATCCAACTCTTTTGAAGAGAAATAACTGCTTTATATAACCTTTAATTTAGGCTTTTATTTCATCTAACAATGATGAATCTCTTTGGATTGTTTTGGTTGCTTGGACTTTCAATGGAGGTGATAGATACCGCTCAGGTTTCTTAATTTGTGTTTCAAAGGGTTTCAAATTACATAAGTATGAGTAATTGATGACAGAATTTTTTTTTTGTGTACTATCCTTTTCAAACACCTAAATGATTGGAGATGTATGGCATTTGTCATCAGAGAGATGTCTGCTGCTTCACCAAAAGATTGTGTTATGACATTTTAAATGAAAATTACAAGGCTGGAAAAAATTAAACCTCATTTCAATCCGACCTTATTGATTTTGCACAGCCCTATTCATCTCTCCTCTGCTTTTCACAGCAACCCCAACCTGTCTCTTGCAGCATCTAGGACGTCCTTCAGTAAGTTCTTACCCCCATGGCCTCAGTTCATGCCTCACCCGGGTGGACGGGGCTATAAGGAGCTGTCCTTTACTCTCAATAACCGCAAGAACCTCCAGAGTCCTCAGTGTTCCTTCTGGTCTCAATATGTGCCAGCTCTGATCACCTCTACCGGTTAGTACTGCTCTACACATCCACATTAACTCCTGGTTGTTAAATTTAGAGATCGGAAAATAACAGAGGGTTTTTCATCAGTCAAAAATGCTTATAAATCTTTAAAATTCTGTGCACTTGGTGGTAACACTTGTAAACCTGACTTTGACTTTTGACTTCACAGCCAACTTCTCCTATGAGACATCAGTGGGAGATTCTGGAGGTATTCAAAGTTCAACCCAAGAGCCAAAGTCAATCCCAGACCCCAGCTTCTCTCGGACTCCAAGCAAACCTAAATCTGAGAAAGATGCTTACAATTGGTCTCAAAATGTTCCGATTTTCTTGTAATTGCTTGTTTTAAAAACCAGTTTCATCTTAGCACTCTATTACTGTGGTATTTCTGTTGATGTAAATCATTGTGATTCTAAACATTCATAGTAGAATTTAAGCAATAAACTGCAATGAAAACACTTTTTGGTTATTCTTCACTGTTTAAGTGTTTAAAAGGGATTGAAATATCTTCATTAATAATTAATGAGTTGATTTAATATTAAAATGAAGACATCATACAGTCACATGGAATGGGACTGACCAAAGTGCCAGGAGGACATATGAGTAATCCTTTCTGCAAGTTTCCAGATGCTGCAACATTGGCTTGTGTGCCATTGACTGAGGGCTATTCTGAGATGCTAATTATCACTTTATTCCTGGAGATTATAAGAAGCCTTTCCTCTTTGTCTAGACTCTACTGTTCCAGCTGTCTGGACACTTTTGATTACATTCATCCATATGAACGAAGTCAAGGACAGAGCATTTTCTCAATGTGATATTTTGAGACCATTTTAATCACTTCCACATGAACTATGAAAATAATTAGTACATTAAGGGCTGAAATATGAATTTTTTTTTAGTCTGTGGTGTAGGAGATTAGTTTAGAATTTACTGTTCTTCTGTTTAGTGCATCAGTGGCAGGCTGCCCAGCTGTCGGCTTCAATTTGTAAACCGTGGAAACCTCAACAACAACCTAGCGCATACTTCAAGATTTTGGCAAAATATGAACACATCACACAAACCTTGCAAAATGTTGTTTGTGTGCTTCTCTAAAATATAATTATGTACCGATATGTTCTTTTGCTTTACTTTAGTTTTCTCTGTTACAAGCCTAAACTTCACCACATTTGGGTTTTAAAATTCAATTATATGTTTAACATTTAAAATTGCACGTAATATGTAAAAAAAAAATTATTAATAGCATTTATTTACATGAATAAAAAAAATTTCTAATCTAATTTAAAAAAAATATTGTGAATATATTTCACTTTGTAGTAGATTCAAGTACTGTAAAAATAGGTCCTTTTAAATTAGGTAACTATACAGTATATTTTAGGTAGAATTGAAAAGTACTGTTAAATTACAAGAATGTCTGGTCACTTACATACTTACACATACATTCTCAGCTCCTGGCAGTTCTACAGAAGTTCTCTGTCCTTGTCCAGTTGCTCTTATCTTGAATTCTTGCTGATTTGTGTCCAAATGTCAAGCAGTTAAGAGCAATGCAAGTAATAAATGATTATGAATTATGTATTTTAATAATGTTTGCCTCTCCTCTTTAAATCAATATTCTGCTTAGAAAAATGAATGCCTGACTATTTAACATGATTAAAAATCCATCATCCGATTCTTTGACTTAAATGAGTCAAAAACAGATTGAACACCTCACTAAAGTAAACAACTTACATTGACTGCAAACCTCATTGCATGAACACTCTTTAAATATAAATTGTTTGGTTTATGTTGTTTTTGTGAAAATAGCATGTATTTCTCTGGACTGATTTAGTGTGCATTGATATGCTATTCAAGAAGAGGACCTCAAAAGCACAAATGGGTTTCAGCGCTCTCCTGCACATTTGTGTATATTTTTTTATTTTCATGCCCCTAAATTAAACCAAAAGTAAAACAAAATTTAATTTCAGATCTAAATGAACACTTTCAGATGTATAAAAGAATGCCCCAATTGCATTTTCCCTCTGAACAGTAAGTGAAGTTTCTGAATGAATGGCTGGCTTCGATTTCATGCCATGCAAATGCAATAATTATGCCACTGCCAAGACATAATTAAGACATGAGAAATCTAAACATTTATCCTCTATGTTAGTGATTTGATAATACAAACTGTTGGAAAATGTCGCTTTCTAAATAATTCCGATGCTTTATTTTGATTCCTCCGCCCTTGAAGACTGAACTGGGGTGAACTGAAAGAAAACTTCCAGCAAACTCCCTCTAAATCTGACAGACTGATGTAACGCAAGACTCCACATCTGCGCGTGTCACTGAACGCTCTGTGGATGCCACGAGGGAACGCTTGTGGATTCTACCTGTAGCAAACAACATTTCTTGTTTCAATGCATTTCTCTCAGGAATATAGTAATGTGGAGACTCCTGTCGTGGATGCTTTTGACAGCCAGTTTGCACCAGGTGGGTCTCAATACTGTTGATTCAGTGCAGTATTTGAGTTAAAAATTCACGGAACTGAAGGGGTTTTTCAGAGTTGAGAATAGCAAGAATATTGTTGTAAACTGTCCTTCAGCTCAGTTGAAGTAGTGACGTTGCTTATCAAAGCGCTATTCTTGGAAGAAAGCGCAAAAACTGCAAGCTGTCTTATGGCATGCCATAGGTGCAAATTCATTACAACCAGTGTTGGGGGTAACGCATTACAAGTAACGCGAGTTACGTAATCAGATTACCTTTTTCAAGTAACTAGTAAAGTAACGCATTACTTTTTAATTTACAAGAGAATATTTACAAGAGTTACTTTTTCAAATAAGTAACGCAAGTTACTTTTTTTCCAATTTATTGATTGACAGCTCTGGTGTTGCCATGGTGACAGAAACCAGATGTTACTGTAGCTCTAAAATAAAAATGAATATGCATTAATTCATCTCACTAACAAAAAAAACACAGATTCTTATCGGCAAATGAATACAAATAATGCAACTCCGAATATGACGCAAACCTGCAATAATTAAATGTTAAACAACACAAATATCCTTTATGTATTTATACTGACCTTCGATGATCCAGTTCAACCATACTAATACGCACAAAATACTCTAGCCAAACATTTGTGTGGTCTTTTTTATTGTGAGTGTGTTTCTACATAAACATTTTCAACACTTTCTTCTTATGCATTCTACTGTACGGACGTAAATTTACTTTCCCTTTAGCCTGAGGATTATTCATTTCACTTTTGGTGTGGAAAAGGCTTTTATATTTGCCAAAAAAAAAAAATATATATTTTAAAAATAAACAAGAAAGCCCTGTCCAGATTTTAAAAGTAACACAAAAGTAACGTAACGCAATACTTTCCATAAAAAGTAACTAAGTACAGTGATTAGTTACTTTTTTTATGGAGTAACGCAATATTGTAATGCATTACTTTTAAAAGTAACTTTCCCCAACACTGATTACAACCCCAAAAATGCATAAAGAGAAATCTACACGATAATGTTTTTAAAACGGAAAGTGACTGTTTGATTTGTCATGATGACAATAAAGCAAATACATAACCTGTCTGTTGGTGCATTATGTGCCATTTTTCAGTTAATGCTCTTGCAGCGGAAATGTTGCATCAAGTTTAGGAGGCGACCTGTAGCCTATTGTAATACATAATGTCTAATAGAACACCATTTATATGTTATGAATTATATTTGTATTATTATCTTTGTATTTTATCATCTTTTACCACATTTAGTTACATTCATCACACTAGCAAAAGTGCTGTGACAATTGATATCTGAATATCAATTGTCAATTTATTCATATTAACAATAGATTATGCCTTACACAAAAGCTTTCTGTAAATGTGTGAATTTCTTCTCCGCCAACGAAAATAAGCTTCAAGCGTTGCTTATCAGAATGAAGCGATTCACACAGACTGAAACTCCGGACTGGAGCTACGCATATGAGTGGAGCGGATCTGCAGAGCCACGTATCCTCTTCTGCAATCCGGTAGTTCACTCCAGGTTTTTTACATTACATCCACTGTAGTAGAAAGAAACCCGGTCTGATGGAGCGAGAAATCGCATGAGACTCTAAAACTAGCTGTTGTGCGCGATACGATACCACAGGCAGTGCTTGATTTCTAAAAATCTAAATATTGTGTCACAGTAATGTTGCATTTCGCTCTGTTGGTATGGTATATATATTCAAATTAGCCATCAGTTTTGGAAAACAGTAGCCTAATTCTGTGTCACAGTGTAAAAGTGATCCTGTGCTGTTGATCATTAGAAACTAATACGAAGCATCCTCTGCAAAGTTCTTGGGAGCCTATTTGAAGGGCCCAATTTCAATGTAATTTCAAAGCAAACTCTCTATTGCCCCAGAGTGGCTAAAGTTGGCATATCTTCTTCATGTTCTTCTCTTTTCTCCCACACAGGCCTGTTCCCACAACTCCACAGACTCTCCTCTTGTGACCACAGATTTGGACCCTTATAATAGAAATCGATACTGCAAATGGCCTTGTAAGTGCCCCAAGAGTGCCCCTGTTTGCCCACATGGGGTCAGCCTGTTGACAGATGGATGTGACTGCTGCAAGGCTTGTGCCAAGCAGGTGGGGGAGACCTGTAATGAGAGAGATACCTGTGACTATCATAAAGGACTTTACTGTGACTACAGTGCTGACAAGCCGAGGTACGAAAAAGGAGTGTGTGCATGTAAGTGACCTTACGTATTCCTTTATAGCAGGGGTCACCAAACTTGTTCCTGGAGGGCCGGTTTCCTGCAGAGTTTAGCTCCAACCCTAACACACCTGAACCAGCTAATCAAGATCTTACTAGATATACTTGAAACCTCCAGGCAGGTGTGTTGAGGCAAGTGAAGCTAAACTCTGCAGGACAGTGGCCATCCAGGACCGAGTCTGGTGACCCCTGCTTTACAGTGACATAGTTAAAATACTATATAAAGAAACATTTATTTTGCAGTTGAATTTCCTAATATAATGCAAATAAAACAACTAGAATATTATTCATATTAATGCATATGCATATAAGCCACTAGAGAAAGTCAATTTTGCATTTTGTATATACTACTTACACTACTACAATAGTGTTTGGTTCCAACAGGCATGCAATATGTATTTTTTTCTTATTCTGTGTCAAATTGGTACTCAGACACAAAACTGTCACAGAACCTTTTAGTTGTAAGGACAAATATCCAGACTTCTCTGTGTTTTAGATGTTGTGGGAACAGGTTGTGAGTATAACGGTGTGATTTACCGTAATGGCCAAAGCTTCCAGCCCAATTGTAAGTACCGTTGTCTGTGTGTGAATGGGGCGATTGGATGTGTGTCGCTCTGCACCGAGTCCCTGCCGCCCCGGGTCTGGTGTCAGTCGCCCAAGCGAGTCAAGATCCCAGGCCAGTGTTGCGAGAAATGGATCTGCGAAGAGTCCCGTAAACCACGCAAGACCAACCCCAGACACGCTCCTGAGGAGGGTGAGTTATGCATTATTGTTTTGTGTGGTGATAAATGTCCATCAGAGGTCTATAGCATCTTCTGGTGAACTTCCATTGTTTTAGCTCCTAATCATCCTTCTTACTTCTTTTTTTCAGTGTCCCTCACCTCTAATGATATTTGGCATAAAAATTGCATTACCCAGACTACCCCATGGAGTCTCTGCTCAAAGACATGTGGGCGGGGCATATCACAGCGCATCTCTAATAACAATGCTGGCTGTGTGATGGAGAAAGAGTCTCGACTGTGTAACCTCCGACCCTGTGAGGTGGACATCACCAAGCACTTTAGAGTAAGAATTAATTCCTACCCTGGTTTATTTCTATTTCATTTGCCCACCCATCCCATGGATGGATGGATGAATTATCATGTCATTGTCGTGGACTGATGCACTGATTGTCATATCTGTTACTCAGCCGGGTAAGAAATGCCTGAACATCTACCGTGAGCCAGAGTTTCAGAACTTCACCATCTCGGGGTGTGTCAGTAAGAAGGCATATTGGCCCAAGTACTGTGGAGTCTGTACCGATGAGCGCTGCTGCATCCCATACAAGTCTAAGACCATCGAGGTGGAGTTTGTGTGTCCAAATGGATCAGTTTTTTCCTGGAAATACATGTGGATCAACGCCTGCTTCTGCAACCTCTCCTGCAGGAATCCAAATGATATCTTTGCAGATCTCGAGCAATACTATGAGGTCAATGAGATTGTTAACTAACTAATTCACAGAGTGCCAGATACAATCTCGTTTTATGGCATCCTTAGGCTCACATTTGTAGTCTGTGCATCACACTTGACAGTAACAGGGATGCTGGAGAGCACAGAAAGCACTGTTGATGAGAAATTTGGATTGAATTCGGATGATTTATGAATAAACATCAGCACAGTTACTCATAGAGATGGCTTGTGAAGGGAACAATAATAGTTCAGACTGAAGGACTTTATATTTTTATAAGGATGGATGGATGAGGGACAAAATATGAAATTAAGAAAATGTTAAATTTGAGATGTTGACTTCCTGTTCCAAATCTGTGAAGTCCAAAAATCTGTTTTTATATTTTGCAAATATATGTTTAAAAAATACCGCCTTCAACGAAAAAAGGAATTCTCCTTAAAGGAATACACATCATCAGTTTTTGAAAATATATGTTAGTTAAAATGGTGTTAAAGGACATGTTTGTATCTTTGTTATGTAACATATTCTGAAATACATATGAGAAGTGACACTTGATATTCACACTTTCATTTTGCCAAGTTGTTACTGTTCATATTTAATTCTGAAAATATGCAGAAATGTATCTTTTTTAATAAAAGACATTTGCTTATTTTTATGCTTTTGCTTGTATATTTTTATTTCTGTTGAGTATTTATTTCTGTAATGGTATAGTTGGGAATTAATTACATAGTTACATTGTATGTATTTATAATTTTTCACAGTGTTAGACATTATAGGCTACAGCAATGAGGCTGACTGAATATACTTAATTTTATTTTAGGAATACAGTTGTTAAATATAAAGTGATCTTACCAAATTCCTTGTTCATTAATATAAGATGTGACTGTAAGAAGCACAAGAAATGATTCAGATACTATATCAAATGTTCTGTAGACTATATTGTCAGACTAAGAAATACTCTCAGATGTCAATTTTACACTACTGTTAGGAATTAAAAGTACAGAAATGATATGCAATACGTAATGTATTTAAACAAATCCCCCAAACATTCATTCCTATAAGAGAACTCTCCAACACAATCACGCACATACTCACTCCGCATTTTAAGGTACACACATAGGCTATATATTATACATTTTCTCACAGCCAAGCTGTAAACATCATAGAACCTTCTTAACATAATTATATAAAACTTGAATTGTAAAATATTACATATTGTTAAATAAAACGGCGATTTAAACCACTGGTTCAGATATTTTAAGCTAGTGCAAAGTCTATTAAGTACGTGCAACATTTGTTTGCTGTGAGGGCCCTCTCTAATCAAACATCCCTTGTGAAAAATACCAATGACATATTAAACATTGTCTAATAACAGGAGCATCAGCTTTCAGGTTCAAATTCTGTAATTTCAGGTCCAGTATCAAACCGCCTGCTGAGTTCTATTCTGATTTGCACGGTGGTGTTATTTTCATGAGGCGTTCAGCAGGACAGCTCGACGGAATGTGTGGGGCCTGAGGAACCATGCTCTGCACCAGGGGTGCTCTCCATGGAGACGTCGGTGTGGGAGCGTCCACGCTGCTCATCCGTGTTTGTACCGCTGCGTGTACGGTTTCGCTCCAGAGATGAGTTACTGACCGTGCGAGACCGAGCAAGACGGGTCATACTGGCAGAGGGCACTGTGGACAAGAAAGAGTAAGTGATAAGAGAGGGTATGACCATGGTTTTCTCTCATATAAAATGTAAAATGACTATTAGTTGTTATTTTATGGATAGTAGGTCAGTATTGTTGTAGTGTTAAAATAATGTGTGCTTACTGTAGCCCATGCCCTGGATAAAATACTTGAAAGCTTCTATAAGCTTGCCAGGCTGTGAAAGAACATGAACATGTAGTGTAAATATACTCACAATAAGATTAAAAATGCAGATTTGAATGTGAATCTGTAAATGTGAATTATATATACCTGGTCAACCTGAGGCAGGCCGCCACAGTCAGCCATCTAGAAAAAAATTTAAATATAGTTTAAAAACTAAGGATGTGCAAAATATCTGTCTCATATCAGTTATATTATTTTATTCATATTAGGTATTCATCAAATGAGATAACAGTGAAATGTTGGGATATAAAATTAGCTTCTATTAGTATTTTAAATGTAAAAGTTAATTGTGTGTTTGAGTGAATGCAAAGGACGGTAAGGACACTGACCTTGAGAAATGTGGTTGTTGTTGGGTTCATTCTGGAGTTGCTGTCAACCTGTGAGGTAAAATATTTATATAATAATTCTATTAATGTTTTGTATGCTGCTTTAGTTCAAAATTATTTATGGTTTATAGTCAATAATTGGAAAGTTGTTGCAACCAATCACTGTTGAGTAACATTACATTTCTACGGGGGTCTCTTATCATATTTAAGAAAATAACAAAATAGTAGTTCTCACCACAGCATCCACAGCTGGAGAGTTATCACCCACTATCAGCAAAGCTGGACACCTGTCATGATGACAAACAATTTAGTCATTGAAGCACAATTTTAAGGTTTAAGGCACTAGTAGTCAAAATCTCATATGTTTGCTGTCATCAGGTGGAACTTACCGGAGCATTCTTGCATTTACATTTCCTCCTTGTACTGGTCTCTCGATCTCCAGATTCCTTCGGCTGAGAAATGATGGAAAGATGAGGCTTTCAGTAACTCATTGCAGTACATTTAATACAGTATATAGGTCCTATAGGTTCATTTAAAGAATCAAACTCAGGAACTGAGCGATTACAGACACAGACTGCATTGGTGATACCTTTTGTAGGACTTGACAAACTGCTGCAGGTTGGACTGGTTAATGTTGTTTGTAATGAGATGATGGAAGGTTGCGATCAGTTCGTGATTGTTCTGTATCTCCTCCTACAACATTAGTAAACGTTAACATTAAAGTGACAAAACAGTCAATAATAACATATTGAGAATTAATTTGCAGCTCATATAATTTCAAATCCTAATATGTTAATACTAAATTCATTTTGTTTCATCATTAATCAGTCAAATTAATCATAGACTTCCTCAGTTCTCACCTTTCCAAACAGATGTGAAATGACTGCATCAGGGAGAGCATGAGTCCAGCTTGTGATCTGTCAAGAATGTAATGCGTTAGTGAGGATTTGTGCAATGGTATGGCTTTGCACATTCAAATTAGTTTAATAATGCAATGTTTTCAAAATGAATCTCATAAGAATGCAAATCTAGCAGAAAGAAATCTGTTTTTGTACCTTTTGTGCTGCCCTTTCCATGAAACCCTCTGCGTGCACGCTCAAATTAATCAGAACAAGACCATCAACCATGTCTGGATGTTTTAGCTTTAAGAGATGCAAAAAACAAAAAAATGTATTATTTAATATGCAGTACTGGAATGTGATTTGTGCAAAGGAAACATTCCTGTGTATTAACAAGCAAGCTGGCAATAATAATGAGCAGGATTACACTGCAAGTATCAGCACTGCTTTGTAGTGAGAGTTACAAAACTGTAATCCATGCTATTCAAAGCAATTCAAAATGCATCACTGCAAAGCGAGTCAGGATGTTGGCTCCGGCTCCAACCGCCATTCCAATCACACTCTTCAGACTATGAGGGGAAAAAGAGCAAACGTTCAGGTAAGTTTGAATCAAGACCGTAAGATTATAATACAAGCCTAAAAAATATGAGTTAAAAATCTGAACTGGTTTTATACCAGTTTTATAACTTACCCAAAATGCTGGAGGACCATAGGGAGGGTTTCTGAGAGCTGATCCATAGAAGGATAGGTATACCTACAATATTAACAGACAGTGCTTTATTTGTTAGCCTCAAACATGTTGAACAATATGGAGGTCAAATACTATGACATCCAATCAAACAGCACGACCGGTTAACTAGGTTTGGCTGATGGCCTTCCAGGCATTAGCGAAGTCATAATCTGTCTGGATGCTGTTCTGGAAAGATGGATGATGATTAATGGATGTCCTTTACTTTGCTGTAGCAGATGGCAGATCATAAACATGCTCTGCTCCCCTCAAACCCTACATGTGACACGCTGACCTACATTCTGTCAGTCTGGTGCCATAGGGTGCTGATTAAAGCTGTCTGCATTATATTTCCTAGAGCAGATCTGCTCCGATTGAGCAGATTTTAAATGCATTTCCTGTCTTAGAGGCTGGGGAATGTAAACTAAAGCAGTTTTTTTGTCTTTGTTGACAGAATGAGTAAGAGAAGCCATTAATTTTTAATTCTAAGACATAACTCTAAAAATTTTAGTTATTCGTATGCCTTCGGATGCTCTGATAGACCTGGAACCATAATCTGGTGGCATAATGACCCCTCACTTACTCTGTGGAGAGCGTGCTGGCACCCTCCTGCTGTCCTGGGGCATCAACATGGCACACAGCAAAGTGTTGCATGATCTCATGCATGTCTTTGTGATTAAAGAGAGACTCGAAACAGCTCTTATCTGCAGAACAAAGAGCACAGCTGTACTACTAAGATAGGTATACACAAATTATTCAGTCCATTAAGACAGAATACAAATGAGATGTTATACATATAGGACTTGTTTTAAGAGCATTGGAACTTGCACTGGCATTTGCAGTGACATTGAACTGTTTACAGTAAAGTCTTACAGGCAGAGGGGAATAAGAAGGTATAGAGGAGGTTCTTACGGTTCAGTCCGATGTCATGGAAAGTCAGGATGGTAGGCCGGTTGCCCTTCGGAACACCCATCATGGTGCAGTGCACCAGACCAAAGGCAGTCTCCACATCATCCTCCTACAAAAGCAAAGTTATGGTTAGTTTTGTAACATATTGAGAATTTTGTTGTTTTCCTCTCAATTAACTTTTGTTCACATCAAAAAGTATCAAAAAATCGTTTATTTGGAGAATAAACCTTTTTTTTTTTTTTAACAATGCCTTAGTGCATTCTTATGATGGAGAGACATTTGAATACTCATTAATCTTAAGCTGTTTCTTTTCAATGGCTGCAATAAGAATGTGTTGGAACATATGGTCCAAAATAGTTTTGACTGATTATTATGATAATATGACTGATTATAGCTTAACATATTTATTGTAACATTTCCCTCAGTTCACCAATAAAAGTCTTTTTGATTGTTGCACACCACCTTATAGTTAAAAATAGCCTGCTTATTTCTGACAAAAACTCCAAAACACCTTGACCGTACATACAGTATAAAGTTGCTGGACAGTAAACAACACAAATCGCATCAACAGACCACAAACATCAACATCAAACCCCCTTAAAATAAAACTCATGCAAACACAAATCGAATCTTTTGTATCCACTGCTAAAACTGCATATAGCACAACAGCAGAAGATAAAATCAACTCACAGTGATGTCAAGCTCAAAGACGCTGCACTCAGAGTCCTCCAGTACCATGGTTACTGTTGCGGTTGAAGGCTGATGTATCGGCAGATGTAAACAAAATTGTGTGTATTTGAAAAGAGTAGATCCTGGTTTGCTGCTGCCTCAAGCTCCGAGTTGCACAGAATGCACTGAGGTCTGAGTTTTATATCCCCTTGTTTACAGTGTGGCGTAAACATGTAATTCCCAGCATGCCTTGCATAGTGGCCAGAAGGAGCCTAATTCTTAAAGGATGGAGAGATCTACAAATTGGATCAGTAAGTTAAGCTGAACACTGGCATCACTGAATATGTCCCACCTCTGTGGTGTTCCCATAGTATGTAAACATTTTATGAATGAAACACATGGGATCTTGGGAGTTGCATAGCAATTGCCACTTTATATAAATGATGCATTGTTTGATTCACTCACTGTTACAACTGTGCAAAAAAACTAGATATTTTACCCAAAAATGAAAATTCTCTCATTAAATACTCACCCTCAGGTGGCAAACCTGTGTAACTTTGTCTTTGATGGAACACCATATGATTTGAATTTTCAAATGGCTTTCATGTAAAAATAGGGACTTAGTCTTTAAGAGAAAGAATGTGAATTGTTTTAATTACTTCCCAAAAAAGCCAAACTTCAAACGCTCAGAAGACACATCATTCAAGCACTCTTGTAGGTCTTGCACTTAAGAAATCTTGACCTCACAGTTATTAAAATAAAGCACTCTGGTTTTACAGTGTCCACATCAATTAATAGCGTTAAGCTCATTTAGCCCAGGGACAAATTTTTGGGGTGTGGCGGCTACTGGTCGTGGAGGCTTAAGGCGTCAGAGTAGATGGCATGTCCCTGCTGTCAGCTTTCATTGCTGCCCACAAGTTCCCTGTCGATGTGCAACAGGTGGGGCCTGGAAAGTACTGAAATCTTCTTGTGGAGGATCACATGACAGTGCAAGCGTTTGTTGCAGTCCTCGGTGTTGTTGATCCAGAATTATGCTAACGTAATTTCTCTATTATAGATTCTTTGAGGTGTTAAAAGGTTTAGTATATTTTTTAGGAATTAATACTTTTATTCCTCAAGGATGCAGTTAACAGAGGGGTTAGTAAAAAGTGAATTAAAAACCATCATCATTGGGTTGAAAAATTTTAATATTTAAATAAATGCCTGTGTTCGCGTTGTGTTGAACAGTGGGGGTTTCTCTCTCGTTCATATATTTCTATTCATTTTTTTTCCACCTGATAATAAAAAAAAAGTTTTGTGAGCAACAAAGATTTCTGAAGGATCATGTGACATTGAAGACTGGAGTAATGGCTGTTGAAGATTCAGCTTTGCCATCACAGGAATATCTTACATTTATAAAATACAATATAAAATAGAAAAGATTTCTTTAAACAGTGAATAATATTGCACGTGTTACGTTTTACTGTACTTTTGATCAAGAAATGCAGCCTTGGTGGCATAAGAAAAATTAAAAAGTCTTACAGGATCACAACTTTGAAAGCTAGCCTATTGTTTAAAATTAAGGTATAATTTTAACTGATAGTCTTTTTTGCTAACTCTTGTAATGCATTTATTATGAGTTTGGACGGGACACATCACACAAGAAAGGAGCCCCCCCCGTCCCAGCCCCCACATCGCATGCCCACCCCGAAGACCACCCCCGCTCCCCCCGCGGCGCTCCCTGCATGACCCTACGGACGGCCCCCACCCTCCAGGCGCGCCCGGGGGGCGGCGGCCTCAACGGCCAAAGCGTAAAAAAAAAAAAAACCCGCGTCCAAAAAAAAAAAAAAGGGCCCAGCGAGACGACCGCCGAAGGGACAAAAAAAAACCCCCTAAAGGGGTCCAGGCGGCACAAAAAAAAAAAAAAGCACAAGAAGGGGGGGAACAAAAAAAAAAAAAAAAAAAAGAGCAAAAAAAGGGGAAAAGCGGGGGAAAACAAAAAAAAAAAAAGAAGGGAGAAAGGGAAAAGCCAGCGCACCCACCGGCCATTGCCCACCCCAGGCCGGGGGTCGAACACCCGAGCCGCGAGCCGAGGGGCCTCACCGCAACCAGAGGGGGGCCCCAAAGAAAAAAGGGAACCCAAAAAAAAAACCGGGAGCAGCACCCCAGGGGGGGGAAAAAAGAAAAAAGGGGCACGGGTGGGGGGACGGGGGCCGGGCCACCCACAAACCCCCGGGGGGGGGTCCGCTGCCGGGGGGGGCCCCACCCACACGCCCACTCGCCGGGAAAGCTAGCCGGGGGCCCCACAAAAAGGGAAGAAAGCGGAAAAAGGGGGGGAACAGACAGAGGAAAAAGCGGGGGGGCGAGGGGCAAAAAAAAGGGGGGGGGGGGGGGACGAGGGGGGAAAAAGAAAAAAAAAAAAGGGGGGGGGGGGGAGGCAAAAAGGGGGAAAAAAGGAGAGGGAACAGGACAAAGAGAACCGAAGACAAAAAGAAAAGGGGGAAAAAAAAAAAAAAAAAAAGGGAAAAAAAAAAGGGGGGGGGGGGCAAAAAAACGAAGACAGAAGAAAAAAAAAAAAAAGGGAAAAAAAAAACAAAGGGGAAAAGGGGGTGGGGAAAAAAAAAAAAAAAAAAAAACCCCGTCCGGAAAGAGCGGAGGGGGGGGGAATAAGGGGGGGGCGCAAAAAAAAAAAAAAGGCGGGGAGAAAAAAAAAAAAGGAAGAAAAAAAAAAAAGTGAGGGGGGCCGGGGGGGGGGGAAAAAAAAAAATGAGCGAAGGGGACAAAAAAAAAACACAAAAAAAAAAAAGTCGAGAGGGGGGGGACACCCCGGGGGCAAAAAAAAAAAAAAAAAGAAAAAAAAGGAAAGCAAAAAAAAAGGCACACAAGGAAAAAAGGATGCACCAATAACCCTACCCACAACTCTATCCCTCTACCCCAGGGGTGCCAAACTCGGTCCCTGGAGGCCCTGTGTCCGGTAGATTTTACTTCAACCCCAATTAAACACGCGAAGCAACTAATCACTCTATATAGGCATACTAGAAACTTAACCAGAAGTGTTTATGAGTCGAAGTTGGAGTCTAAGGCTCTAAGACAGGACACCGTGCCCTCCAGAGACCGAGGTTGTGGGCAACCTAACCTGGGCCCACCCATTGACGTTCCATGAGAGAGTGAGCGTGGAAGTACGAGTTATGACTCTGCAGTGATCTAACGCACGAATGAACTACCATGCGCACAAACTGTAGGTTGCCGAATGTGAGGGACACATTTTGAAAATTTGTATGCGTCGATCGAATGTGAGGAAAGATGCGTTTCCTAACATACTGGCAAGGTTTGACAACCTTGGAATTAATGTTGTTGGTGATTATTCTATACTGGGGGGGGAGTTTTGGTACCGTGGAAGCGGGTGAATGTCGCAAACAATATAAAATACGCCCAGTGGGATATTGTGTAGTTTTTTATAATCAAAGATTAGAATACGGTAAAATATGTAAACGGGGGGTATTAATACCGGGCTAGAAAGTGGGTTAAAGGTGACAGGGAAGAAATTGGGCCAGAAAGAACGGGGAGACGGCTATTTCAACTAGGACTCTCTGAAAGGCCCGCAAGATGTTCGTGTCATATAGCTATGTGTTTGGCGACCAGACTCGCCTGATTTAAAAAGTTAAAATGTGGGGTTTATACAGAAAAAGAATTAAAAAACTTGCACAGGAAATAAAATCATTGATGTTAAGTTAACTTTCTTAAATATGCCAAACATGGGGCACTACCAGGTCGTACACAGAGAAGTAATGAAAAGAAGTACTGTACTATAACCGGGATAGCCTACGATATCTATGTTTTAAAAATTGAGCACAATTAAAATAACAAATGGTCTCGCCCATACCACAATTCAGAAAAGGGTTTCAAGGTCATCGGCCGTGCAATAAAGCATGTTTTCAAACAATGCAGCAAGAAGTACGTGTCAAATTAAGCAGGGCTTGTATTTACAATTGGTAAATGGTCCCACTGATATTTAATTGGTTGCCAATAATTCACTCTACCGGAGTCTCAATATATTTAACTAAGCGTTTAATTGAGTATTAAAGGAATGGGAAACAATATCGGTGGGAAAAAGCGCCATTGCAGGATTAACGGTAACAAATTTTGGGGGGGGTGGTTATTCCAAAAATGGTTTATTCCTATAAGTGAATTAGCATAAGAAAGGGTACTGCACACAAAATAGGCTCTATTGGGGTGGGGCCGGTCCAAAGAAAGGTCACCACGGCGACGGAGTGGGACTAGTGCGCATCGGTTGTTTACCAATGATGCGTACATTAAGACTAAGGGGAGTAAGGGAAAAGGGGCAGTAGTTTAAACTGATTGAGTATGTGGTCGGTTAAAGTAGCCAGCTAGTATTATAAGGTAGGGGAATGTCTGAAAGGCGTATCTGTGTACACATTAACTGGTGAAGTCTTGTAGGTGGTAGTGAAGGTTTCTGGGGGGGACTGAGAGGAGATCAGTGACGAAAAGGTTGTGAGCCTGGGTCACGTAGACATTGAGAGGACAAAATATGTTTAAAGGCATGATTTGCCTCCACAACAATTGTGATATGCCCGGGTCCTCAAAACTAAAGTGAAGAAAAGGAAAGGATGCTTTAGCAGCTTATGAACAAGTCGTTGTGTTGATTATACATTTGCTTCTGCTGGTGGTTCAGACACGTTTATCATACATCACTCAATTGTGGGGGGCTACATTAAGCTGATTTTCCCAGCATTTTGTGCCAATATAGTGTATCCTGCGTATCCAAATGTGAATATAGGTATTTACAAAATTCGGGAAATGAATAACAACATTATAATTTTTGGTATATATATAAACAACAATAGGGATTTGTGAGTCGATGGCAGTTTGCTAAATTGTGTAAGATGTGAAAAATATGCCTATAAGCCCCAGAAAAACTGTTGTGCGTGTCTCCTAATGAAGAGGGCACCAAAGAGGTGAGGAGGCGGTTAGAACCCTGTAAACGCACTCCACAGACCATTCTGTGTGTGACATCACATGTACCAGAATGCGAGAGCAAATAAGGAGGCAAATGCGAAAACATGTGTTTGTTTGTGATGTTCACAAGATACGTCTGCTGTTTGGTGCTTTATTTGTTAACAGCAAATGCTTGCTTGTTGTAAATGTGTACAGCTACAGTTTGTTGACTTGTGTTTTTAAAGCATGTTTGAGTTTTCGGGGTTTTTCTGAAGTCATCTCGATGTATATTACAGGAGTTGTCCCGTCCACTGGTTCAAGGGGGAGCTAGTGGAGGGAATGGCATACACGTAGAAGGTATGTGCGAGCACACTATTGTCCGGAAAGCTGTGGTGAGATCAACACACGATCACTGAGGTATTTGGAGAGTGGGGTGGTGGTGAGTAGAAAGGTGTAGTTCTAATTTGTCCCCCCCATAGGTGGGTCTTTGAACCGTCTAAAAGCGAGGAGCTAGAAGTATCGGCACAATATAAGAACTGGGACAGCGAGGTAAAGTCCAAAGATGAATATTCAGCAGTGTGATAATTGTGTCATTGGAGGAAAGGAAGTAGGGCGTTAGCTTCACAGAGGAGTAAGAGTTTGCAAGGATATGGTGTGACGTACACAACAATAAAAACCGAATTACATATGTCACATAAAACAATTGTAAAGTAATTGGTACACGTGGACTCACAAAAATTAAGTAGGATATTAAACAAGCAAGTACACTAAATCGTGTCACTTTTACATAAAATCAATATAGAAAGATACTGTCTTTACCCCGTTGTACTTGTAATGGGTGACGGTTCCATAGTTTGACCACATGTAGCCTGGTAACGTGCAAACAATCAACAAGTAAATGATGTGTGAATACAGTTGGTGATCCGCAAGAGACTCTGCTGGTAAGTACGTAAGAAGGACATAATGGCTGGAGAGGGGCGACAGCAGTCATATGGAATAGGCATAATGACCTGCATAAACTCTGAAACCAAAACCCAAGATAATACGCATATAAATCGCCAAAGTAAAGTACGAGCTGATGGGAAAAAATAAAGTAAAAATCCAACGACCACATGGCAGGGGGGTGGACGATTTATAATGTTAAGAGTAACTTGAAAATATGAGGCAAATAGCCTACTAACAGAATTCCACTTCAATGTAGAAAGGTTCAATCATCAAATAGTACGTTATTTAGTTTGTGCATGTCACGACCAGTGGTATAAGGGCCGGAACTGTAAATTGCTGTGGGGTGTGGTAGCATGTTGCGTCATTAATGGTATTTATATTCATAGTCATATGCAGAAAACTTAGTCTGTAGAAGAAGATGACACGGGTATAGAAATTAAGCTACATTTACGATTGAAAAGATAGATGGAATGTAATAAGTTCCACAGTGAGCACCCTGACATGATTCTAGGTCAAAATCAGGTTGCACGCTAGCAAGTGTGCTCCAATGATTTAATGATGAGTATTCATGCATTTAGGCCTAGCTAAATAGCTACGTGCATAGAAATCATAAACCTTTATTTAATTGTGATGAAATGTGATTATAACTTCCCGGATTACTAACCGTTGAACTAATTCAATCATAATACATTGGTACAATTTTTTATTTATAACTTTAAAAACTCCAAATATGAAAGGAATTTCTGAGGTAATCAGGCGTACCTCTTATCACCGTACAGATTTACTCACAATAAGAGGTGTACTTGGTTCTATGATTTGAAATGGTAAGTAAAAGATGTGAGACATCAAAACAATCATAGGTCTTAAGGTATACATAGGGCTGACCTGTATTTCTATAATCTACATGTGTTAGCGCTGATTATTATTTAGTCTGTGGTCCTCTAGCTGTGCTGCAAATAGTGGTGACTCTAGCGGTCGCCATGGTATGCAGCAGGGGAAACTCCGCGCGATCCAGCTGTGCCAGGAGGCCCATACCCCCCGTCAAAGGGACACAAGGGTAACCACAGGTAAAATCACATAGATGCGAGGGCCGTAAGCATAGAGTCTGTGAAAAGAGAGAATATGAACAAGTGTCAAATTTGAAAAATCAATAACAGACAAATTGGCGAGAGTGCGATGACGACAGGAATAAAAACGAGATGATATAATTGAGGGTGACATACAACAGCATTTGGTAAGAAATCGTGTGATAATAGCGGTCAGGTGGTAAAAGTGGCCTCGCGCGACTTGTATGTTTGACGGCGGGGAGTGCGCGCTGCGCGGAAATAATTTTGTTTAGTACTATTGTGATCTGGTTAGGTGCCGTTAACATCTCACCCATATATTACTATTCGATCGAATGGATAAGGTACCAGGTGGCCATAGGGAAAGACGCGAACATATATTAGGTTCAATTAGAATGAATTGTTGGAGGTTTTACTGCAATTGTGTGATACAAAGTAAATTTGTCAAAGAAGAGATGGAGCTATCATAGGCTACGCGTGGATTTTATATAGAGAATTCAGCAACCAACAAGAAACAGTTAATGGAAAGGGGTACATGGGGAGGGAAGTCAGCGATTAGCCTGCGCTGGCTACAGCGGTAGTTGTGTGGGAGGAGGATTAATAATTATATACAGAGCACCATGGATTATGGTGTACACATATATGTGTGGTCAGAATGTGGGTATCATTGAAATACGAAATGTAACAGCAACAGCATAGAAGAGTAGAACAGTAATAAGCAAAAAGAATCAATAGTATATCTGTAGACATAAAACATTGACTGTTGGAATGGTATAAGAGATGGGGAGAGGCTACAAGCATAAGGAACGGCAGAATTACGAAATGCCAAAATAGTCATCGCGGTCAGGTAGACAAAAGGGCAAACAAAGAACCTCCATAGCTGGTGGGTGTGCAATTGAGACAATTAGCTGAAAAATAGCGGTAACATGTGTTGACCTGTTGATTTGATGTTGTTATAACTAAGTACGCGCCCTAAAACGACAACGTTTGTGGTGACTCAGAGCGACAGGTTTGTTGAGTCATTGGTTGGTGCTCTTGATGCTGGTATCAGGTCCGTCTCAAGAATCCTGTTAACCTTTAACGGTACTAATGAGGCACCTAATTAAATTGTCAACAAATATGCTGTTATGTGACCGGTCACTCGAAAAGGCCTCGTGATTCGTTCGCTATAGCAGGCTGGGCATTAAAAAGGACGTTCTCAAAAGGACGGAGGTGAAGTGTCCGAATATCAAAGTGAGCTCTCGTGTGTGCATATGAGTGCTATCCCATTTCAATTTTCAATATGTTTCTTCAGGGCACGCTGATAGTATAAACGTGGCTAGATTCAGATAATAAAAAGTGAAGTGGTAGAGAGGGGGCGGGGCAAAGCATAATCATAAAAATTGCATGAGATGATTGATCGTGGGGGGGGAGGAAATTGGGGCTCAAGTGTTCCAGGCGTGTTGGGTATGAATTTTGTGTGACTTTGCAAACACGAGACAGACAATCGTGGTGCTTTTGGTGTTGTGTGGATTAGGTGTTAAGGAACTTAGTAGAACATGAAGGTGCTGTAAAAGATCCTGAGCAGCGAGATTTACAAGAACATGCATATAGTAAAGAACAAATACAAGACATTTGAGTTGATCAGTTGAGATGCTTTTAGGGTTTAAAATGTTTGATTTGTAGTTGAGACATGAAATAGTCCTGTGTTGTGACATGCCAAACGCCATCTAAAACATTTTAAAGAGGTCATATGATGCTTTTTTAAAAATCATTATATTGTGTATTTGGTGTAACAGAATATGACATGCTTTAATGTTCAAAAAACACATTATATTTTCACAAATTACTGTACATTATTGTAGGTCCTCTATGCCCCGTCTCTCTCAAACGCTTTGTTTTCAAAGTCCCTCCTTCCGACAAGCACATTCTGCTCTAATTGGCCAGCTGACCCAGTGCATGGTGATTGGCCGAACACCACAAGCACTAGTCAGAAATGTAACGCCCCTTACCATAAACACGAGCTTCAGCTTTCAAAGTAAATGTAAAGACAGAGCCCGATAGGGGAACAGACTAGAGTCGCGTGACAGACACATGAAGCTGGTATGTGTTTGCAGTACAAAAGCCACAGTTAAGACAGCTGACTCCAATGTGATCTCTCTCTCACACACACACACACACACACCCACACACACCCACACACCCACACACGTGGCCAAGAATCTGCGTGAACAGTCCACTAGCAAATACTAAACTACTAACAAAAACCGTAGCTGATTCAGAATGCCAGAAACAATTTGTCATAGCAAAGTCAGAATTACCTCCGCTCCTAGGTTCAAGAAACGGTCGTCCACAAAATGCATTGCTGTTCTGTTGTAAATAATCTTAAAGATTCCTAAATGCATCAACTTCCGGAAGGCCAAATAAAGTGCTATTGCTTTAGACTAGAAACACACAGCGTCTCCCTGACATGACTGCTTCAACACTAACTGCGGTTACTGAAACCACGTCTTCTTTCTTTGCGTGAACATTTTGGGTGGCATTATGCTAATATTTCCCCATAGTGAGGTAGATATGTGGGGGTGTTAGAACGAGCCGTTTTAGGGGGGGCTGGCAGAGTCTTAACTTTGATAAAGAATAGTCTTTTGGTTGTGAGACTTTGTCTTTGCAACTTCCGGGACTTGGCTATGGCAACAATCATCTTGTTACACTCAAATAGAAAAGAAAATCTTGGAATCGCATCATATGACCCCTTATAAATAACTTTATTTTATTTTTGGCAGTTATGCATCAGTATTTGACAATTATGTAGTTAATTGAGACTACTTCGATTTCTGGTTCTCTTAAAGGAGTAGCGACATTCCAATATGTGTAGGGGAATCCCCGGTAATCACACTTGGACAAATTTAAGGAAGAAACAGTTCACCTCAACTTTTTCCCAATCCCTAGAGTCGGGTTAACTTGGCAACTTGCATGACTGATTTAATGCTTATGCAGAACAACAACGAGGGTTAAATATTTTGAGACACAGGTTGTTGTGTGACGGCATATAGATTCCACTGTTAGGTCAAACAACACTTATCTTAGTGTGTCTTCTTTATACAATGAACACCACAGCTAAAACAACAGTACAGATTTTGGAGCAGCAGGGGAGGGGTTTAATGAATCAGTAATTTACTTTTGTTATAGGATGAACATCCTCCAATATAATGAGTACTAGGTAGTGGGCGATGAATGAGAACGGAATACACAAAGGGATAAACTAGTATTTACGCATAAGTATAGGGTACGTTTCCCGTCTTGATATCATAATAACATTTTACCTGGACATTTAGTTTTTTAGAAAGATATTTATATTTATGCATCACTATATCTATTGACACAAGTATGTGCTTTGTAATAAACTGACAATGAGAAGGATAAGTACAACTGCAAAAAATTCAATTGATTCTACGTCACGTATTTTGCGTATGTATTCCACGTACAATACCACAACATTTTTAAATCAAGGATAACATGTTACATGGAATCAAATGACTTACGCTAATACATTTGTGTTTTAGAAAGATAGTATCAAAATGAAGTCAAGTTAGCGTAGAGAGTAAGAAGAATAAACTTGATAGAATTGCCAACCACAAACCATATTTAGGACCTTTAAGCGGTTCCCAGTCAATTATAGTCCTCTCCAATAGTGAAAGAATAAATATGGGTGTTATTGTGTGCAATGGTCAAAACACACTGTAAACATATAGGCATTGGCTGCAAACACAATCGCATCAGACTTTGTTGGGAAATAAACGATCCTATAAAGACATCCGTGGTCCCTTCCAATGAAATTGTGAGGAAAGTACAATCAGAAAGGGGTGCAACATCCTGTGATACTGATATTGGACATGCAGTGTTACAATAACGTTGCAGCGTCTATCGGGTCTATAGTTGGGTACTGATCAAACCAATTTTAGTGGATGAAGGTTCCTTTGAACAAATTATTAAGGTGGAGCTGCCGGGTTTGCTTGATAAAGTATCAGAATAGGGGGGTAAATGAGGGGTTTGGCTGCGCATTGGCCGCATAACAAAGTGGGATATCATCTAATGCAAAACAACACATTTCGTCACTATATGCAAGGCCACTGACTCCCTTGCGCAAAAGTTGGCAAATGTGCGGGCTTGTAAAGGGTGTCAGGCCAGGCAGGGTAAGCCCACCGATCTACAAGTCATCCATGGCGATGAAAGTAGATATTATAGAGCTGTTAATAGTGTGTTTCACGCCGAACCTGCCCGTGCACTGCAGCGCTGCAGGTTCACCAATGACGCAAACCTTCTATTAATGATGAGGAATTGCTGGCAAGAAGATGTCTCGGTTACTCTAGGTACGCAAATGAAGAATTTAAACCGATGACGTAAACTGCCACAGGAGCAACAGGTTGCTTCCTCCACATGCTACACGTGAAGTTACTGGTCCCTTTTATTGGTCAGGAAAAGTTAGTGACAGCAGGAAGCTTTGTAAGAACGGAAAGAGTAATATTAAACAAAAGGGTGGGTGGGGGTGATTTAATTTTGAATTTGTCTATTAGGCTTATGTTTCTCTGTTTATGTTTCCCCTTATTTTTAGGCAACCATGCTCACCTCCCAAGTATGAACGTGGAATATGAACGCATTGTCACACAAACAAAGGTGCAACTAGAATTTTGTGTTTTTTTGGGTAGTGGGTTAGATGGGTGTGACTATCGGTTAATATCAAACCCGAAACGCAGTGTGAATCTAATCAAAGCAAGCTCCTTCCAGTCGAGAAAGGCGGCCCCCAGGGTAATTTGGAACCAGTTGACGCCCGGCATGCATTTGCTGGCTGGGAATTCCTCCCTTATAACAAGTCGGCGCGTGTAGACCGAGTCTTGGAAACCGTGTGTTACTCAGCTGCTTACATAATATAGTATTGTCATCGAAGTAATAACCTCAGGACTCTCTACTGTGCACTTATGGCCTTCAATCAAAAGGGCTCAGGTATCTCCTTTAACCGGTGGCCTGGCGTTCTGGTTGGCTTGACAGCCGCAGTAGAAGGAGGCGAAAAATGAAGGGAAGGTAGGGTGGATGTTTTCGAAGAGGACGCACTGGGTTGCCAACAAGAAATAGAGAGTTTTAATGGCTGACATTCCCAGAGGAGCAGTTGTCCCCGTTCTCTTAAACTGGCATTTAAGGTCACCCTTTGGGTTCAGAAAGCACAATGCAGTCATGTTTGGTGTTGTATACATGTATACGCAAGCACTGAGTGCATTTTTGTAATGGGAACCATTTACTTTAGAGTGAATAAGACATTTTTAGGGATTGCATCACAATCAGATTGCACTTGACCACATACATGCAGACGTACATACACACACATACAGACGTTTTATTACGTCTTATATTGATTTTCCCGTTCTGCTGGTTCGTCTGGTCAGATGAGAACTGGCCCCAAAAGCCTACTGGAAGCCTGATATATCGCACAAGTTGTTTGATTCATTTTTCTCCCTTTCTGTCACCGATGGAGTTTTGGTTCTTTGCCGCTGTTGCCTCTGGCTTGCTTTGTTGGGGACACTTCATTTCCAGCGTTTTCGTTGACATGATTGCAAAGATATTAGTTAAACTGAGCTGGATGTTGACATCACTGAAATCAATGATGAACTGACTTTAACTGAAAAAATGAGTGTTTACTATTGTCACTATGCATTATTGACACACTATTTTCCTAAAAAGGTTCATGCCCCCGTTTTTTTTTTGTACAATCATGTATTGTTAAAACGCGATAAATAAATAAAGGTGGACTTGAGCTTGACTTGACCATCTGGTGTAATAGTGTATCACATCTAGTATTCTGGGATCCGAGTGGATAGTTGGCTAGATCACTGGCAAAACCACATTAATTTTTTTATGTGTAGCGACAGTGGACAGAAGTGACAAATGTGTAGGTAATTTATGTAAATTTTTTGTAAGTAGTCCTTTCAGATCTGTGTAAGCGTGTAAAAGTTGTCCCAAGCTCAAACAATAGTACTGATTCTAATGTATGTTTAACATCTAGGTGTAAGGGCCCTAGATCGGGGCATTTATCTCCTCATTTCAGATGTTAAAGACGTATTGATGTGGAAAAACAAGTTTATTTGCAAAAGGCACATATTAAACAAAAAGTGAAATATTCATGACAAACTGGTGGCAACTGTCAAGGGAACAGGCAAGGAATTTAGACTACATTATCGGTTTTTGTCGTGTGGTTTTGCTGCATGTGGAGATAACAGATGCAGCAGTGGATTTTGGGCATGACGGGGTGGAGTTTGAATTTAAATACAAACTGCGATTGAGGGTTTTGCTGAGAAATAATTTTTTGCACCTCATTAGCAAATGTAGAGTTTTTTTTTGTTTGTGGGTTTAGGAAATGTAAAGGGGTAATATATAAAGTATGTCTATTTAGGATACCGAGTTGAATTGATCAGGCAGTAAGACATAGGTATAATGTTTCAAAAGATTTTCATGTGTTGAATAACCAGTTTAAAATATTTTGCAAAAGATGTCTGTTTGAAATAGTTCTGTTCATGAAAGAATATGGGAAAAAAGTATTAGAGCAAGCAGTTTTTTAAGGGAAGGTCTGCACATTACTGAACAATAAAGAATGTTTCTTGAAAAAAGAATTGCCTAAGTAAAGCAGAATGATAGTTTGCGCGGGAATCACATTAATTGTGATTTTAGTTTAACTATATTACCATAAAGAACTGTGATTATAAAAATCAGTTTGTGTGTATATATTCACATATTACTTTTTTTACAGTATTATTGTGAAATCCACTAAATGCAGAAGCTTGTGCTGCCAATTTAATTCTTGGAGGGGAGTGGTTGTATGAGTGCGGGTAGTTGTTGCTCAAGTTTGAAGTACTTGAATCATCAACAAAATGCCGTGATTTGTTTATGGGGGTGCCTCGGTGACATTAAACCTGTGTAAAAATGAGTTTGATCAAATTGTTTTTGTTCATGTGTAGTTTGCAGGTATCTCTTCATCACAAGCGATCATCAACACGGGCATGTGATGTTATTGCCCTCTCAAGTAGTTTGTAGTTGTCGTTGAACTGTCCTATTGGTTTCTTTTTCAACTGTACAAGAACAGTATGCTGATGATGAAATCTGCATTGTGCACACTGTGCATAACTTAGTTTATGCCTAAAAAAATGCATATAATTTGGGATTTAGTCCCTCATATCTTGTGGATTTTAGCAACA
The DNA here is from genome assembly GCA_018155175.1 of Sinocyclocheilus anophthalmus. NCBI lineage: Eukaryota > Metazoa > Chordata > Actinopteri > Cypriniformes > Cyprinidae > Sinocyclocheilus > Sinocyclocheilus anophthalmus. Next base: position 4,993 of record JADLZN010005455.1, on the reverse strand, counting down.
TACTGCAGGTGTGTTTATTTAATATCAGACTGATTGAAAGGCTAAGATCGTCTTACTCTGATTAGTTTGTTCTAAAACAATGCTGTTTCATGTTTAAGATGTGTGGTCTAAGTTAGTCATAGTTGACCTTAGTCATCACCAGCATATGTGTTTTTTTTTCACTCTCTCTCTCTATATCACACACAAAGAAGGGTTAATTTCCTAAGGCTGAATGCTTTCTTAATGAGATTTCTCCATAATTCTCCCGCTGTCCCTTAGGTGATATGCTGGAGATCTGGACACCGTGTGTGGCTGCATGTGCTTGGGGTAGTTGAAGGAAAAAGGGTGGTGAGTGCCTCACAGGGAGATAAAGAGTTGTGGTGAAGTAAAAAAAAAAGAGAGCAGGATAAACTCGATAGAGCATGAGCTGGTGTCTGAACACTCCCAGGGGGGGGGGGGGGGGGGGGGGGGGATCCTCGTGGGCCATTATACAAGACACAATGAAGGGAAATGCTTCCTGTGGGGATCCCATAGAGTTTTGCACTACTGTATCTTTCTTTAGTGGGAATAGAACTCTGCAAGCATCATTTGCATTGTGCACGGCTTGCAACCCTGTCATAAAAAAACAAACAGTGGTCCACAGGGCAATTGGGAAGCCCCTGAGCTCCAGTATAAACTATAGTTACCATGTGTTTGGAGATTTTGAGGTGATGTAATATCATGTAGATATCCCAGCTGACTGAGAATTATCTGGTTAATTTCTCATGCAGTTTACACAGACACATGCATGTCATGCATGTTGGACAGTTCATTGCAGTAAACACAAAGTACTGTTACGTCATCTTGTGCTCATATTCAAACTGTTTAGATATGAATCAATCTGAAATCCAAACAAGTATCTGATAATGCACCAGCAGCTGTGGGCAAAAACGCTTACCTGGAACCATGGTGACCCCAGGAAAGAGCTAGTGTTTAACTGGTCCATCCAGATGATGTGGATGCAATGTAGACCGTACATGTCAGGGCTCTACGCTTACTTTTTTTTAGGAGTGCTTGTGCTCCTAATTTAAAAAATTTAAGAGCACAGTCAAACATTTTGGAGCACCTTCTAATCAATAATCAAAAAAATTCTGATAAAAAATTAACCTTCCCATTACGAGGTAATAGTTGACTCCTTAAAGTGATTTATATGGAATTAATCAGTTTAAGGAGTAATTATAATGTTTATAAGCTTTTTTAACATTTTCTGAATTAAAACAATAGAATAGTTGACCAATCAATTGAATCAGTATATTTAAGAAGAAATTTTTGCTACAGAGTTGCAAAGAGGACACACAAGTAGCTTGTATTTGTATTTTCAGATTTTTATGAGGCTAGAGGGTCTCGATGAGTGCAATGAAATTTATCGAATTCAATGTGTGAGGGTTTATGTTTTAAATAAACATTTTTGAATTAAAAGGATAGTTTTTTGTTTTTTTTTTTTTTTTTAAATAACAGAAAAAGATGCTTTAAAAATTAAACTAAAACTACCAGCAGGTGGCATCAAGTCACTGAATCATTCATTCAATTGATTTGTTCGAAGCATCGTGATTCATTCAGAACTAAGCAAGTGACTGTCTTTATGAATGGATAATTATGAATCACTGACTCACAAGGTTCGTTTAAAAACGCAGTGCATTCATAAACGAGACACCGCTGTGTTTGAATGGAGATGCGCAGCGGCTCAGCTGTTACTTTAAAAAAAAAACTATTTCCGTTGATGAAATAGAGCAAAATAAGGCAATTGTGTTGTTGTCAGACAATATAAGTCACTTAATATTAACTTCTTGTTTAATGAACTGTTGTATTAAATCAATATCACATTTGCAAACTACCTTAATAATCATTAAAAGCAGTCACTCACCTTAGTTCATCGCAATCTCACAAAGTTCCATTATAATCAACGAAGCTCTCTACAATGCACAACGAATATCTTATTTGCACCCCGTCAACACTTTGTTTGTTATAATGAGAGGATATGTCTGTGATGCATTACTCAACGCTGCAGAAACACGTACGTATATTAGAACCTTTGAAGCTCCCTCAGCGCAAACACAAATATGCTGACCGGGTCAGTCGCACAGGTGCTCCTAAATATTATTTCATAGTCGCACGCAGTAGTTTTCAGTCGTAAATGCGACTGAAATGGTCGCACTGTAGAGCCCTGCTGATGTGAATTAGTGTGATTATTTTGGAGTGTGAGATGCTGTGACTTTTTTTTTGACACGCACAGGTAAATATAACATTTATTTTTAATTTGAGTCATATTAACTAGTTATTTTAAGTGAATCAAAAACATAGTGCAACGTGTAGGCCTACGATCCCTAAACAAATGACTTATGATTTTTAGTGAATTAAAAATAAACAGCTCAGCATGTCTAGTACAATCCCTAAACGACTCTATTGAAACTATTGTAATTTTAGTGAATCTAGAACATATAACGTGACCTGTGTAGTCTGATCCCCAAATAAATGACTCTTTTTGAACCTGTTCTTTTTAGTGAATCCAGAACATAGGCTACAGCACCACGAATATAGTCCGACTCATAAATGAATGAATCTTACAAAAAAAAATTTTGTGAATCAAAAATGTACAACATGACAAGTGTAGTCCGATCCCTAGATGAATGACTCTTATGAATCTGTTCTTTGTAGTGAATCCAAAACATACAGCGTGACCAGTGTAATCCTATAGATTCCTGAACACTAATGAATTGATTGTGCATGAATCAGTGGTTACTTAAGCCGCTTTTCCACTGAAATTACCTGGAACAATTTGTCCCAGGAACTTTTTTCCCACAGACCTGTTGCTGTCTGTTTCCATGCGGTCTAAAGTACAGAGAAGATTAGGCAAATAGTCTGGTGACATAGGTCTGCGCGTGTTTCTCAATACGTACGCAAATTTCGGACTTGCTTCCTCGGTAGTTCGGACTTCGCAAGTTCGACTCGGGAGTGTGAACTCCCGGGGACGGGACGACGCAAGTCCGGTAATTCTGCAAACAGCAGCGTACTTGATAACACCAGTCAGCTCGCCTTGGCTACTGCAATTTTCCTCACTGTATTTACAATAAGATGAAATATGATATCAAACACCACTGCCTCTTTTCATTTAAACATATTAATAGCTGCAGAAATTTAGTTCAGGGAACGTACATAACATTACAGTGAAATGAGAAATGTCTATTGCCTCTTATTCATTTTAACAATAATTAGGGCTGGGAAAATAAATCGATGAATCGAGAAATGATTCCGCATCGATTCTGAGATTTTCCGAATGCATCGCGTTTCTTTCTTGAATCGATTCTGAGCTTCGTTTTGAACAGCAGATGGCACTGCATGCTTTACAAACGGCCGAACTCTCCTTGTTTCCAAATCCGTACACACACTTGAACCTAAAGTAATCAATCATAAAATTCGAAAGGTTGAAGCGCATTACAAAGTTGTTCACAGTGGGGCTTTGTGTACAGTTAATTCTGCCAGTCAAAAAATCATTCTGATCTGTCTTAGGTGAGAAATTAACCTGACCTCTTTCCCGCGAGCTCTGTTAGCGCTCTTCTTCTGCATTTGAGTGTGCGGTTAAAAACTAGATTAGAGCGCCATCTGCTGTTAAAATCTACACTCAGAATTGATTCCAGAGAGAATCGCAATGCATTCTGCAAATCTCAGAATCGTGCTATCGTCCGCCCTAAATTCATAGATTAATAGAATAAGGACCAAAGATTACCTGTTAGATTTACCCAAAACTAATTATATCTTATGTTTAACCACTACAGAGACATCAGAGCTAGCGGCAAATGTCAGAAGGACTAGCCTAGTTGAGGCTGCTCTCTTTGGTATACATGAGCACTGAGCGCCCGCTGATCACATGGAGCACATGTCTCCGAAATCAGCAAAGCATATTTACAAATTGGCACGGTCTTTATAAAGAAACTGCAGATTTGAGTTTTAAACAACTACATTCTCGCCTGAAATACTTTTAAAACTACATTTCATGACACAATAACAGTAATATAAAAAAAAATTATGCGATAGTGTGAACTAACCCTTTAAACTCATGTACCCATTAAGCGCACTTCCATATTTGAGCTCAGATTATAAAAATAAAAAATAATGTATTATCATACTGGGGATGCACGATACCATTTTTTATACATGAGTAGTGGCCATGTCCGGCTCCGATACCAACGCAAGTTGTGGTTGTTTTTTTTTTATAATCAATGTAGAATTTCTATACTTCTGTGTGTTGACCTGATCGTCACTCTTTTGTGTGTTAAACACAATCTACTAAATATAGACCACTTCATTTGAATGAAAAATAACAAATAAAAAAATATATAATAATAATCTATGAGAAAAATACTATTATAAACCAGGTTAGTGGATAATTCAGCAGCAAAACTTATTCTAGAAAAATCATGGGTGCACAATTTTATAAAATCTAAACATTTGGGTGAAATGGCATTATTTAGTGGGGAACAAATAAAAGTGAATAAGTGTATGACTAAATCTGGTAAAAATGTTACACATTGCTCTCTGTATTGTTGTAAAATACATTTAATGAAAACAAGTAACTGTATTTGTATATAAATATAAACAAATACAATTAAAAGACATTTCTTTTAAATGCATAGCACATTAATGAAGGCAGCAACATATGAAAGATAGAGGAGTCCTATCTATCATATTGCTGCCTCCATTACTGTGCTATACATTAATTATTAATAGCCGATAAGACAGAATAAGAAAGGCTATTAATAATCTTTCATTGTGCAAAAGTATTATAATACTAAAGGCTCCAAATACGGTGTGGCACAAAGCGCTTATGCGCATCCTGTGCACAGAATGATGCGCTTGAAGCAAGAGAAGCAGCGCCGCGTAGAGAAGTTCAAAGCTCAAAGGAAAGATATTGATGCGTAGTTTATTAAATCTGTGCAATAGTTTGAGCATTTTCTTTTAACAGTTTTAAATCTCAGTT